>VXBC01008934.1:77705-308204 GCA_013399945.1 Ploceus nigricollis | reverse complement strand
CGGAGGATGGCCGAGGACTCGCCCAAACGGCGCAAGGCGAACTTCAACGAGGCGGAGACGGAGGTGCTGATCGAGCAGGTGCTGAAGCACGAGCAGCTGCTGTTCGCGGCGGGACCCGGCCGCGCCTCCGCGGGCCAGAAGCGGAAGGTGTGGGAGCTGATCCGGNGTGAAATAAACATTATAAAAACCCACCGTACAGGGACACTGGCGTGAACAGAGGGGAATCTGACGCTGTCAGGTTGCTGTTCACCCAGTGCCGAATACCCAGGGTCGGCTCTGTTCCTTTGATTGTGGCTATTCTTGACCGAGCTTCGGTCGTGGAATTTCAGACTTTAAATTTTTGTTAGCGACCAGCGCCGCCCCTACGGCTCCCTGCTGCCCGCCGAGGCCGTGCCCATCGTGGGCGGCATCGACACGCTGGAGCTGCCCGGAGCCGTCGTGGGGGACATGGGTGAGTGCAGGAGCGACCCCCGCGGCGCCGCCCCGGACACTCCGCCCGGCGTCCCCCACCGCAGCCACGGGAGTCCCGGTCTGCGGAGCAGCGGCGCTGCGCGCTCGCCGGGACCGCGGGGACCGGCCCCGCAGGAAAGCGCTGGGTCGGATCCTTGGAAAGGCAAAACGTATACGCTCGCACACAGAACTGTGAGGCTTCGTGCTCTAGGTCATAGAAGTGCCTAAGAACAGCACCAAGAGTAAAAACAGCGTCTCATAGCAGATGCTGCCCATCCACGAGGCGTTAGACCCGGCCATCGATCTTCACTATTGCCGTAATTATTCTTGCAAATGCAAAAAGCCATGGCAGCACACAGGTCCAGCCAGTACAAAGTGCTTTGAGCACGTAACTTCTTATATGCCAGGGATATTATCCTAGCACACTGGAATACCAAGCGATTCTTGCAATCCAGTGTTTCAGCAATGTTCTTACTGTTTACTGTGTGCACGATAGAGCATGAAATGAGTGTGCAGTGACCTTTGTCTCTGGGATCCTAAAGCTGGGCTTCTGTGGTGGTAAGGGAGCTGTAGTATACAGATACATGGTTAACTGGTGAATATGTATTTATGGTTTTCTTACCACCTATCAAGGTCATTTGTATTCTAAAACCATCAAAGATAACATAGTGTGAGTTTGAGAGTCTTGTTTCAAGGACTGATGTTAGTGCTTAATGGATGAGAAAATACGTCACCACTGAGGTTATGAAGTTTCTCATGGGCTTTACTTTGCTTTNCGGAGGATGGCCGAGGACTCGCCCAAACGGCGCAAGGCGAACTTCAACGAGGCGGAGACGGAGGTGCTGATCGAGCAGGTGCTGAAGCACGAGCAGCTGCTGTTCGCGGCGGGACCCGGCCGCGCCTCCGCGGGCCAGAAGCGGAAGGTGTGGGAGCTGATCCGGCACAAGGTGAACCCGGTGGCCGCCTGCCCCCGCGACGTGGAGGACCTGAAGAAGCGCTGGCGGGACCTGAAGCGCCGCGACCGCAGCAAGCTGTGNCACAGGTCCAGCCAGTACAAAGTGCTTTGAGCACATAACTTCTTATATGCCAGGGATATTATCCTAGCACACTGGAATACCAAGCGATTCTTGCAATCCAGTGTTTCAGCAATGTTCTTACTGTTTACTGTGTGCACGATAGAGCATGAAATGAGTGTGCAGTGACCTTTGTCTCTGGGATCCTAAAGCTGGGCTTCTGTGGTGGTAAGGGAGCTGTAGTATACAGATACATGGTTAACTGGTGAATATGTATTTATGGTTTTCTTACCACCTATCAAGGTCATTTGTATTCTAAAACCATCAAAGATAACATAGTGTGAGTTTGAGAGTCTTGTTTCAAGGACTGATGTTAGTGCTTAATGGATGAGAAAATACGTCACCACTGAGGTTATGAAGTTTCTCATGGGCTTTACTTTGCTTTTCTTCCCTCCCCCCCCACCTCTTCTAGGATTTAATGGCAGTCCTGGGCCATCTCATCAATCCAGTCTTGAGCAGATGAACCTCAAAGAAGAAATAGTAGTGAAGGTGGTGGAACCAGAAGAAAGCTCTGAGGACATGGTAGTGGTTCCACCTAGTCAAGAACAACTGCCTTTTCTGGGGACATCAGGTGGTGCTTCCTCTGGGAAAGTAAAAGCCAAAACAAAAGGCAGGTGCCAGGCAGACCAAAATGAAATGACTGAAGAGGACCTACTGCAGATTCAGCAGACCCAAATACAGGTGATCCAGTCTGGCTTTGACAGCGTCAACCACAATCTTCGGCTGCTGCAGCAAGGCATGCAAGATCTGAATAACAGCATCAGCATCATGGCACATACGCTTGTTGCTATCAAGAATGTCTATGTGAAAAACAACACTGGCCCAACCACACATGCCACTGCCTCTACTCAGACCACAGCTGGGTACCTGAGCCCAGGATCCCCCCAGCTCTCCCCTGCTAAGGACAGAGCTAGAGCACAGGTGGCTGGAAGCAGCAGCAGAAGCAGCAGCTGCAGCTCCAGCTCCATGTCACAAGAACCAGGTCCTTCCGAGTTTCCTAGGCCCCCCCTGAGAACCATTAAGAAAGAACATCCAAATGGTTGCTACTACTTCTGCTTTGCAGATGTGTAAAAGCTTGAATATATGTAAAATGACTGTGTTGTTGGGTGCTGATGTATGTTCTGCTCCAGCCTGTGACTTCAAAGGAGCGAAGTGGACTTGCCTCCCATGTTTTTCCCAGTGGGAAACATTTTGCTATAGGTGGCATTAAACACTAATTACCAGTCTCCAGTTAACTCTGTTGCAGTTGGCTAATAAATTTCTTCTCTTTTCTTTATCCCCTTATTCTCTTAAAAAAAAACAAAGGTTTATTTTGAGTAAGACTTTTGTCTGTATCATCCTTTGTTTAATGTCACTTTGTGAAAAATAAAAGGCATGAGAGTGAGGTAAAAAAGTAACATGGTTACTATCACCAGGAGCTATCTCGCAGAAGTTACTTGGTTCTTGGATTAAACAAGCCTCAGAAGTAACTGGTTTTTTAAGTACTTCCCTTTTCTAATAGTTATGTTGGGGTGTTTGCTTGTTGTTGAGTTTTTTTAAGTCCGAGCTGTGCAAGGCATCACAGGAGGAGTTTAAGATACTTGCTTATTCTAGGAATGGTTTAGCACTAAGGCATTTATGAGTGTCCTTCTCAGAATTCATACAGCATTGTTCCACTTGGCTGTTGTTTATTCCCAGCTTGTCAAATGCACCTTCTCTTCAGAGACATTGTGTTTTACTGCACTAGCAGCCTTTTTTTTGTCACATGGTTAAAATAGAGAAATACAGAAAAATGAGGAATAGATGAGTGAGGCCTCTTTCTGACATATAGGTTATATGTAGGCTGTATCTTCAGCTGATTTTGTAAGCCTTATGAAATCAATACCACAGTATTTGAAATACAGAGAACAAAAAGCTTTGTATTGTTTTACATGAAATGGAAGTCAGATTTGCTGTTAAATTACAGGAGGCAGGGGCTCACTTCATTCCAGACAAATGCTCCTGCATAGTTTAGAAAGCTTTCATTATCATTTCCTTTCTCATAACTATACAGCCAAGGAAGAAGTATACAGCCAAGGAAGAAGAAAGATGAGGAAGAGTTGGAGCAAAATGTAACCTGGTGTCAACTCTGAAACAAGCAATAATCATTTTATCTTCATGCCAAAAAGAAAAATCACCATTTCACATTTAGAAAGGAAAAACTATTGTCACTGGCACTATTTTAAGTTGTGTTTCAGGCTTATATATTAGAGTCACTCTACTTTGCACAATTCAAAAGTAGCAGAGATGCAATGTTCTTATATCTATGTCTGTACAGGAGGTCAAACAAAAACACTCTCACCTGAAATTTTGTGCAATGACTTGCAGAATCATACAGGTGCTCTTCTTAAGCATTTATCACCAACATCTAAAAAGGTTCTACAGATAAATTTGGCCTATAGCAATGACTAGCTGCTTCTAGTGTTACAGTCAGTTTGCACAAGCATTCCTGCTGCAGGAATTTAGCAAATACGAATAACATAGAGTATCACAATTAAATAGCCCCTCTATTAGAAGCATAAGAATGTGTAGTCGTAGTATGCCACTTTTGCAGTCAGCTTTGACTGAACACTACCATATGAAAATGTACTTTGTTTCTGCCATTACACCATTTTGGTGTACTGAATTAACTCATCTTCACTTCAAAAACCAGCCACGGCTGCCTACTAAAATGTGAAAACAGGGTAATCGGTTGTTAGCGTTTCCCTTCAGAATCACAGATGGAGTAAAATATGCAAATATCTCACAAAAATAAAATGTATGCATGTACAGCACAATGTTAATTGGGATTGATGCCTTGAAGAAGATAAAGTTCTTTTTTCCAGGTTTACCTTAACAAAAGAAGATGGTATGGGTTACAGCTATTAAGAAATTGCTGAGTTTAAGAATGGCAAAGAATCCTTCTAAATCAGGTTTTTGTGTCTATGTTGTTAAAAGCTTTCCAGATTAACC
Organism: Ploceus nigricollis; assembly: GCA_013399945.1. Taxonomy (NCBI): domain Eukaryota; kingdom Metazoa; phylum Chordata; class Aves; order Passeriformes; family Ploceidae; genus Ploceus; species Ploceus nigricollis. Next base: position 303,711 of record VXBC01008934.1, on the reverse strand, counting down.
TTTTGGAAGCATTATTTCTCCCCCATCAGTTCAGATGGGCTCTCTTGAGCAGGGTTTTCTGTATTTTGTTTTCATGGACATAGAAGCTAATTCATGCTACCATGACATTCCAGGTAGATTAGTAAATATGATCTACCTGGTCCTTCTGGGCAGCAGTTTGAGCTTGTCCAGGTTGCAACTGGCAGTTCTTACCTGTCTTTCTTTTGATGTTTCAATTCTTTTTGCAACTGTTAATTCTTGAATTTCACATACTACAGCATTTCTTGGGAGAGGTGACTTGTGTCTGCTTTCTCATGTTCCACTACTGATTTACGTGACAGGCAGCTACAGTGCAAGTAGAGAAGTGCAGCAAGATCCTGTGAGCAGAAGGGGCAGATTGGCTCTCCTGTATGAATGAAGACAAGCCAGGCAATGCTAAAAGACACCGTGGTGGTCAGACAACAACCAGACCTCAACATCAATGTACCACAGCATGTTTGTTCTGATCTTGCTTCTTTCCCTGTGTTTCAGCTGTACTGCTAAAATATAGTGGAGCCAGATCAAAATCACTCTTCCACTTCTGACACATTCTAGATTTACATATTTTAAACATGGAAGGAAACTGAGCTACCTCTCATCACTACAGAGTGGGCAAAATTCTTATTTTCATCTTAATTAATACAGTTGGTTGCTATTTCTTTACACACCCTTTCTGTGATCAAATGATGGTTGTGGTGGGAGCACTGAAATCACATGCACCATCCAGAAGCCATGCCATTAAGTTTCTTGCTGCTCTTAACAGAAGGTGAAACATAATTTTCTTCAACTGTTACTGAGTAAATGAATTCCCAGTTTGTTTCCTGTGAAGCTATCCAGGCTATTTGTATAAATGACAAGAGCTAATGACCGGGTCATGAAGCTTAATGAAAATACTGCCAATGATATTGAACAAAGGCAGAGCTGGCTTTAAATTTGCCTGAATGTATGGCATAACAGTGGTAATACTGAGAAAGAGATCCAGGGAATTTTCTCCAATTCTTCTGGACTTCCCTAAAAAACTTGTCCCACTGTGCAAAGTGCAGACTATTTTCTGGTAGCATAGGACTAAGACATTCAGGCACACAAACCACAAATATAAATTGTGGTGATTTTACACTCTTTATGCTTAGTATTACTAGAAAGAGAAATAAAAGGGTCTTGGCGGAAACTAGAGCAACTGGTAGCTTAACACTGCATTCTCCCCATAGCACTCAGATTCAGTAACAACTTCCATTCATTCATTTCTCTGCTATCTGCTGCTTAAGTTTGTTGTACAGAGGGAGACAAGTCTCCTCAAGAGACTGTAAAAGCTTAGTGACTACATCCAGACAGCTGATTATCCCCAAAAGAGGTCAATTATAGTGACCTCTGACTAAATAAAAAAATACAATTTTGAAGAGAAAATGCCATCAGCAGCTGCTTTTCAGGACCACCATATTGTTACCTAAATTGACCTGATCTGGCTGTGCCAATCATTTATTGCTTAGATGAACACAGAAGGGATAAGAACAATAGAAAGTCAGGTTTCTGAGGAGGCCCATTTGGATTATTTTGTAGTTATTCGTATACAACACATGAACCTACTACATCAGTTAAACTTCCATTGATCCAATCATTTCAATTTGCAATATGAACATCTGATTCATGTTGCAATAGTACCAATACATGCTTCCTTTTTACTTTCTTGAAACAGAGAAAATAAAATAATCACTGCTAAAGCACTTTATCCATTTAAATTACAGGGTTACAATAGTAAAAAACACTGAAAAATATTTCAGCTAAAGCTTTATAAGTTAATGAATCATTATACAAACACAATCAAGAATTGAAGTTTTGCATGCTGAATGAATATTTTATTTAGAACCAGTTTATAAAAATAAAATACAAAATAATTTGAAAACAAAACTTAAACATTGTACAAAGCCTTGATATGGTACAAATGAGAAAATAAATAATTACAACTTTATGTACAAATGACCATTACAAGGGCATTAACTCTTTATGCTCTTAGGTGCCTGAGCAAACTTAAATGAAAAGAATGGCTTACAGGATTTCCAAGGAGGGGAAGAGAATTGCAATTACTGAGTAAGAGAATTTGAAGGACTCAACATTTGTCTTCCTCAATAGTAAAAAACAATCTCAGAACTACTTTCCACTTAATTTACTCATGCTGCAGACTTTACTGTCGAGTACTTGATTTCTTATGTGGTTGACAACATTGTATTTTTAATTAATACACAGATTTAATTCTTCGTGGTATTGCCCAGAAATTTTAGATTAGCAGCCATTGGTTGGCCACTTCAAAAAGTCAGTACTTGTCTGAAGGCATTGCTGGTGATTTCTTTCATTTACTAGTTTGGATATTCATAGGAAAGCATTTTAAAATTGGCATCTGTTAGCACAAGCACTGCAACTTGAGTCTGGGCTGGCTCTACAGAAAAGAAAAGCTGGGGAAGAATTCCAATCTTGCTTCTAGCCAATGAAAGTAAAGAGGATGCAGAGAAAGCTGCTTGGCAACAAATCCAGATCTCCAGTCAGAAGAAAAATATGTGAAATTGTCAAAAAAATCCTACTTCACTTTGCATCAAACCTTTATGACCTTGCCTGCCATGCAGGTTCAAAAGGATTTGAAGCCAGGCAGACCAAATTAATTACATTGCATCTTTTGGAGTAAGCTGTTCTGCTGTTACCATAGGCCCTTTACATAAAAGGTCAAAGATCAAGTGATCTCAAAACAAACATCAAATTAATTCCAGCTGAATTCCCACAGACACTTGTGGATGATGGGGGCCTCACATGAGCAGCCCACTTGTGGTATTGTTTTAAAAGAAACCACATTGTACTCTTGGCCAAAGCTGGCCTTCAACAGTAATTCTGACAGAAAATGAGAGATCCAGAGGCATGGCATGGCATGTCATGTCATAATAAAAACAACAATAAAAAACAAGCATTTTCCAATTTTAAATACAGCAATGGCAAATTTGATATTTATACAGTGAGTTTATCTTTTCAGTCCCTAATCAGGGGAAAGAACCTTAACAAAACAGGACGCTATACTGATTTTAATGAAGTTGCACCTGCACAAGAATAGCAAGAACTCCCACGGGTTCAAGCTCTTCATGTAGAGGAGAAACAGGAGCATAGTATTTGGGTTTGTCATTATTATTGTTGAGACAGAATGTGTTATCATCAATGGAGAGTAAAATCAGCCTACCTGTTCAAACCTGGCTGGCAAGAGTCATTGCAAAGTTAATACATCAGTCTTTGAAACAATGGACTCCGGTACATTTTTCCTTAAAAAACCCAACCAAAAACCCCCCCTCCTTTAAGATATATATTTAAAAGCCTGATTATTTAAACCATATGAAAATGAATGATAAAAACTTCTTGGCATTTGACAATATCATATATATTCCTGACAATTATTATGTAATCCAATCCTGATTTTATATAACTTCTCTTTCACAAATATTATATGTAGGGAAAAGGAAGACTGGCTTCAAGCAGACAGGTGAGGTATTCTTATGTGAGGTGCATGTTTATGCAATTTGATTAGCTAAGAAATGTATGACCTATGCATGTAGTCAAAACACTGAACCTCACTTCCTTTTACCAGCATTCCTGGTAACCAAAAATGGCACTAATTACAACAAAAGACATTTGAGCCAAAAGCAAAACAGCAAACAAACCCCATCAGTTCACTGCCTACTTGATTAGCTAAAAGAATTTGAATAAAAATATTATGCCCTGTTCTATAAATTTCAGAAAGAGGAATCATAGTATCATCAAGGTTGGAAAACACCCCCAACCTAGCACTGCCACGTTCACCATCCAACGAGCACCCAAAGCTTTCACCAGTTGAAGAGAGGAATCATGGATAAAAATCAAGGCCTTCATCCAGCCAACAGTTCTCTGACCATTCCTAAAAGTGGAAAAGCATACAGAGAATGCACCACAGGAATCTTGGTGTTAACCTAAGCAGACCCTGACTCACTGAGAATGACAAGACAGATATGGCTCTTGTCACCTCACAGCATCAGTCCTGCATGAAAAAATCCACATATTATAGGCGTGTCATGAGAAAGAGTTTGACTTTGAGCTCTCTTTTATTCTCCTATTCCTTTTCAGAAGACTACTCTCTCATTTGACATATATATAAAAATTGGAGGCACATATAAGTCATTTTCCATTAGACCTTTTTAAGAAATTGGAATAATCACATTCTTCTTACCAGAATTTATGCCTCTAAGTGTTCCATAAAAATGTTCAATTCATTACAGAAAAATTCTGTTTACAGGAAAAAGGCTGTACTGTAAATCTGGCTTTATCTACATTCTCATCAAAGAGAAAAAGAAAAAATTTTTTAGAAGCATTACAGTCAACAATTGCATAAATATTACTGCAATAAGAAGGACTTACAGGAGTTTTGCCCAAGTAGGACTATGGGATGAGGCCTTGTAATATGAAAAAGACACAGAATCAGAATCAGGGCATAGGGACATTGCAGTAGATGAAAAGGAGATCAGAGTAAATCAAAGTAAAACAGGCCTTGGCTCACTCTGGCCAATGAATTCCAGTGAACAGGATGGAATAGCTGAGACTCTTCCTATCTATATGTATATACACACATATGTATGTATGTATATATATATTTCTATATAATATACAGTATCTATATAAGTGTATATGTAGATACACTTAAGTACAAATGTGTATTTATATATATATATATATAAAATCAAAATTGTGTGTTTTCCCAGCAATAGTTATTACCATAATACTACAAATCGTAGATGATAGAGCTCCAGCAAGTATTTTTCAGATGAAAAATATTTCAAGCTATTTTTAAATATATAGGACCAAATCCTTTCTTATACATCAAGACTTTAGTGAGGTATGCAAGAAAGCTTGATCTCAAACATGCAGACTTCAAGTTAAGAATATGCCCAGATTTCCCAAGACAGGATGCTGCTGGTGGCTGTAATGAATGCCTTGTGTCACTCTGCAGGGCTTTGCCTCCTGTATAATTATATATAACTAGCAGTTAAGACCTCATCTTGCTCCTGCCTTTGAGCAGTGAAATTTTCTACGCTTATTGATCCTGCTCAAGCCGTAGATAGGTGCTTAGCATCATACAACTTTCCAACATTGCTCTACTGTGTCACACTTTCTATTATTCTAACAGGGTTTTACCTAAGTAGTAACTGGCATTTGTAATTAATAAAGAGGTTAATTAATATTGATTTTTGAGATTGTTACTTAGATTGATTTTACCATGCAATATTGTAGCACAAAAGTCTGTGTGAAATGTTTGGTGATTTCAATTTCTATTTTAGTTTAAAGGCTTTATGCCTCAGTTTCTCTAAAAAACGCTCCAAAGTGCTGGCCACAACACAGAATACACCATAAAGAGGGAATGAACGTGCAGCATCTGCACCTGCTACATGTCATGGCTCCATTGCACTGCCCTCCAAAGAAATGGTGGCTTGAAGAAGACAAAGCAACAGCTCCTTGAATTTTATTATTTCCCAGCTAATATTCCTATATAAACTGCTGTGTGCTATGCAGAGTAATGACAGCCATTTTGTACAATGGAGAAAAACCTTCCCCGTCCCTGAAAATGTGTTGCAGATAACCTGCCATAAATTATTCACACACACTCTGCACAAGGGTTACACACATGTACATTGGTGGTTTTCTGCAGAGCCGTTTCCACATTCAAATACTGAGGCTTACAGAGTTCTTAATGATTACATATGCCCTCTAGAAATATTAAGCTAATATTTATGTATGAGTTGATCAGCTGACCATTACTTAATAACATTAACTGATTGCTATGTTAGACTACAGTAAGCATTTCTGTAAACTTTTGGGAGAAGAGTATCAAGGAACAAAAAACTCAAGAAGAGCAGGTAGTTCAAGCTAAGTTATTCACAATTGCTCCTCCATTCACATCTTCATGATTTTCTCCTTAGATCCTGTTGAATCTACAGCAAAAAAGCAACTGGGGGTATACAGTCCTTCTACCTTTTTCATCACCAGAAGAAGCCTGTGTCATCAATCACAACTGATTTCTCTTTTTCTTTTTGGCATAGTTTACTATTTTTACATTGGCAAGTAGTTCAAGTACCAGTGAATTTCTACAGCATTGGTTTATTTTACATAGTAATGTCTAACAATGGACAAGCCTGTACTTTGAAAACAACATAAAAGAGGTGTTATATGCTTCCTCACCTGTAAGGCAGTTACCATTTCTGGATCCTGTTACACTAGATAGAAAATATAAACACCTCAACTTCAGCATTTTCAGGCAATGATACATAAAGCTAGTACTTATGAAAACTAACCATGTAACATAGGAATAAACTTACATGATGATAATAAATGCTTTTCAGAAATAAGGAAAAATAATCATGGGCTGCCACACCACCTTAACAAATAATTCCAGCAAGTGCCCAGGACAAAAACATCACAATGTGACCAAATTATTTTTTATGGTATACTGTAAAGACACATGTAAAAAACAGGAAGGAAAAGATGAAATTCGTTGTTGTCACATTCATCCATCAGGTATTCATAGACTATCACTGTTCCTATATGACAAGTATTCACAATTAAGAACTCACATCATGGAATAAAAATGAGTAAGACCTATTTGTAATAAAAAATAAAAATACCTTTTGAGTCTTTGTTCTTGTTCCACATGCAAATGTGCACATGAAGTTAGAAATAAAAAAAAACAAGCTGCAACACAAAACATTGGCTGGTTGAGAAATCAGCAGTCCTTCAATTTTGTACCAAGGTATAAAGGCTACTAGAATTTGTGCATTCCGGATTTTTTTGGCAGGGGTGTGGGTGAGAATAGAAGAGGTAAGTATACAGGAACTAACAGAAAGGGAACTGTATTATTTATGGTCCATAAATTACAAATGAAAAATGAAAAAGAATGAGTTTATATAAGCATATACATATATGTATATATAAATATTTATATTATATAATTTATCATGAGGACATGCAATTATTGGTATAGCACCTATTATACAATATAATACAAAGGAATAGGACTTTGCAATGGTACAGTTTCTTCAGAAAAAGCAGGTATACCCTACCTATTGCATTCATCTGTAGTGCTTGAAACCTGAATGAAATTAAGGTTCCACACTGTGCTACATTACATATGGGAAACAATATACACAGTAAGAAAAGAAAAAAATCAACATAGTCTGACAAAGCAAGTGAAATTCAGTGCAGCTCTAGGGCAGCTTTAATGCAGCATTAGAATGTATTAGCTCAGAGACAAAATATTCCCTTTTAAATCCAAAGGTATTCATTTGGCAGAGGTTAAATAAAAAGACAGATGCTGGCTGGAGAGGCATATGACTACAGCAAGCAGATCAGTAATTGACAAGTCTCCTATGCATCCAGAGTCCCCACAACAGGAATCATTATGGAGGAGAGCTGGCTGCATCTTTCTCAGGCTTGTGTTTTTGTCTGTCCCATTATGCTTTTCTGAATATAGCAAAAGGTGCCTTACCTTTCATTCCCTACAGGGTTCCTGCAGAGCACAAGATGTTACTAAGTTACTACCTAATAAAGTTGGAGGAATTAAACACCACAGACTTTACTGAGAGTCAACAAAGCTTGGCTATCAAAAACACATTTGGGAAACTGAATTACAAGAATCCAATATAAAAATATCTCAGATTTCTTTCCATATATTTTGCCTATCAAGTTCATAAAGTAGACAATTTCCTCATCTCTGTTTCATCTTTCATGATTTTAGGAAAAAAATGACCAAAAAACCAAAACTTGATTGGTAATCATCTCTGCATTGTAAGATCTGTGGTTTAAGTGATCCATAACTAATGGAAAAACAAAAATCAGCAATAACAAAGGTTCTTTTTTCAGTTGAATTAAGGGGGTAAAGAAAGGTTCTTATTTTCTAACTTATATTGCATTTTACTGTAAATCTACAACATCCAGTGAAGGGCATACATCTACTCCTTTCTCTTATTTCCTAGGAAGGAATGCTTTTCCAAATCCTACCAATGTGGATTGAAGAACCCTACTATGTATGGTAATAGGGTTCTTCAATTCACATTGAAACCCAGAAACCGTATGATATAGAACTGAGAATCGGCTTCTTGGATCCTAATTACTGCTAAACAAATTTCTAAATAATACTGGTACAAAAACATCTTGTCAAATATTAATTTTTTAAATTTCATCAGTGTCAAGAAGGGGTAAGGTATATGATACTTAGGTAAGAAAACTGTGCCATGATAGGGGACAAAATAAGCACTCAGTGACTCAGAGGTGAGTGCATCTCAAAATAGAAGAAATTTATAAGATAGAAATATCATCTTCTAAAGTGTGTGCTTTTTTAAAACTGCAAAGAAATGCTTGAACAGTACTTATCTCCCAAGTAGTGACGTCATTTTGGGAATAACTGTTTCAGGCTTTCTTACATACTCCTTGAGTATGCAAGGCCTTAAATAATTAGGCCAAATCTTCTAACTAAGGAAACTAAACACATTAGATTAATACCATTTTAAAACACTCACCTTCAAGATACTTTTTCACTCTAAATACATTGCACCTCTTTGACTACCCAGCCATTCTTACCCTGGCCTCTACTTCCCATCTTGTGGATCTGCTTGCTGCCTGCTCTAAGGCAAAGCCTGGCCACTTATTTACACAGAATGCTTTCTCATGAATAGTTTACAATGGCTAATTTCTTTAAAATGTGCAGATTCAACATCTTTTTTTTAATATACCTTTTTTTGATTATTTTTTTAAATACACAGTACACAGACACAACATGCATCAGATTTAGGAGGAGACTTTATACCTGTCAAGACCCAGTTCCTATCTGCTAAGCTTAGTAGTTGATTTGCTCTTTCCTGTGGAAGTCTTAGTGTTTGGGGAATGGTGGAAAGAACTGCCAGATCCTTTCAGACCATTCTTGCTTGTTTTGTTGCAGCAGTGCTCTTGTTGGCAGGACCTCCTAGAAGATGAAGAGCCTGAATGGCTAGGAGGTGATTTACTCCTCCCAAAATGTGGGGATGAACTCCTCTGATCATGATGGGATCTCCCAGCCCGGGACGGAGAAGAACTGGCAGTACGGGGTAAAGAAGAGCTCCTAGGGGAGGCACTGGGACTGCGGCGTGGGATGACAGGGCTCTTGGGTGGCGTTTTTGGACTGTGAGGAGATCCCGGACTCTTACACTGGGTAGAACTCCTTGGTCTTTGAGATCCATTCTGCAGGATTTGAGCCAGACGAGAGATAAGATCTGAGTCCGAGCTGCTACTGCCTAGGACTCTGTATCTGCGCAACCTTAAGAAGAAACAAAGAAAGATTATTTCTATTTCCACCTATTCACTGAAATTCAAATAGAAACTCTGTATCACTAGAAACTAAGGAGGAGCTTGCATTGCTGAACAGATATGTGGAGCTCAACTTTCCTATTAGGTAGAGGTGTTTGGATCTAGGGTTTGGCTTCTGTGTTGTTCAGCCCAACACAGTATTTATATTTACATAAACTCACTCACATAAGCAGCCTCAGTATTTACAGGACAACAGGAATTTCCTGGTGGTGTTGGAAGAAGTGCACTGAAGAGCAGTGCTTATTGCCATTTCAGAGGGGTACATCCATTCCTGCACACCATCAGTGCACTCCCATACACAATTTTAAGGGATGACAAGACCCACTGCAACTTCCTTCAAAGGATTTTGCACTACTCTATCAAAATTATCCTTATCTTGGGAATGTAGACACTGAAAAAACTACATTGTGGTTGTCTGCATAGAGATGTGGCAAACAGGTGGTCTTTTAAAATTCACTCTGCCCTCCTTTGATTAGTTGGTTTACTTAGACATGATCTGAGCATAGCTAATTGACTCAGTGGTGATGGCTGGAGTCTCCAAATATTTACAATATTTACAATATTTACAATGTCTTAATGTCTACATTAAGAACAGATTAATTTTCAAGGGGGCTGAATACAACAGCTCCTAAAAATTTCTATGGGTTTGTAAATAACCAGCAGTTCTGGAAAAGTGATCCCACTTTAACAAAATGTGTAAAGATTTAGTTATAGATTGTCAGGTTTCAAAATATTGAATAATATCTATTGATGTATTAGTTTTAACAGTGAACCAGGTTCATTCTTGTGTAACAGCTTCTCCTCATTCATTCTCCAACAATGTAAGGTTTCTCAGAGAATTGAAGCCCAGCATTTTTTTAAAAATTAGTTAGAGAGTGGAACTTCTACAGCATTACATCCTGCACAGTAACTGTCTAGATCAAATCAATTTTCAACCTGAAAATCTATTTCTATTTTCTCTGCATTACCTAGCTTCTACCCCAGGTCTAGTTGGCGGCTTTCCTGGTGGTGGCCGAGGAAAGAACTGAGCTGAACTTGAACTGGTGACTTGATCAGTGGTTGCCCAAGACACTGGTCTTGGAATCTTGCTTTTTCTGGACTGAGGGCTGCTTGGAGATAAAGAGCTATCTTCATTCTGCTTGCTGAAATGAGAGTCCAGTGTCAATCTAGAAAATGAAGCTAAGACATCATCCTCAGAAAACGGTACTGGAGCAGCAGCCATTTTTTCCTCCAGTGACTTATCAGAGGCACTTGAGAGGTCACCAAGCAAAGATTTGAGCTGTCTCTTTTCCATAAGTAATTTGACCAAGTCTGTCTGATGGGCCTTTTTTAGAAGAAGCTTTTCCTTTGCAGAAACAGAAGAGGAATCTGACATTGAGTCTATCTCTTGTGCTAAAACTGGGATTCGACTCTGCCTGAATACAAAAGAAGGTTTAACCGAGTCCTTCTTAGATCGATAAGAATTCTCATTTTCTGAAATGCAGTGGAATAACTCTCCATTTCTGGGAGCATTTTTCTCTTTTTTATTCTCCTGCTGCAAAATAGTAGTAAGGGCCACTTGGTGGCATTTTAGGTCTTGGCTATGGACTTCCTCCTTATCAGAATGAAAACCATTTTCCTGAATGGTTGCTATTTTGCTTCCCTGTCTATTAACATGTGCGTTATTAAGTCTTGAGGGAGACAACTCTGATGTTTTAGGTGCTATTGACTTCAGAACCTCATCTTGATTTGGCACCAAACAGACAGGCTTTGACTTTGATTCTTGAGCTCCTTCAGTATTTGTTAGAGGTTCTTCCTCTGCAGATTTTGAGTTCCCTGGCAAAGAAGAATTCTGTTCTTTGCTTAGCATTTCAATGGCATCCTCAGAAACCACTGGAAGCCCTTCTTCCTCAGCCTTCTCCACAGGAATATTTCCAAGTTCTTTCTCTTCCTGTATCCCATTGTGTTCAGGTAGGTCCTTTTGGTCACAGTCCAGGACACTGACAGATCCTTTGACAAGTCCTCCCCTGTCAAGCACCTCTTGGCTAATATTAAGTACCAAATCTTGTCTGCTGGCACTAGCTGGAAGTGCATCTTCTGTCCCAGCCAAACCTGGCAAACTTTCCTTTGGAGAGGAAAATTCCACAGTGTGTTCTACAGACTGACCATCCTGCTCTCTTCTCTCCAGCTGGTGGCCATAGTGAAAGCTCTCTGAAGCAGACTGTGTGGATGCCACTGAAGGTCTGGGTATTGTTATCTGCATTGCAAAATTAAAGAAAAAGGTGAGAAACTCAGGAATGTTATACAAGTAACATCCTTTAAATAGCAGCTTTGGTTCCACATCTTCAAGATACATTATATAATGATTCCTATGAATCACAACGTTCAAATAATACCTAACTTCATAACATACACATAGATAATTAGAAAAAAAATAGTCTATCATCCCAAGACAGAAATACGTAACAGGTAAAAAAACCACAATGTCAGTGAAAGATGTTGCAGTTAGCAAGTAACACCCCTGGAAATGAATCCAACCTAATGGGCAGATTTTTTTTTTTCTTTAGTTTGAATACTCTTAGAATAAGTTGTATATAAATCTAAAATCTTTAACAAGTACACAGCAATATTTTTAGACAAATGCAGAAGACAAAGAACACAGCAACATTTAGATTCAGAAATTCCATACTCTTAATATATTTTTGGCTGGAAAAAGAACTTTTCTGAGTATCTAGTATTAGTTACTACTTTTCCTACTGAAGCTTATGCCCCATTTTAACTAAGTAACCTGGTTAGGATATCTCCTTACCTAACATGATTAAGACATTCAAAAAGTAAATGCTTACATATCTAAATCCCCTAACAGGTCTGATCCAATAGATACACCTAAAGCACTCCTAAAACCTGGATATATCAATAAGTCAGATTCCCTCTGAGAAACAATTCGTTATGATTGAGTGCTGTCTTTGGCACACAGCTTAAATGTTAGAGTATGTGTCCAGGAAATGGGAAACCTGCATACATATGCCCTATTTGAAGGGCATAAACCCACTTCCTCTAGTTCCCATCAAAAAGGGAAAAAACCCAAATGCAGTTGTTAATCACCTTCCCAATTGAAGACAGCCAACTATACAGACACAAATGCAAGAATCATGAGGTGAGAGGGTGAGAGAGCACATACACAAGAGAGAGCACATACACAAGTTTTGTCTCTGGAGACATGTAAGGAATGCACTCTCACATGAAGAGCTTATATATCTCACATTCTGGCTTATATATATTTGATAGAGTAAGTTGGTGTAAACAGTAAAAAAAATTTAAAACTCAAGGGGCTACCATTACATCTTTTTCTACATGGACAGAGACTTCAGCTCTGTGTTTCTTTCTATTCGGTAGCCTCATCAATCTGACACAATCTGTACTCAACAGAAAGTGGAAGCTGGACCCTGAGTTTGGTTAAAACACTTTCTTGATTCACTGCTGGTAGAAGAGACAACTAGTGGAGTGTTGATAGGATTCTGCTATGTTACAATACAGATTTTAGATTTTGTTAGAGAAATTATACACAGTGCTGAGCTTACTAGGCTTGTGCAAGAGCTAGTACATTGGTACTACCTGCAGTAGAAACCAAACCAAACCAAAAAAAAACGACACAGAGACCTCCAGTAAGAGTCTACTTTTTGTCTCCTTTATAATTTGTTTTCAACTTTGGGCCAATACAGTCCTCCATTTTTGCTGAATTAAAATGGTTCATCGAGGAAAAATCTGAGGTTACTTAGTTTGGGCAAAACAGTCCTCCCCATCTCCTCTTACTCTCAGTCCAGGTTCTTTCATCTGAAAGAAACATTATTTCCCTTTTGAGTTAGTGAAATGTTTCTTAGTGCAAAAGCTTTTTTCTGAGAAAATCCAAGAACATCAGTTCAGCTACAGAAAGAACAGAGGAAATAAAATTCTCTTTAAAAGCACTTTTCCATAATTAGATCATTTAGTGCCTAAATCTTGAGTGTTAAAAAATAGTTTAGAGAGAACTCTGCACAGAAAGGAAAACAGATAAAACTGGAGGGAAAAAAAAAACCCAAGAAAGAAAGGTCTATGAAACAGGGGAGCTGTCCCATAGGTTTTCATACATAAGTAGGAATTTGCCCTAAGACAACACTGCTCAAGGTAGCCTACATTGAAGGACTGGCTTTCATATGACAGAGGAACTTATTTTGGCCTGTCAGACAAAAATCATCAGCTTGCTTAAAAATTCTGATCTACAATCTGGGTAAAAGTGGGTTCAGGAAATTTTAATGCAATATTATCCTTGGAAGAGGAGGTTCAAATTTTGGGGAGATCAGTTGGGCATTTGACGTCCATTGAGCTCTGTCTTAAGCTTGTTTCAATACCTTGTTCTCCAGGGCTGCAGATGCATCTCAAAAGTAAGGGCATGTAAACATTTCCATTTTCAAACTTTTCACTTAATGAGCTAATCTAGTTGCCAATCCAAATAACTCAGGATTAAAACACCAGAGTTATCGTCCACATACCTGAAAAATGACTTCCCTCAGAATAGAGGGTGTCCTCTGACACCCTGAATGATCAGTGTGTCCTCTCAACTTACAGAGATGAGACAACCTTAGGCATTTGCTTTCAGAAGGGTATTTATCTATTTGATCTATTTCCAGAAGAACTGCAATTGCAATTAAATCCTCCTCTGCTCAAATACGTTTACATTAAAACTCTCTTTTCCTTGTGACACCTCTCTCATATGTCAATTCTTTGCTAGAAGAAAGCAGCTCTGATATGAAGTTAATTTATATGTTTCAATAGACTTCATATCCTTTGCCACATCTGGAGAGAGAATTTTCTAGTCTTTCCAGCATATCTTGGCCATACAGATTTAACCCTTACATTCAAGAAAGAGGAGACTAGGGTTGTTGAACCACTTACAATCAAATAGGCAGGAGCTATTTGTGAAAAAAAAATATTGAACAAATGGAGAAAAGAAAAGGATACTGGATGACTAAGTATCAATAAATATCTGGTACTACTGAATAATTCATACTTTCAGAAAAGGCTTTTTGAACACATATATCACTTTCTTGATTTTTATTCACTAACAAACAAAAACTTGTTTTCTCACATGGTCAATAAACCTCTTACTAGTCTTCTCAAAGAACAAGAACTAGATTATATCCCTGTTGGACTTGACACTTCACCTACGTGTTCAATAAATTTAAATGGGTAGTCATAAATGATCCTCATATTTTTATTTCTTGTGCCACTAAATACACCTTTATCCTATGAGATTTTTATGGTTAATTATGTCAATTATGTAAAACACTGAACCTGAGGAACAAAGATTACAATTCATCTAAGAAGTAAAATATGGGGAATACAACTTAAAATCCTACCTTTCAGCTCACCATGATAACTGGTTTAGAACACTGATAATTGCAATTCCCATAATTCAACAGGAGTTATGTAATACAACAGATGACTAAAAATGGCTGAGACAATATATGGAACAATGAATTCAAGGTTCTCCTTTCACTCCAAAATATTTGAATTAAATTACTGCCACCATAGTCTTGAATCTTTTGGCCTTCCCTAAATAATTTCTTAATTCCGTTCTGTTTCCTCAAATTCACACTTGAACCAAGATGAGAAATTATCCTGCATTTCTTCAGAAAATTTTACAAGACAGTGAGTGGGATGTCAAGAAGGAAAAAGAACAAAACAACAACATCAATATCTCTCAGACATCCTTTACGGCATTTGATAAACCTCTTTTAAACCTTTGACAGGCTGCAATAGTAAGTGATAAGCTTGCATGAATGCCTCTGTGTACATATACAGCTAATTGTAGAGGAATGAAATACTGAGTTTAGGTCTGCAAAGTTGCTAAATCTGAAAGACAGAAAGGTGCAAATATGGATTTTGTACAATATCAGCAATAAGCTTCTTCATTCCACTCATGATGTGTGATACTTCTGCATGTCATGGGCTGTCAGGACTTCGGGCCTCTTAGAGACAAGGTGTGCAGATCTGTTTCCTGCTAATCCTTTCATTATTTGTAATTTTTCATATTAATACATCATCATTATATTACTGGACATCTTGAAGACACTTCACATAACCAGTTTACTCTTCAGAACATCCTAGCTTAGTAAACCTTGAAGTTTTTGTATCCAGGAGAATAAACCCCCCACATATTTTCTCTTTTCCCTGCTTCTTTTTCACCTATGGTTAGCTCTATAGCCAGTAGGAACAAAACCAATGTTAGTACGAGTCTGCAACTGCAACTCTGATTCACAAGACCAAAAAGTCTCCCTAAATCTTTCCAGTTCACCAGCTTCCTCTTACTTACTTTCTCTTTCCTTGCACAATATTATGACTCTGCAAAGAAATTTGAACTGAAGGTTGTATGAAAGAGCCAAGGGTATATAATGCACTGTCCTGTAATTTACTGCTAGTTCCATTCTCACACAAGTAAACCACTGCTACACTTCACATCTCCGGAGACAGTTCACAGCTTCCTGTTCAGAACAGACCCACTTCCCAAAATCCTCCCTACCTACTACTATCACTCCTACTGACTTTCTAGAGTGTAATCCTTTGTATCCCTTACATTCCATTCCCAGATTAAGCTCACAGCAGGGAAGTTAAAGATAATTAATTATATGTTTACTAAAGTATATTGGCTGTTTCTACAAATAGACTAATATGGGGATAAACAGGAGAAACATATGGCTGTAATTCAGTGTTATGGAACATTAGACTAGAGATTATTGTAAATTTTGATACTGAATCCTTATCAATAGCCCCATACATACAGTACTGCAAGCATTGCAGGCATTTGTAGGAGCTGCTGGGCTCCTACATTATTTTACAATAATTTTTTAGTAAAAACTCACATGTGGCAGGCCCTAATCCTAGACTAAAGAGAAGTAACATAAGATTTTTTTATATCTACCTGAAAAGAGGCGTATGTTGCTCTCTACAGCTCTTCAGATATATTAGTTCTTCTCTAATGTTAATTTTGGCATTGGTTTACATGGAAGTTGCAAGAAATGGAAAGAGGATGTAATAAGATGCAGAGCTATAAATGGACAACAGTGTTTCCAAATTCTCTAATGTGATAGAGAGCTTTTGAGGAAAAAGAACATAGAGATCTGTGTCTGCAGTCTTCCTCTAAGGCTTATTAGCCATGGCTTAACTTTTGAATTCTTTAAACATCTTCCCTTTTCAGTTATTCCTACACCACTTACCAGACAAAATTAGATTTTTTTTTTGTTCTGACATAAATATATGTCAGAACAAAATATCCAACAGGGCAAATACTGATTGCTCTAAAAATAGGATCTTTGATTCCTTTAGAGAATGACTGTGACTGCTAATAAGTGGCTAATTAATTTGGTAACATGACTAAAACAAGTACTCATTCAATTTGAAACTACTTCTATATAATGCATAAACCAATTGAAGAACATTCTTGAAATTTACTGCTGAAATGGAAAGCAGAAACACTTAGAGACTACTACTTCATAACACTCATATAATACTCCTGTGATACTGCTATTAAAATGGTCAGTATTGTAGTACAGACAAAATTAGATAAAGAAATGGTTCTTTTCAAAGAAAACATTGATTTGCCTCAATGCACAGTTCAGAGGTGTGAATTCTTTCCCCTGTTATTACAGTTGCACTAGAATCATATGTGATTTTAATAATAGAAGACAAATATTTTAAGAAATAAATACATCTAAATTAAAGATTATCTGCGGGATGATACTGTAGACAGTATGTAGACATCTACAGGCACAATGTTAATTATATTAATTAGATCAATTATAACTTGATTAAAGGAGAAATAATCATTAGTCATTATATTCTGAACTGTAACCACCTATTTATTTCAAGATTATTATAGTATGAAGTGTCATCATGGAAACAATTGTTGACCCCAGAGTTAATCAGCTCTCCATGGGAAATCCCACAGACCACTTAGCTTTCCTGAAACACCTTTACTTTTTTTATGCTAATGAAATTATGATGTTAGAAAAATGAATAAATCATACATGTTTTTTATAGGATTGGCATTTTAAAAGAATAATTTTTTTAAAAATTATAACTTCAAGGACAGACAAGAATAACTGCAAGTTGTGATTACAAATTTTGGGAATCAAACAATTTATAACTTTTTGTANTTGTGATTACAAATTTTGGGAATCATAAAAACACTGCTGATGCCAGAAACCACAAACATGTAAAACAATTATAACTTTTTGTATGTTTGGGTTTTTTTGACTCAATGTATGCAGATGCATACATTGCTTACCATGGCTAAGTGCAGACCTTTATGACTTTTCTGCTGCTTCTAGTATAGAAACCAGCCAAAGCAGAATGGTCAAAACGGTTCTGTCACTACAAATGGAAATGTTCTCTACAGCAACACAGTACTCGGCAACAATTAAGTTGTTCATGCTGACTGCTCGTCCTCGACTCTTAATTACTTAATTTACAACTTGAAAACTTTCCATTGGAAGAATTTAACATGCTGTACTATTTAGTTCTTCTTTACACCAAAGGGAGATGAGAAAAAAGTAAGCCTGAAGAATTTCCTTCAGACAAAAGACTGCTCTGAAAAGGTAGCATTTAGATTTCTATGTATCAAGCAATTTCCTCTGACACTTAGATAAAAGTAAAAAATAAAAATTTTTACTTGTTTGCATTAGAAAAACAGTGTATAGAAGAAAATTCTTCTAGAAACCTCATTATCAATACAAAATCCAGTTGCTTAAAAGAATGTGAGCAAGCCAGGGTAAAATTTATTGAAAAATTAACAGTTACTAACAATTACCGTGTCATGAACAAGATGGTACAACATCTGCACATTTTCCCTACTTAACAAAATCAATTTGTGTATGAAACAGTTCTCATAGCCACAAACTAGACGAACTCCTTGAATTTCTGCCTTGATTAAAACAGGGAAGAACCTAACTTAAACCTCATGCCGACTCCATATAGTTCCCATCAGGATAGGTAACCAGAGGCGTAACAATTCTGTAAAATCTGAAATTAGAGGCTTTTTTCTACAGACAAACTATGGTTTTAACCATGGCAGCAGTAAAAACACAGACTCACCAAACAGAAGAAACCTTTTCCCTCTTTTCTTTCAAGAACACATCTATTTTTGATAATGTGCCGTGTCTTTCAAATGAAGTTCAGAAGAGGATTTTAGACTAATGTATCCCTTCATGATATTTTAAATTCTAAACCAGAGTGTTAACTAGCTGAGTTTTATAGCAATCCTACCATACATGACAAGTTAATACCACTGACAAATTTGAAAAGAACACTTTGGGGTTTTGTTTGTTTATTTGTGGTCTAAAAGGGATTGTTAAATGTGAAAACCAATGTAAATGTTCACTCTCTTGCTACTGCAGACTAGCAAAACATACAAGATTAGTTAATAAAAAAGAGCAAAATTTACAACTATTATGTGCACTCCTAGCTCATAAACCTGAAAGAGCTAAAATTAAAAAAACAATTACAAGGGATATGCATTCTTTCTCTAAATAACCCCTGAACATGTCAAGAAGTCTTACTTTATTCTTCCATATGTCCCTGAATTCCAGTGAGATGCTTAAAAATTAAGGTAATTTTCTCAACTCAGATCAGTATATTATTTCTCATCTTGTATATGAATATGAAAGTGATGGCTTGCATTTCCATAGCTTCTTGTGTGGGAAGATTTCAGAGCATTTTGTAACAAATTATATAAGTATATAATTACAAAATATTTTTAAATGTTCTAGTAAGGTAGAAATTTGAGAATTTTAAGACAGAAGAGAAAATATTAATATAAATGTTTGCTAATTCTAATTGCTTAACCTGAGAGACACAGATTAGCCTTCCCTAACACATTGAATAACCATAAAATAATTAAATTTAAATTAGCCTCCCTGCACATACCTGACTAAGCATACTGAAAAAAGAAAATACACCTGAATAACAGACAAAACTGGAATCCACCTTTGTTAAGGGCTGTATCACACTGTAGAGCAGCCAGTTTAGAAGTATTCTAGACTGCTGCCATGACTAGAAGAGGTGTTCACTTTCTTATTGGAGAATTAGAACTGAGAAACCAGAGATAAAAATCTGCAGTCACTGATTTTGATTGTTTCTTAAGACACAGCTGCACATTTAGCACTACAACTACTTAAGCAGTATCTTCTCACACAGCCCTGGCCAGTAGTTGCTGCACTCACATCACCTTTACCACTGACCTCACACAACACCCAATGCAGCTCTCTAAATGAGCAGAGAACTCATCTGGTTGGAAAATTTGCAGAAAGGAAGAAAAATGTTAGGTTTCAAGAGGATTTACTGTACAATTTGACCATGCTGTAGATGAGAAGGACACTACTAGCACTCCAGACACACTTTTCAGACCCAAGTACAAAGAATTTATCTGGTTTTTTTGACAGTTGTAATGCTGCCACACACTTTTCTTTATGCTGTAAGTTGAATAACTAAGGAGAGCTGAAGCAAAACACTCAAATTCTCTTTCATAATTTATGTATGGCAAGACAGGAGTCCTCTATTGAGCAAATATAGACCAACCTACATCCTACAGTCTCTCTGCACTAGTGAGCAGAGAATATACAGAGA
The DNA here is from genome assembly GCA_013399945.1 of Ploceus nigricollis. Classification (NCBI taxonomy): domain Eukaryota; kingdom Metazoa; phylum Chordata; class Aves; order Passeriformes; family Ploceidae; genus Ploceus; species Ploceus nigricollis. Next base: position 283,665 of record VXBC01008934.1, on the reverse strand, counting down.
ATTCATTACCTCCTCTATCTGATACCAAAGTACAGGCAGATAGTTAAAGCTCCTGAGCCCTCATTCATCAAAAATCTGGAAAGAAAGTCACTTTGCTTGATTCCAGAAACAAATGTATAATTTCTTATATTTTAATACATTACATTAATACATTACATTAATAAATTCAACATTACAGATCCCTGACCCCCTGCAATTCATTCGTTATGAATGCTGAACCAAATTGCAGACAGCAGGAAAGACGTGAAAATACATTCAGTACCAAATGTTTACACAGATTAACATGAATGACATTAAAATTCTTTTAAATATTTAAAATACGTCAAAAAGATAAGAACTTGCAAAAGTTTTTAAAGTCTTCAGTGAGCCATAAAGTATATGAGGCTTTCATTGTTGGAATGAACTAAACAATCACATGCTAGTAGTTTCCATAGGAAATGACAAACTGGTAATTCTTAACACAGTTATGACTTTCAAATCACAGCTCAAAAAGCAACACAGCAGTCAAGCACTTACCAGGTAAAAGGAAAGAAGAGGCTTAATGTTCACTCCACCAAGTAGCAGCATCTGGCACAATGCCAGATCTCCTTCACATGACAAAGTACATCACTTTGCAGCTCTTATTAATATTGCAGCTGTATTTATTTTTTGGGTACTAAGGAAGCCAGAGAAGACCCTCTGTGCCAGCTTGCTTTTTCTGAGCATTGTGCACATTTTACTAAGTTTGCTAATTACACTTGCAATACATTCTAATTGAAAAACTTAAATCATAGCTATAGAGACAAAAAACAAACAAACAAACAAACCAACAACCAGAAATTAAGGTCATCTTGCATCCTGGGATACAAACCAATGCTGAAAAATACTGAAGCTTAACTCCTAATGAGTTAATTTCTCCTAGGTCCCTTTCCCCACTCAATACGTCAGCCATCATGAAGATCTGGTATTTTGGTATCTCATCAAGCTCACAATCATGAACATTGGGGAGCTAATGTTTGTTTTTATACATCGAGCACAGAATTTTTTTTTTATATTCAGCGAAAAAACAGTCAGGAGTTTGCCTTGTTATCACACACCAATGATCCTACAGAATTTTGAAAGTAACTAAGCTTAATGAATTACTTGTAATGACAATACTCCTGTTCATTCTTCACTGAGAAAAGAAAAACTGTTTGTAATATAGAACTTTTTATATTGAAAAATACATTGTAAATGAAAGGCAACACAAAATATAATCCAAATGAAATACTAATGGTAAAATGATGATGATATGTTAGTCTTATGCATTAATGCTATGTCATACTGCTTTACCCAACAATGTAAACTGACACTACTTAGCAGATCTCAATATTTTTGTGACCAATACAAAAATAACACTTAACTTCAATTATGATTGCAAGCCTTCATCTTTCATATTGAAATGAAATACAAAATCGTAAAAAGTCCCCTTTCTTTAGTGACATTTTTTATTACCTATGACCCCTGATAATTGCCATCTTTATTTTATATACTGTAAGCAGGGGGAAAATGTATTATTTGCTAACTTCCAAAGAAACAATCTGACTATTTCTAGATCCCTTTTTGTCACATTAAAATCATTCAGGACAGTCCAAATTTTACTATGTCTTCCCAATTTGAAATTCAGCTGGTACCGTGATTATAGGAATCCATTATTCTTAGTTCGAAATTAAGCAAAAAAAAATTATTTTGAGATTTTATAATCCTATCTTTTTTTCAACAGAAAATCTCTGAGGAAGTGAATCTGTCTTCCAGAACATCTAAAGATGCTTTGTGGTCCAGATCTTAACCTGAATAACAGTTTCTTAAGTATTCCCCTCTTCTAAGTGGGACAATATATCTTCCTCACAGAGTATTCCCAGCTCTATTCCTGGAAAAGATTCATTCTTACTCCCCAGCTTGATCTTTCAAAACATTTTTAGGATGCTGTGTATAGCAGTATGACTAGCATATGCCTACCACCAGACTGTGCAGAGCAACTGAAAACGTTAAACTTTACAGATGACTGCTACAATGCAGTCACGTCTATGAGGACAAGGCTTATTCACCTGCTCAAGTTGTGCTTTTGAGATGCGAATGACAGGGGGGAACTTGCTGCCACAGGGAATGACAGGAAGCTGCCTACGAGCAGTTGAGCGGGAGGAAGAGGAGTGGCTCTCAGCTGACTGACTCCTTGGTAAAGCAGCCTCCCTCAGAGGGTCCGAGTGGATGGATAGATAGGCTATAGGGCTCATGGTGCGAAGGATGGGACTTGAAATTCTTGGAGTGGAGAAATGCAGCATATGACATGAGTTGAGCTGTGAGAACAACATGGCGGGGAAGAAAATAAAGTTGAATAGATTTTAATAATCCTTGTTTATGTTTCGCCTATATGCATTCCCTCAAAAACCATATTCACAACTCCCTAAGAGGCTGAAAATTCATAATTTAAGAGGTGTCTTAAGTCTAATCTTCACATTTTCCATCATTCATTTTCAAAAATACAGTATCAAAATCAAGAGTAATCCTCATTTCTCTAGCTGGCCTCTTCATTCACTCAGTCTTAGAATCATAGAATCATTTAGGTTGGAAAATAAAATCATATTCTTTTAAGTCCAACCATTGCAACTATTATAACTGGTCAGTAACAATCTAGGGCAAATGTAATAAACTAACAGGATCTGTTTCAAGGACATTGTGTACATCAGTTGATAACTGGCTAGTTGATCATTGACTGATCCTTTCAAACACTTAGCACATCCACAAAACATCATATCTGTGTTTCTGAGATTACTACATTTATAGAATATACACTCATTGGAGGCTTTACAGCTGTGCCAATAGCAGCATACATTAAGAACTGCACCTGACAGGATCACTTAGTAAGGTTAACACTAAACAATTCTGATGAAATTTCCCAAATATGGGACCAAACTAGGAGGATACACTGGCCTGGAGGATACACTGGCCTGGAGAATCAAGGAACAATTGCTTCATCTTGAACTACGTTAATTAAAGCATTTAGATAAGAGGTAAGAAAAAAGAATAGGGACTGTAAAGTTTTCCAAACTATTAATTTTAGACAAAGTACATTTTTAAATTGCTGATTGGTGATTCTAATAAACCTATAGCTTTGATATACAAAGCTAAAATCAACTGCTTTTTTGCAAGACCTTTTCCGGTACTGAATAAATATCTGATGGTGACACACTTAAATACCTGTAAATGAGATTGCTATACATAGTTTGCAATTCTTTGTTCCAATTACAGTTAGAGAAAATCATGAAGAGTCGAGATAAGGAAATTTTCTGCAAGCTTCATGTTTCATGAAGGTGACTTTGTTTTCTACCACGGTATTTGCAATTCTAACCTATATCCTTTGGAAAGCAAGAGCATCTAACAAGCATTTCTGTTTCTAAGGGAAAGGTATCTTTTAATTGTGTCAATAATAAAGCTTCAGTTCCCACAATGCATAGCTGATTTGCAACTGGAAAAAAAAAATAGTATTTCCAGTGCCTTATGAAAGCAGCAAATGAGGATAGAAGGTACATGAAAATTGAATTACTTACAACTCAGAAATAAACAGAAATTTAAGAGCAAGCTTTTGATAAAACATAACCTTGACATACAAAATTTCCATTTCAGCAATATTTCTAAATAACAAAAATAAATAGATTCACACAGTAAACCCTCTTCTATAACACATACACACACATATATATACATCTACACGAATTTGTGTTGTCAGCCAAGCGGGACCAAAGCAAACTGTTGTTTAATTTAAACTGAAAATGAAGATGGAAAGAATTGTTACATGTTTAATTACTTCAAATCTATTATTTCTTATTTACTGAAATATCTGCTTGATAAATATATGTTGCAAGGTTTTGTGCAAGCACTGTATGGAGTTCTTTGCAATTCAATACAAACACAGAAAATTAATGAGGCTGTGGGTCCACAACACGCAACGTCCAGCTCTAGCCCATTAGTACCAGTTGTAGGAAAAGAAAACCAGAGCTGTATGATTCAAAGTGCTGCTCCAGTATCAATTCACTATTAGTGTAGATCAGCTCAAATTCTTTTGACAAATTAGCTTCATACCAGTAGATACTACAGCAAATCACACACTGTCCTGCAGCCAAAGTCAACATAAAGATATTATTAAAGCATGAAGTCAGCACATATACCCTTAGCATGCTCTGAGTATTTAACAGATATATGATCATGTGCCCACAACTAAGCCAGATCAAACTGGTCTTTGCTGGTAGCACACAGAATCTGTATTGCAACTGGAAAACCAAGACTGATAACTTGAAACATACTTCCCTTACCTGCAGGCCTTTTTTTTTTCATAATAGAGAGCACCATTTGATATAACTTTTTATGCCTGAGACTTTCTCATCCCCTAGCCAATAACTTAGACATTTTTCTCTCTTATTTTTTGAGTTCAAGTTTTCTTTCTTAACTGGTGCAACTTTGCATTTTTAATAGAATGCTGATGTTGTGTATAACAGGTGAGAAGTGATATAATCAACAATTACAGCAAGTCAACATACATGAACAATTTCAGGAAGAATATTTATCTACAAATGGAAGGACTGTAGACCAGAAATTTCTTTCCTTCAGAGAAAATAAAATTATGGGTGAGTGTATGAAATTTTAGTTTCTCATACAGAAACATCCATGCTATTACTTACTAAAATACTGAGCAATAAAGCTCTGAAAGAAATGAAGAACAAAGAAGAGTCATCAAAGTAAAAAGGAAATGTTAAAAAAATACTTGACTTATGATAGGAAAACTATTTTATTCATTCACCACTGAAGTAATTGCTTGCATATTTAACAAACCTATCAAAATAAGCCCAAAAAGCAAAACCATACTTTCTTCTAAGTGACAGTGAAGCAGGTCAGAAGAAATCCATATGGGAAGTATATTCATAAGCATGATGATCACGAATGCTGGCATGTCCTAGAGTTTCAAGCTGTTTGAAATGAGCGAACTATTTCAGTAATTATATTAAGCCTCTATACTACTGTAATTTCAACATATATTTTCAACCCCTTTTAGTAACACACATTTGATTTATAGTCCTAAAATTAACAGTCTTGGATGTAAGCCTGCTCTTAGTAACTGGTACAATATAATTAAATCAGCAGAAAAGTAAAGTATGACCTTTGCCTATTACTTTTATTGCCAGGAAGGTGCTACCTAGAAAAAAATACTAAAGAACAAGAATATCTGATGCACAACTAAGGATCACATTGAAAAACCAGTTTCAGGGTAAGTACTCTGAGGAAGAAAGGACTACCAAACAGCTCCCTAAGGTCTCCAGGACCTTCAAACAGAGAGAATGACAGGAAGAAGAGGCATATACACACACTTGCTCCCAGTGAAGTGACAAGAACACTCACCTATAAGAACCGTGTTCTAGTACCCATCATAGGGAATATTTAAGTATCCTTTATGAAGTGGAATACACCAATGAAGGCCAAAAAGAAAAACTCACCCTGAAATAGCCTCTTAGGCTTTGTGTGGCTTTCAAGGGCTAATGAAGTAGGTGGGAGACTACCCCAAATTGCCATCACAGTTGGAGTAGGCACACTGTATAGACACACTCTGTTCCCAGCTCCTAAACTGGCTAAGAAATTTCTATTTTCTTTATCCCCAGGTCAGTTATATTTTCTATTGTACATCACTCACCTTTGAAACACCAAGTTACTTCCTGCCATTCATCTTGCACTCACAACACTACTTGCCCTTCCAGCATAACATAAATTATATTAATTTCCCCCTTTTTTGAGGTAATGACACATGCTACTTATCTCCCTGCAAAGCCAGAGTAAAATATAATTTCATTCGAGTTTCTACTTCAGCCAGTATTTCTTCCAATGAATGCATTTTATAATAACTAACTTTGTTTGCAACCATTTCTGCTCCCATGTTCTGAAGCTTCTTCCTTTCCAGACAAAGATAATGTCCATTTTTTGCACTGTAGTACATAATATTTGTACCATCTCTACTTTTAGTTTAAAGTAAAACAGCAATTTCCCCCAAAAGAGCCACATTTGTATAAAGTGTACAGTTGCATAGTGCATTTGCATAGAAAATTACAAGCTGTTTTTAATGGCTCTTGAAATAAAGACACTTGATAATTTGTATTTTTACAGGACCAAGTGCTGCTCTTTCTTGTTTGTTTTACTAAAACTGACCTTAAAATACAAAAATCGAACAACTTAAAAATTTAAAATAATTTTTCACCTTTAAGGTTTCCAACCATCAAAAATTCTTTCATGCAACTAATATTTCAATCTAAATCTCAAAAATCTGTTGTTTAACACAGTTCTGGATTTTCTATTATACAAAACAAATCTTCTATAAACTATATAATTTAAAGTATGATGTCCAAATATAATGTCTTATGAAAGATATGATCTTGCCTTTTCCATGAGAATCTAGGCATAGTTGAAATTTTACTGTGCTGCTACAGTTAATAAATTGATTAGTTCATTTTCACCATAAAGGATATTCCACAACTGATAATGAATGACTAGTTGGTGACAAGTTCCTTTTTCTAATGAGTTGGCAGTAACTTTCACAAAAAGTGGTGATACAAGAAGAAAAAATATAGCCAGGTTTCTTGGCTCAAGGGAACTTGAAAGAATTGAACTTTAGATCATAAATGCCACAGTATCTACGTTAAAAAGGAGAGAAATAAAACCATGAGGTGATTCCCAATCACTTAAGGAGTAAGTGAGATTAATGATTAAGTAAAGGCAAAGAAGTTTCTGTTTAGAAACAGTGACAGGAGAAAAAAGTAAATGTTCAAAAACTGTGCAAAAGGGAATCCTTCAGAAAAGAAGGAAAAATAAAAACAAGGATATGCAATGAAAGTAAAGCAATCTGTTTTAGCAAAAAATACAGGAGTAAAGTAGGAGTTGCAAAAGTATTTTAGAAGTGAAAAGCATCAACACTTTATAAAAGGCAACAATTTGTTTGTACAGGGACCATTAGAAATTTCTGAAGTAACAGGAAGAAACAAAGTGAATTCCAGAAGCAAACACTGAGGAATCATAGTGAGAGGTGAGAGCAAGTAACTGTTTCTTTAATTTCAGCCACTTAGATTTTTTCCTGGAACACATTAAACACCACAGCACAGTATTTTACATATTCAATTGTAATTTTATGTTTATGTACTGCAAATATAATAAATATGTGTTCGCATGTGTGTGTCTCACTGATTAGGAATCACTGCACAAGGAGCTTCTTTAGATAGACAGATATATAAATTATCTTTGTTATATAAAAAATCTTTGTTAAATGTGGCCAGTTTAGTGGCTCACATCTGCAGAACAATTAGCACTTCCATGGGTGACTGTAAAGAGCTGTGTAACAGAATATGGAAAATGAGTCTTCAAGAATCAAGTCCCATACCTGCTGAAACTAGGAATTTCTGCTACACTGCCGTATTTTAGTCACCACCTTTACCATTTCCTCTTACAATTCTGAATGAAGCAGAGGTTTTCTTACCGGAGTGAGTGCTCCTTCTGCTTGAGCTTCCATAGGACTTGTAGGGGTGGCCGGAAGAAGCTGTCCTGCAGCTCCAGACAGAAGTTCCAATTTATCTGTAAGCTGTTCAGATGCAGCAGGATGACATTCCATGTCTAGAACAAACTCCACCCCTGAAGTTTGGTTCTTGGCATGGACATTGTTTCCTGCCCAACCGCCCTCTCTGGACTGCTCTTCTGGAAGGGACTCCTCTAGAACTTGTAGCACCTCTGGCTCTTCATCTGAGGGACTTCCAGTCATTTTGTGCCCTAAAGCCTCATTTGTCCTGAAGTCCTGCAAGTCCCGTTCCTTATCTATTATCACCCATTCCTTAGAATCAACCTCCTGCCTGCAGGAGCTTAGGTTAACAGCTACAAATCCATTGCTCACAACACCATCAGCATGGTCAGGAGAATTAGCTGACACAGGCTTTGAAGCATCTGGAAGATACTCTTCATCATAGTGCCAAACATGGTCCATGCGGGCAGTCACAGGAGCAGGAACAGATGTTTTCTGAGAAAGAGGAGGAACAGCAGCAACAGGAGTCTCTGTCACTTTCAAGTCCTTCTGCTTCTTCTCCAAACTTAGAGAAAAGAAGTTAATATCTGAATTAGTTAAGGATTAATTAAATAATGTAAGTTACATTTAAGTGTTTTCAGAAGAAGAAAACTAGATTTATAGAAAAATTTGTTGTCATATTCTAAAACAGCCTACAATGGTTCAAAGATCCACAATTGAGACAAATAAGTATGATGTCAAGTAAAAATGTATGGATGGTCTTAGAAATATACACATTTTTCATTTTAGTTGTAATGTATCACATCATATTGTAAATATAATTATCAGAAGGGAGAATTGTGAGAGAAAGAAACTCAGTAGTAAGGTTACCACAGATGTCCACTGTACTTAATTTGTTACAAAGCAGAGACTCAAAGAGGAACAGAAGAAAGAGATGTCTTCTGCAGCAGTTACTATACACTTTCAAGGAGAATCTTATTTATTGCTTTGATTGACTCCTTACTTATGCTTTGCAGAATTTGCTTCATCAAACAAATTCAAATTCCTAGCTCCCCTATGAAGTATTTAGAAGAATTTTGCCACTGTCACAACCCCAGCTCTCTTCTACTGTCCCCACTCAGCCTCTGCCTTTCAGTCAGATTTCACTGTGTCCCTCTCCCCTTGTTCTTTCTAGACACAAGCAAACTGAATCCATTTTCACAGATCTGTCTCTTCTCTACCTTCAAATTCCATTTCAAGTTCTCTGTCTTCCACTAAGATTTTTTTATATTGGTGCAACACCTTTGGGCATAACTAAGTCTGCTGCATGCAGGTAGATTTCTAATTTCTTCACTCCACTTCCTGTAAACTTCCCTTCTCATGTCATATAGCCTAATCTCATGTTGCCTCTATTGAGCACCTGATGTCAACCTTCTTATTCAGGATGACTTGTACTGACTGTCAAGAGTATGCCACTGAAGAAGGTTAATAAATACCAGGGTTGCAACCACTAGGTCTTGGAATACAAAATTCCCAGATGTGGAAGTCCGACTTCAACTGTATTCTAGCAGTAATCATTTTCTAAAGTAGCTGCCAAGCAGTGAAATCCATTAATTGAACAACATTATTAAAAATACTTCGCTGTAACTTGCATAAGTATACTCAACAGCTCCATTCCCGCTCTTCACACAGCATAGATAACAGTATCCTAATCACACATCCTTAAAAGATCCTAGCAAAATAGTAATATAGTTTCTTTACCAGGTCTCAAGAAATTTATCAGTGTCGGGCTTCGACTCCAACGTCATACGCTTCTCCAGTTCAAAGCTGTGAATGGAACGTAACTTTCGCACCAGTGGAACATCTCTGTCTAACTGGGTGGTCTCTGAGCGAACTCGAATTGGAGAACCAAGACTCGGGGCATTAAGCATTCCATTCCCTGGTCCATGGCTGTTTTCTTCCTCTGTGGCAGCCTGTGCAAAATGTAAAGTAAAAATTTAACTCACTAGGAGTGGCAAAACAAGAGGAAGACAAAGTACTACATGGTAAAGACCCTCCAAGTTTTTAGAATGTCAAAAGACAATTTGTATTTGGAATGGTCCTTAAGTTCATGCCATAGTTAAGGTAGTTTAGATATGCTCTTCAGCACACACCTACAGCAGACAAAATACTGGCAATATACTGGTTCTGGGTAAGTCTGAGAACAGGAGTATCAAAGACCCAGTAATACAGCTACATTTACTCTGATACTTCACACCCATCTCTGAAATTTTCTTTAATAATAGTCTGAAACCTTTGGTAGCATCTTTGGTCTGCTTTACAGCCAAGTGCTCTTATTAAAGAGAAGTTAGCTTCCAGGCTGTCTTTTTGATTCTCTGGAGCATATAACACTGTTATACACTAAATCTACTAAATATTTCTGTGACTTTAAATAAACTATGTTTTTACCCAACTGCATTCTATCTTAATAATGACTGAACATGATTTAGAATAATAACTGAATATGATTTAGGGCTGGGAAATCACGATCATCTTTAGTTTCTACAGGTGTAACAGAAAGTGCCTTTGAACTAGAACAATCTCTTTGCTCTCTGTTTGGTAAAAATAAACAAACAAACAAATAAGCACATTTGAAAACAGGCACCATGCCTTGGTCTTTCCCACAATACATTTTTTTTTCCTAGCAAATAATAAGTAACAGCTTCAAAACTAGACAGCCCTCCTAGGTAAAGAACATTTTAGTACCAGATCTGTTTTCATGTTAAAAACACTGTTATATCAAGAAAGAGGCAACATCTGTCCAAGTACAAAATACTGTGATTGTGAGTAAGGAAGACAGGAACCAATCCTCAGAGGCCACTTTTGAAAATAAAGCCATATTCTCTTCTAAAGACCAGCCAATGAACCTCTGAATCAGTACAAAGGTATCATATCTTATGGAGACAAAACCACCAAGTGAATTAAATGGATACTGCCAATCACACTGATGATTTGTCAACTGGAGAACATTAAAATCTTCTTTTGCACATTTAGTATCTAGCTTCTACACATGCAAGATGCAGGAAAATTGCTTTGATTTCACTCAGTGAGCAAGAATGAAGATCATGTCTGAAGAAAACTAATATGAGTAAACTACAAAGAGTCTCAAATTATCAGCAAGCTATTAATCATAAAGACCTGATAACATGACACAAGGCCCAAAAGGCTGTTTGCTTTTTTCAGTATATAAAATGTGTTATGTCTACCATAAATAATTTTCTTAGATCATTCTGGCTAATCAGTATCAGTACAACTGTCTTATTAATTATATCTTATATGCACTACAAGAACAAGAAGCTGTTCAAAGATGGTCTTCGCAATGCAGATTTGAAAGTACCTTACAGATCCCCAGTTTTATTTTGTTTCTGTTTGCATCCATTTCTTCCCAAACATCTTTTTCCTGAGGACGCTGATGTCCAGGGGATCCAGGTAGTTTCTCTGGTGATACACCAACAGGAATAACATTCTCTCCATCACTGAGCTGTTCATCAGGGAATACTTCATCTGTATTTTCCCGCAGCAAATCTCCTGGGATAGGAGTGGCATTGGCAATTCTATAAAAGTAGTTTAAAAATAAAATCAGAAAAGTAAAAATTTTTATACTCTCATTTCATAGTTCTCAATTTACAGAATTGGGTAATTACAGTAATTTCATACTTCTCAATTTACAGAAATTATTTTCTATTTTAAAAGAAAGAAACAAACAAAAACAAAGAAAATCATGTTTCTGCAGAAAAAGAAATATTGGAAATTATTTAATATAACACCTTTAACTTCCTGGCTTTCACAATTTATTTAATTTAGGTACATAACAAAATATGTAAATTTAAGAAAAACTATCACACAAAAGCTGTTTTTTTGAATGTTTTTGAAGCCACTTCTTCACTTTGGTTTTTGAACCACTTCTGAGCAAATTTGCTAGAAATCATGTCCAGGGTCAATTTCTCTCCTGATTCTTCTCTACGTATTCTTCTATTCAAAAAAATTAATGGCATCCATAAACACTTCTTACGTTCATCCATAAACACCTCTTCTTCAGTCCCCTGAGATGAGTATGGGTATTATTAAACACCACATCTTGTCCAATTTACTTCATTACAGAATGTCTCATGTAACATATTAAATATTATTTCAAATACAACCAAAATCTACTTCCAAATTTCTTATAAAGATCCAGTCATTTTTCAAACTTATAAAGGAAATTGTAGCTAGAATTTTATTTCAAGCTTACAGAAAACAATGGGTTTATTTCCAGGCAGTTAAATTTCCAGGCACTTAAACTCAGGACACATTATTTTGTTTCACAAAATACGATTTAGTAAAGGATGGATGAGCAAATTTACATGCAATTTCCTGGAGTACTATTTTTATTGCTGTAATTTTAGGACTGCAGTGCTGATCTTTCAGGATAGTATAAACTGGAACCCTAAAAAGGGAAATACTTCAAACCTCCCTTCCTCTATGCACTCAAAATCCTGCAGAAAAAAACCTAAATTAGGGAGACAATTTCCCTTTGGTAGGAAGCCCCTCTGTGGTTGCCACTGAAGAGACCACACCGCGCATACCCAATTGCAGCCGGCGTAAGACGAGTGTGCAACTGAGGGGTGGTTGAAGTTGTGGTTGTTGTCAGAGAGCCATCAGTTCCACTCTTCTCCCAGTCAAATGGGTCGCTTTCAATAACCCCAAATGTTTTCATGCTGTTGTCAAACACAGACATGAGAAGCTGCAAATAAAGAAAAAAGTTAATAAGCTCCATTTTTGTCTAGGAGACCAAACAATTAAGAAATATCCTCCTGTAATACTGAAAACAGCATTAAAAAAAGTTTTTTCTATGAAACACTTCTCATTTTTCAAGATTTTGAGTCCAAGATATACAAAATTCCATTTTATTAAAACAGAAAAAAAAAATCTACCCACATCTGTGTTTTTATAAGGCAGGAGGCAAAGATACACCATTAGACTTTTACAAAAGACAGACATACACACAGAGGAGCATAACTACATTGCTGCAGAATACCATACAATGGCTCTCTAGCAGAGGAAGCGAAAATAATACATTTGGAAACACCATGAAACCAAGGAAATGAATGAGATGTAGGAAAGGATACTGATCTGCTAATTCATACCTTTCTGTCATTAAGAACGATATATCATTTACTTCATATAATGCTGACATTTATGCTATATAAATGTCTACGTTTTCAATCCCCATTTTATGCTACCAAAAAGTCTTTAGAAAAGTTGTGTCCATGACAGAGAAAAGAATGGCATCACTTTCCTCTCTCTGTGAAATAAGCTTTGTCTCATTCTAGTCACTGATGGGAAGGCTGTGTCCATATCATTCTCTTACTCTGTAACATTCCTAAGTTTTTTTTTCCCTAGAAGCTAAAAATCTGGGGTTTTTTCCAATCCAGGATGCTGAAAATTTTTCCACGCTCTCCTTTGGCATATCTTTTGGCAACTTAAAATAAATGGGAAGTTTGGATCATTTCTCTTGTATAGAGTGGTCTCATCCATGTCATTTTTACTCTCAAGAACCTTCTGTGTGCCACCTGTCCCAGTCATTTCTGTAATCCTACTGAAGAACACAACGCCATCGTTCACTCTGTCCCTTATGTACTGTGTTTAATTCTTCTCCTCCTCTAAACATTAAGCAGTGTCTCTGAAGTAATTTTTAAAGTCATTATCTTTTAAATATTTTCAATAATTTCTGCTATAAACGAAATGCAAACTCAAATGCTTATTGATATCAGGAGGCTGAGGCAATGTATGCACAAATACCTGAAAAAAATAAACATCTAATATTGCCAAATCAAACATGGCTTCTTGGCCTAGGTGATGAACTTTTTAGACTGCAAACTCTTTGAAGCAGGGACATATATACATTCTTGCTCAGTGCCTACCATAAATACAAAGAATATAGTAGGTAGGAATAACACCACTGCAAACACAAGTTAAGAGAGACCAGAGTTTAAAAGAGCATTCTCACTGCTCTAAATAAAACCACCTTGCTCTGGTCTAAAGCACATGAGCAAGACTGTGTTGTAAGGCTCAGGCTGCAGCTACACAACTGCAAATGTTCCATGAATAGCCACAGGACTGTAAATTACTGTGCTTTCTCTATCATGGAAAAACTCTGTCCTGGTATCTTGTTAATTGCTGAGTGCATGTGCTGCGTTAGATACAAATAGACCATAGAAAAGGATTTGCAAAAATATGACTGTCTATATGCTTTATCATTCAGGATCTGTAATGTAAAATGTATTTGCCAGTCTATAATCAATGTTTTTCTATGCAACATCAAAATTTCTGCAATAGTACTGTTTACCATAGAGAAAAAAATCTGATACATCTTTATAACCACGCACAAAAAACATTGAAAACTATTTCCTCACTTAATTGTAAACTATAGGACAAATTTCATGGAAATTTGCAATGGAGAAGAGGAAAAAAGAAATCAAAGTATTTATTTTTCAGGAATACTGAACATTTTTTGTATTTGTAATAAGTTTTTTTTTTTAACATTCAAATTTTTTCACAAAAATTTATTTACTGGTTTTGCAAATGTGCAGAAGCATATACCAGTATATTTAGAGAAATCCACTTATAACGGAAATCAGTTATTCCTTGAGATTTTCAGCTCTTATTTCAATTCTTATATATCTTGATTTCTTGTTAATCTTACCAAGCGAAGTAGAGGAGTTGCTCTTATCAAAGTTACAATTCCAGAATTAGCCAGATTTATTTATTCAGTTGAACTAATTACACTTGAACACCAACAGAAACTCATTCCTTCTGATTTCACTGATTTAGGGAGTTGAACAAAGGCACACAGGCAGACAGGTCCTGCAAATGTGAAGCAGGAATGCATGTTTCTGGGAGCCAGAAGGAAGGCACACAGGGACAGCTTGCCATGGTGTGCAGTTTGATCAGTACAACTTCTCACAGTGTGCAAGACCGAAAAAACTCTCAAGCCTCTCCCTCCCTGCTTTTCCTGAGCACTCCTCTGCTGCTTTCCACAAACTGGGAAGAAGTTCTGCATTTATTTATTGTTTAATCATATGTCAACAGTGAGTGAGTTAAGACACGTTCTACAGCATATCCTCTTGGAACATACCACCTTACCACTGAGCAGAGGCTGCCCATTTCAGCAGGCAATACTCTCTTAAACAAAGAAAAATGACTGGTCTTCTGTGATCTCTGTACACAATACCTCAGTTTTGAAAACACACCATGAGTGTATGTTGTGCTCTAGCTGTAGGTGCTGAGTTCCAGACTTTGGAAAACTGCCAGAATGACAATCCCTGAGAGAACAATCTGTAACTTATAGAGCATGTACTAGAGGCTGTGATAGCAGGATAGCTCCTAATCCTAACAGGATACTGACTGAAAAACAGGTGTCAATTGTTTTTAGAAACTTAACAGCCTTACACTACCCAAATGGAAAAAAATAACATGTTTGAACCACAGAGTTTCCGTGGCACTAAATGGTCATTAAATTAACTTTGTGGTGGCACAAACCATAAAAACTATCAAGATTACACAATGAAATCAAAGTAAATTGAAGATGAAACAGCATAAAATTCTCTTCTTTATAAAACAGAAAAACAAAATAGTACAAGTGTTTACCTGGTAATCAGGCTTTGTGAAGTAATCTAAATTAGAAATGTGATCCAGAAAGATGTTGAATTCTTGAGGAAGATGTTTCAACATAAGTCTGTGTTCGTATCTTTCTTTAATGGAGCCCACTTGCTCCTAGGAGTAAGTAACACAACAAACATTGGCACATCTTCATTCTCTGTTACAACACACTCACATTCTCTGTTACCATTCAATACACTACTAGCCACTACATTTCACTAAATGGTAGTGAGAAAGGCCATTCTACACCAGAGAGCAAGATAGGAGAGTCTGGTTTTGGCCTCAGTACACTTGCAAAATAATGTACAAACTTCAAATTCAATATGAAAAGCCATTTAATTTTTTACTGTGTTTGTGTTGTTTGTGTTTGAATGCTGACTGAAGAGCTGTCACTAAACACTCAAACCGTTTCTAATAATATGTTTTAAAGATTTAAATGTCTTGTTGCATCATATCAAGTTCAGTCACTTTTTGGTGTATATTCAGTCATGTAAGATGCATAAATCAAAACCAGAAAGGAGATGCTACCTATACACCACACTGTCATCTACCAATACATAAACCACATCAGAGAGTAATCTGGTTTCAGTATGATTTCAAAAGAAGTTGCAAGAAGTAATAACAGGCTGATTGGATATTGTTTCTTTGCATACTTCACCTATGACATATGACTAAAGGCACTACTGCATATTGCCCAATCCACTTTTGTTCTCCAGCAAATAAGAAATACCTATTTCACAAATAATCAAAACAGATTAGACATTTTAAGCGTGTGATAGGTGAAATAAAGTACTCAAGTGATAACAGGAATAATGAAGTAAGTGGCAAATATACACTTCTGCTCTTTACAATAATTTCAATCTAGAAGTATAACCTCCTTTCTTCTAGAACACTTAGTAAAATGTGATTGCTTTTTATACCATTACACTAGTCACAAGAACTAACACTAGAAAACACCAGAAAATGTAATGCTAAAATTAATTAATGATTCTAAGAGGAATCTTTATCACAGCATTTCCCTGGAATCCAGAAGTAAACCTCCCTCATGCTCTGGTTTCACCTCTAGCTTTACCTTATCTTTTATTTTTCTCCAAGGAAGCTGCCCAACCACAAATTCCACCAACATGTAGAAGAGAGACCAGAGGTCATCATGCCGACCCATTTCCTGTAAAAGGAAATATTATTCTAAAGCATATTACAAATACCTAAACAAATGGGAAGATAAGTTCTTTACTGCACGAAACTTAAATTATTATATAAAATTTAATGTAACCTATGCTACAAAACAAGTTAATTAAATCCAGTGGCTATTTTAAGGAGAAACTACAAGTAAATTTCCACAGAAGACAGAGACAAATACAATAAAAGTTGAAGTGTGTTAAAATAACATTGCACATCTCTGTTTATTCAGATTTCTTTAGAGTATGATGTTGAGACAACATACTGGGCATTAGGTACCTCATAAAACTCAGTAGCTTCACTTTTTTCTCTTATTAACTTGCAATACAATTGAACACCAAAGATAAGTATTAGAATCACTATTATTTGTACAAGAACTTTTTTATCCTCAACTACTGTAAATTACATTATCCTTTCACAAAATTTATAGCTAATAATTTCTACATAATAAATGCACAGATAAGAATACAAAAAAAGAAACTAATAGTAACTGCGTTACTGACTGCTCCCAGCTGCATGAGATGGTTTTGATCCAGATTGTGATACTCACTCTGTTTCTATGAGCGTTGATTGATGCGTATCGTACCGTTCCTCGAAAACCAGCAACAGCTCGTGGCTGTCAGAGAGCAGGAAAGAGACTCATTGTCAGAAATAAACCCCCTGACTACTGAACTCGGCATCTACAAAGTCAGTACAGAGCCACAACATATCTCGTTTGAGATTTTATTTCAGTTTACTGTGCTTCTACAAGTTCTCAGTAGAAATTCAAGTGGGCACTAACTGGCTGACCAATAAATAGCAAAGGCTGCACTAGAGACACCAATTTAAAGTATTTCTTTCTTTTCCTGTTTCTGAAAACCAGCATTTCTACCCTGATACTCTAGATATCTTGTGATCATAAGTCAATTGATGTTTCATAATCAGAGAATGTATTTTCCCATCCTTCTTTTATTCAAGTAAAAGTATTACAGAAGGAATTATATAATTGATGACAGTCATAATTAGTAGATATTTAATTTTTTTAAAATCAAACTGTGATATTATTACTTTGCCTAAGAGAGATATTCAATCCACGCTACTCCCTTAATTAATCATTATATATAGACAAAACCGCCAGAACTATTAAATTTGCTTTCTTTTATGCAGTCTTATATTACCAACAAATAGTTCTTTTTGTTTCCTCTAACAATGAACATAAGAAGCTTGAATTATCTACCTCACCTCTGACTTGTACTTAGAGAGGTATTGGTGATCTGTCTGCTCTCCCAAGACTCATGATAATTCTTAAGATTTTTTAAAACTTTTGCATTGAAAAGTCTGGTTTGATATACACACAAAGATAATCACAATACATAATTGATACCTTACTAAGATAAAACACTTCCACCTCTCTCTACCTATATATATATATACACACATATACACACACATATATATATATGTATAATTTTTTCTTATCCACCAACAGATGCTATAGAGAAATAAATATATAAATTTATAAATAAATCAGGAGCTGCCATTACTGTCAATAAATCTAATGATAGAATCCAGCAGGATTATGCAACAACATCTTTGAAAAAGGATTCAAGAGCTCGTATAATCAGTCTGCTAGAGTAGCACAGTGAGAGCTGAACTAGTGTTAGTTAAGGCAGAGAATATTTTCAAGGATGTTCTTAACATAAAGAGGAACTCAGATGATATTCCATAGATCTTAGATTTTGCACATCATCTAACATTTAAAATGGTGCTCAGAACACCTTTCATATTCAGGCAGGACAGACTCAACTGTCTGCCTTATCTTTAATTTCATATCATATTCCACACTGAACATTACCCCTGAAACATAACACTGTAGTTGCAGAAATTTCACAGTACCATGCAATTAGAAAAAGAATAGCTCAAAATGCTTTAGAACTGCTAAATTTTAGGAGAAACAATTTTTTTTAAAAAGCACTTAAATCTCCTTAGTAGTTTTGCAGGTTGGTAAATCATCCAACTGAGAGTAATATAGCATCACTGCCAAGACAATGAAAATACAGATAAATTTCAAAAAATATGTAGCTTAATGAATAGTATTTTCTCAGGAGGGCACTGAGAGCTTAACTTAAAAATAGCTGCAAATACTAATTCCATAAATCTCAAGAGCATATAGTTTCAGAAGATGAAACCAAATGTTTGCTGTCTTTTGCCTCTGGGATGAATGTTAAAAAGGAAGGACTCTATTCAGTTTTACTTAGTTAAATATTTCTGTTCTTCTGAGAAAATGGAAAATATGAAACTTAGGACGAAATGCTACTTTAATTTCTAGCATCACAACTTCAATTTCTACTTGATAACTGAGACAGAAATGCTTTGGATGCTGGACAAAGCAAGAGAAAAAGACTAAGAAGTGTCATATGATAACTAAATTATCCCATTCAGTTTACAAAAACTAAAAATCTGACCTATTCCACTTCTGTCCTGAGGAAGAAATGTCCTTATGAGGAAATTCATTGTGTACCAATTCAAATGCTTTTGAATGTTAAAGTCACAGCCATCCTTATCTGCCCTAACATGATTTCAATTATCTGAGAATCACCTGAATGGGAAGGGAAAAAAAAAAAAATTGTTTCTATCTATGAGCTTATCATGAAGTAAATTCTGAATTCTTTATTCCAGAAAGGACATCTAAAGCCTTTCACTGTCTCTTGCCTTAAAGTAGAGTTTTTATAATCAGAAGTGAAAGCATATGTCACTCTGTTATATTTCAAGATGCAATAAAATACCTTTTAGTAATGCAGCTGGTCACTATTCAATAGCAGTATTACAATGCCACACAACAATAATAAAATAATTCTGTCATGTCTCTCTTGACATGAGTGATGCTCTGTAGGTCAAATCAAGTTTGCTCAATTCAGAACAGAACTTACAAACTTCTGAGCATTTGCATAACTTCTGAAACTGTTTCAGAACTTTTCATGCATTTCACAACATCTCATGTAGCCAAAGAAAAATACTAAATCCTTCAAATTTAAGTTAAGTTAAAAAAAATATTTTGAAGATACATGCAGATGAATTAAGCAGATCCAGAGACTACAATGAATTTTTCTACTTATAAAGGTACTTTTTTAATGTAAAATTATGGTTTTTTGGAGGTGTTGCTGCCCTGGAAACACTTGGCAATGTCTCAGACAATCTACATGCAGGAAATTAGCAGTTCCGAGCAAAGTGAACTATTTCCACTAAGCACACAGCTTTCAGACTCCTAGGAGACACTATGCTTACAAACCTAAGAATGTTGATTTTTGGAGTGGCTCTGGAGGAGGCAAATCACTCTCCTTAGCTCAGTTCAGTGTCTCTAGATAAATGCTCTGGGCAACATTGGAAAGATTATACAGAGCAAAAAAGTTAACTTATTACTGCAGTCACAGAAACTAGAAAACCAACGTGAAAAAATAAATCAATACTGGTTCTTTACATTATATCTGAGACACACCATGGTTCTCCAATCAATCAGGCCATGACTGAGTGTTCCCAAGTGTCTTGGTTTTGCACTGAGAAGCCAGCAGTGCTGCCTCTAGAGTAGGGTTCCAAAGCCATTGGGAATGGGTAGAGAAGCAGCCACCTATGTTACCCCTATTTTCCTTTGCTAAAGGTAGAATTCTCCTTTTTAATCTTTTCCCTCAAAAAAGATCATTTCTAAGCTCAAATTCCACCAGAAATCTATCTCCATGATTGGAACTACACACAGTTTCAATTCTTTGAAACCTTTTTTCATAGCTTCAACAATTCATATTCTAATCCTCCCCTTTTTGAACATATAGACTTTGCAGTCTAATGTAATGCCTAGCACATGTTAACATCAGTTTAAAACAAGTGAAAATTTCAGGGATCACCTGAGTAAGGAAAGATCAAGCAGTTGAAATACAATTGTCATTACAATATATTATAGATCTCAATTGATTTCCACTGCATATAAGCTCTTCAAACCCACACTTTCAGCTCTGTCTTAAAATCCACATCCGATACTAAAAACCAAGTACTTGCACTTTTCATCAACCCATCTCCTACTAGTTGCTAGTATGACACATTACTTGGCCTCAGATACACCTAAACAAATGTTGTGATTTCCAGAAACTGACTGCAGCTGTCTGATCCTATGCTACCTAGTTCCAGCAGAAGCTGAGTAACAAGGTAAGTTAACAACTAACAATACAATTAAATTTCACTATTATGAGTTCTAATAGACATGTGACAAATGAAAATTTATCTCCTACTGCATGTGCTATAAAGAGAAACACCATCTCTAAGACAGCAGTATTTGATACACAAAACATCTCCTGAGCTGCTCAGTTTTCAGCCTGGAGTACTCGGCCAACGTGATGCATGAGCTAAAGACTACAGTCGTTCCAAAGCTGATTTATGAGCAGACAAAAATGAAGAGGGTAACAACCTACTAATGTCTGTCACAAACCTAAACTTATTGCAGTGAAGAATCACACAGGATAAGTCTGCCACGTGTACGTTTGCTTTGCTCCCTGCAATCTTTCTTCTTTCTCTTATTCCAGGAGCTGAAGCAGAGATTGCTGTAAGAAGACGACTATCTATATAAAACAGCTATGCTCTGGCAATAATTTCCCCACAGAACAGAATAATGTTTTATTTATCTCTGCAAGTAAAAATTTTACAGTTGTTCTGCACTTAGCAGACTGAAGAATGGAGACCTTAATTTTTTTATGTTTTGTACTTATTTTTTATGTTTTGTACATATCTAATTTATTATTTATAATGATAATAACATATATTAAAGAGTTGCATAAATCCAGAAATAGACTGTTTCAGTAGTAGGCTTATTTCAAGTATGGATGTTAAGCAAAAAGTTTCAAGGAAGCTAATGTACATACATGTACCTTCTTTCCAATTCTCTTCCCCATCCCACAGGGGCAGGAGGAGGGTGGGGGAAATATGCAAGATGCTCTGTGGTACTTGGTTGCCAGCTGAGGTTAAACCACAACAATAAAATGTTGTGGTTTCCTTCCTTTTAAATGATTCAAAGTATTTTTTTGTAACTCAGCAGAGAATTTAGCCCATAGCTCAGAAAGAACTGGAAACCAGAGTTTCTGGTTTGATTTTCATTTGCTTCTATTTTCACCAGAAAACAAATTTTACTGGACCAAACCATCTGTCTTTCCACCACAACAGCTTTTCATTTCAAACAAATAGGACAGCTCCCAAAGACTTTCAGATCCTGCAAATTTAATGAAAATTGGTGATTAAAGACAGAACCCAAATTAGTACACTGACACAGAGACAGATAGTAAAAATTCAATTAAAATGGTTCACATCCATCTTAAGAGACATCAATCAGCTGGTCAACCAGCATTAGTTTTAGATGGCATGTAAATACAAGCCTAGTCCCAAAATGATCAGAAAGGTAAGCTGTAGTATGAAGTTGAAAATACAAAGAAATTTGGAGGGTATAAGGGAAGCAGTACACAAAACAATAGAAAAACTCTAAGTTTCACCATTCATAGAATAATTTCTTTCAAAACTAAGATCAAATATCACTAGAAAAATTATTTATTTTCTTTTTTTTCAATAAGGCTGTTACAGCCCATTCCCTTGAGCATCTATTAGCTCTACAGAAAATAAAGGAACTGCTGAATCAGAATATAGAACAGTTATAATCATCTTTCAGAATGTCTAATTTAAATGTCTAAGTTAAATTGTTTAATGATTGTTTGAATATGATACCAGTGTTCTGCACACAACGGGAAAGGAGGAAAAAACCAGTATACCCTAATAAAGTATTCTATCATCATCATTTTTCATATCTCAGCTATTAATCAAACCATTTCTTCAGGCAGGATATCATGTATTTGGTTCTATTTCTCAGCCCAAAACCCTAAACTCCAGGTCATAAAGAATCTTCCTCTCAAATTCAACCACACACAATTTTCTTAAGTTTTTGGTTTAATTATTTAATTCCAAGATTATTCCACTGAGGTGTTACAAAACAATGCAAAACAATGTCACATTGCATGACATTCATATATCCATTCTACTTTTGTCACCAAGTCAATTGATAATGTTCTTGTTTTCATTTTTTGCATTAATTCACCACCTGCCTTTTTCACCTTGTACTACCACACACAAGACACCAGCTGTCTGTCTCTGTAACACTGATTTCCTTCATTACTTTGCCAGTAATACAACCAAACTTGCAAGGATCATGTTCAGCGGATGCTGAAAATGCTACATATATACACTATAAGCTTGTGCCCTTAGTAATCTCCCTCTATGTCCTTGAAGGAGGTTTTAACAGACAATAATTAATGTTACACTGGTAGGTGTAACTCTGCTGTATCATTACAGTTGCACAGGTCTGTCACTGGTAGGTGTTATTACAGCTATGCATTACTTAAAAAACCTTTGAAACCCAACAGCCCAACAGTTATTTTGATCTCTCTATTGAAAATAATGTCTTCACCAACCTCACCAAACTAACTCCTATCTTTTCCCTATAAAAGCATTACTAATTCAGAAATGGAACTTCAAATGACTGTCATAATTCTTTCAACTCATGCATACTGCTTATAAACCAACATTACTCAAATAAATTCAAAGATGTACACATTAAATTTTTAAAATATTTGTTTGCTCATGATTTCTTGTTCATTCTATGCCTTTCTGCTGATTTATAGAGAGTTCAATACAAATGTACTACGTATTTTAATGCTTTACAATCCCAGCTGTTGCATCTTCACATGAAGTGCTGAAGAGAAACAGAGAGGCTGTTAAGAAGGCTGGTCTCAAAATACATGGTTAAGATACCTGTCCTATGTATGCAGAAAGTTGGTAACAACGAAAAATTTGACATAGTTTTGCTTTGCTAGGAAGAAATTCTTTTCTCAGAGGGTGGTGAAGCACTGGAACTGGTTGTCCAGAGAGGCTGTAGATGCCCCATCACTGGAAGTGTTTAAGCCCAGGTTGGCTATGCCTTGAGCAACCTGGTCTAGGCAAGGGAGTGGGAGCCAGGTGATCTTTCAGGTCCCTTTCAACCCAAACCATTGTACGATTCTATGTGTTCAGTGCTTCTTCTCATTATTTTATGCTTTCATTAGACAAACAATGAAGAAACTAATAAAAAAAATTATTTTAGGATTGCCCAGTTACAGACATTTGATCCTGGGAACTTCTAATGCCAAATTTCAGCACACACAGGTCTTTGCTTTGTAAGCATTGGTGCAGAGGTGTCCAATACATCATGCATAGCTTCCATGCAATTGCTGACGAGGAAAAGTAACTTTTTTTAACTATCTTGTTCCAAACAACTATGTTGCAAGCTAATGGTGTATTCACTTTAAGAGACAACTTATAAAAAGTCATCTTTGAAGTATATCAATGTGCAAAAGCCTCAGTGGACTATTACACAGAAACTTATTAACACATGTTTTTCAAAAAGCTCTGAGGAAAATGAAAAATATTTCAAGAAGAAAAGTAAATACTCTGTTCTTTGTTTAGATGTACACATGTAATCCTCAGCTAATCATATCCCTCTGTAGTGTACTGTTCAGCACTGAGAGAGGCCATTACTGAGAAGAGATAACATAAGGGAAATGCCAGCAACAAAATGCTTCTCAACAGGATGAAAGAGCACCTGAACAGTACATTTAACAAAATGACACGCACCATTACCCTGCAGCACAGAGCTTTCAACAGTTTTAGTCAGGTATGGAAGAGAGGCCTGTTTAGAACAGTGAACATATTTGAGTCAATTATTTATTATACTCACG
Organism: Ploceus nigricollis; assembly: GCA_013399945.1. Lineage (NCBI taxonomy): Eukaryota > Metazoa > Chordata > Aves > Passeriformes > Ploceidae > Ploceus > Ploceus nigricollis. The sequence goes on along the minus strand of VXBC01008934.1, from coordinate 259,491 downwards.
ATACAGTGCCCTAAGATATCAAACAGCTCCCTGGAACTTTCCTGTACTATTTAATTAATTTCCATGAAATCCACTGCCATTTAATACTGTACTCATACACATGCACTGGTTGTCCTTGGACTTTGCTTTAACCTGTGTCACTCAAAACAGAGGTGTGTCAAAGAACTGCTGAAGAAACAGTACCTTAGTGCTCTTTAACTAAAACCAAAACCAGACCAATTTCACAATTTTCTGCAGATGAGGTGCTGCCAATCATTTAAATTTAATGGGTGGTCTCATTTTATTCCAAATTTTATTCTAAATGCCATGTTCAGTAACTATTCTTGAACAACTTCCAGTCTATAGATTCTTATTTATAATAAATTCACACAGTCAAGGGATTATTCAGTAGTTAGCAGCACAAATTCTAAATCATGAAGAGCATTGGGGCAAAGAAAAAAAACCTGCACCAGTTTTAGTCAACACTATCTGTGGACCACTTCTGAGTCTTATTTCTTAAAGTTGTATTAATGTCTGCTATAATAGCATTTACTTGAAAAGGAGACTAAGAACTTTAAGCAGTCCAAATAGCCTTCAAAGCAGACAAAAGACTTGCAGTGACCATATTGTTTACAACAGCGTAGCTTCACCATTGCTTCTTTAGTTCTTAAAACTATCCCACTCCTTTTCCCTATCATAAAAAGCATTTAATGGATACAGCTTCCACTATTTCAGCTCCATAAAAACAATGTTCTCTTCCAAATACAGAAATTAACCATCTGCAATTCTTCTGCCAAGATGACAGGAGGTAAGGCAGAATAACATGGAAGTATTCTCTAGACTTCCTCAGCAATCTAGATAATCCAGAATCTTACTAGAAGAAACATCCATGCAATTCAAATGCATAACCATTCTCAAATTTTCACAAGTAAAAAACCAAACGAAAATTCCCATACATAAGAAATTTATACCTTCTGTCACTGTATGTAATTGAAGGACAATAGACTTCCAAAGCTTTCAAAATGGATATAATACTCTGCTTTTTTATCTACCAATACATTTTTGTGAAGTATTCTGTGCACAATTGTTTTGGGTTGTTTATTTGTTTGCTTATTTGTTTCTTGGGGGGGTGTTCCATAATTTTATTGGTTCTTTGTTTTGGTTTTGTGTTTGTTTGTGTTTTTTAAAGTATTCAGCTTCTTATACTATATTTCTAGGACACCACCTGTACCTTAAAGTGAAACTTGAAGATAAAACTTCATTTGCTGGAAAATCTTCAGAACCTGATGAAAGGCAAGCGGCACCTAGATGATTTGTACAGAAACCTGATATGGAATAACATGTGCATTGTTTGATGTGAACAGATTTGCAACTGCTTCCCTAAACAATAAAAAATCTAGACATTTGCATTCACAATTGCTTTCACAGCATTTTTTTAAGGATCAGACTGTATGGCAGCTGGTGTATCTCCTGCTTTAGCAGAAGTCAAAGTCAATTTTTGTTACTGACAGGTCACCAGTAAAAAGCATGTGTAGTGCCTCAGAAAATTTTGGTGGATACTCTGTCGCCTTTGGATTTGAATATTTCTGTTAATGTTCAGAGTAAGTAAATACTGTAAAATACTTTAAATCTACTTAATGTTAGAATAATGCAATTTTGATTTTTTACTTGTTTTCAAGTAAATATAGGAAAATTTAGACACTTGAAATTAAGGTCATGCTAAAATATCCTATGACAAGGAGAACTCTGATGAAGCTCTTAATTTTATTTAAGTAACCACTGAAGAATGACCTAAAATGTAGTCACTGGGAAGAGCAGGAGAAAGGTGGGGAGATGGGGGGATGCAGTCATAGGGTAGCTCTCCCCTTGACCTAAAAAGTCTTATTTATCAATAATACAACAATTTCACACACAAAACATTCTCCTCTGAATACATTTCAACCCACTAGTCACGATACTCTCAATAAAGGAATCCCATATTCCAAACTAAATACCAAATTGGGCAAAAAGGAATTTTCTCCTTCAATTATCTTTGCTGAGTCCAAATCATCGGATTCAGGGGACTGGCTGTTAATCTGAACAATTCTTTAGACTGCCACTCAGTAAGACCTGCATACTGAGTAGAAAACCACTGATGTTTTAGATGAAAAGGTTTTATCTAAATGCCACCTTCTTATGGATAGGGTTTTAACTCTGTTACTCCCTAGCTTTTTCACCTCAGCTTCCATATATATTATACTATCTTATTTGTAAAACAAATAAAATTCAGTGATTTATAATTTGCAATCCACATAAATAAAAGACCACAAAACTCAGGCATGTGACAATACACAATGGTTGAAATTATGGATTTTTAAAGAACTATGACCTAAAATTCTTTTTTAAAGGTTAATCTTTTTAACAGCAAAGACTAATGGCTTACTCTTTTATTTTATTTTGCTTTCTTTGTATTAAATTTAATAGTACCTCAGAAAACAGTTGTGGTTAAGGTTCCCTTTAAAACAGGAGTGATGACAACTGCTTAAGAGCTGGCTGCAGTACTGATGATGCTAAGAATGCAAATGTCCTTCGCATTTTGTCCCTCAAGGTTTTCTATTTCTGTACCACAGCTGACACCCTCACTTTCCATTTTCAGCATGTAAACAGAGACATGGAAATTGATGGCTGTATGAAGTTAGGTTTACATGCAAAAAGAATCATTTATACTTTGTCTCTGTTAAAAAACAAAAATATTCTAGTACTTACTTCAGCTATCTCTAAGACAATAGCAAACAAAATGTTAGGTATTACACTCTCAAAAAGCAATAAACAGCAGACTATGAGCCTCATACTAAATTTGCATCCTGCTAAATGTATTTGCTTGATGATTAGAGTATCCCTACAATTAAATTCTAATTACCCTGCTTTTCAGTAATCAATTCTTATCTACACCATTAATTCATTTATTGGCTTCCTCTCTCCAACAATTTATTTGCTTGCCTGTGCTTGATCCTTCCTTCTTTTAACAGCCTACATCATCCCCAGCAGTTTTTGTCCCTCCTACACTCAATTTTCTCTCTTCTAAACTTTTCTATCCCCAGAGAAAGCTCCTCCCACCAATTAGTAGTTCCTTATCAACCTCCATTCCATAATTTAATTCTACATGTACCCCAAATACCTGCATCTTAGTATTGTCCCCATCATGTAGAATTTAGTACCAGAAGCTGTTACCTTTCATTCACCTTTCACAAACATACAAAATGCAATAAATATTTGTTTCTGATTTTTAGGTTTTAGCCAGGTAATAGCGTCAGATCATACAACTTAATAAACTGCAACTCTTCACTACCTTCTTCAGCATGTTTATACATTTTACAAATATCTTACTACTGAATACAACAGACATATCCCTCTCTCCTTCAAGTCAGCTCCTCACAAGCATAGTCATTCAGACAGCTGGAAGACAGGGCAACTTTGGTAAAATTAATCTATGTCAAAATTAGCAGTTAAAAATGTTTTCTTTTACAGTAGTAATTCTGAGAGAGAATTATCTGTAGCATGAAAAGGTGTGCAAAGCCTTGTTTTTGCTTTATGCTTTATGTTTTTCTTTCAGTTTTAAAGATTCACATAGACCACTATAGTAAAATGATACTACAAGAAGAAAACTGCAACTATAACAAATTAATTTTAAGGCTAATATCTGTTCAGGTTGAGAAACAGTCTCTGTTAACTCTGCTAACTAAGAGAATGTAAAACCCCTGGATCCTTCAGATGAGCAATAAAGGCATTTTTTTTGACAGTATGCTCAGACACTGGGGCAGACTAATAAGGCTTGAACACATTACGTAAATTTGTCCCTCAAAATACTCCTTCCTGTAATATCCTGAAATGATTTTTTACCCCTCTTTATTAAGAGGGACAATATTTTCCTGTAAGGAAAAAGCTAAATATGACATTCCAGTCCCAATAATGATTACGGAATACCAAAAAAGGACTAGTCCTTTTCCAACAGTTGTTGTATTACATTTATAACCAATTTTATCCCTTTTCATCAGCTTTACAACAGATTACTACCTACACAGTGGATGTGTAAAAATAAGCTTAGAGCACTGTATTCCCTTTGTAGGGAAGAGGAGGAAAGAGGAAAAAGACAGCTACAATATCCTGGAGATGTATTATTTCACTTTTTTCTGAAAATTCTTTCTGATATTGCTGGATGAGGAAATTCTGCAGTTCTAGAGAGAGGCTATAAAAGGCTATTTCAGCTATTTCAGCTGCAGTGTGCGAAAAGATTCTGTTAAAAAGCAAAAAGGGCAATGACAGAAGTACCAGGGAAGTAAGGAGGAATAAAGAAGAAATTTGATACTAGGTTTCAACTGTGAAAAAAATCTTACTGGTCTGACATCCCCACACGAGTTGGTAAATTGCCGTGCTAAGCCAAAATCCAGCATGAAACACTTCCTACACGTGCTTGGAAAACGTCCCATTGCGAAGTTTGACTAGGAAGAAAAAGAAATATGGACAGATAATAGATGAATACACACAGGTGTCAATATGTTCACATATTAATGCAATAACACAACCAGAAAATTCGTATTATATTTCTCTATCCTTCCTTCCATATTTTCACTCTACTGAATTCCCAATAAATTTGAAGAAAACGTTGTTAAGAGAAACAGGCATCCAACTTAGCATATCTGAACAGTGGCCTACATTGTCCAAAGAGATTGTCATCTTACTTTAGAATACATTAATTTTAGGAAGAATTTTCCGATCATGTCACCTACTCACAGAATTTCAGTGTTGCCTAATTGGTCACAAGGAAAACAACCAAGGACTTCAAGACTGGAGTTCAGAACAAAGCACAGTTAGCTCCAGCTAATTTTTTCTCACCAATTTCACTTGACATTCACTGCCTCTATGCCCTTTTCCTATTAAATGAAGGCTTAAATGGGGATGGGTCAGGGAGAATACAAGTTTTATAAAAAGTTGCCAGGAAGAAGTGGTGTAAATGAAATTTTCCTAATGTATAGAAACTTGTTGGAAGTTTTATATAAGCATCATTCAGCTGACAGGAAACTTAGCAATGCACGTCAGATATAACAAACCATATTTACATCTATTGAAAACACAAAGATTTGCTTATTTTTTTCTCATTTACAAATTCTGACAGTTCGGAGTTCTAATGATATTTGTCATACAGAGCAATATTAAAAATAAGTGACTGAATTTCAGAAATAAATTCAAAGAAAAATAGAAAATAGTAAGAACAAAAGCATGATACTATCAGGAAGGCACTCTCCTCACACTAACCTATTAACAATAGATCTAATAAGGATTTCACAATAAAAAACAGTTTTCTCATACAGTCTACCTTTCATTTTCTTGTTTGTTGAAAATATATTAAATATATAAAAATTGCTATTGAAGGACTTATAAATACACTGTACAGTTAGTATCTATTCTTTTAGATTTATTATATGACAATATTAATTGCCATTAGTCAAGCACATTATGTCACATCTCATAGCAAATACTCTTGGTTACATGATGCTAAAGATAAGGGTTGGAAGTTTTAACTACAGCAAATTGCAAGGAGGCCTAAACTGGAGACAAAGATTGAAAAATACCAAAGTTACCCTTGTTGCAATCTTGTTCTATTAATTAATAGAAAAAAAATCTGCCCTATCTGATGATTAAACATTCAATTTTCCATCCCTTCTCATTTTTGCATTTTAGCATCTAGTATAGAAGCTACTCCTACTTATGCAGCCATCTAATGACCACATCTTACTTGCCTGCTTTGATTTAATGGGCAGACTTACTGGTTTTATGTCCCTGTGCAGGAATCCCACAGAATGAATACTTTCAATAGATTCCAAAATCTGCTTCCCAAGCCGCAGAGTGGTACTAATGGTGAATGTCCCTCGAGATTGGCTACGACGCAGGTCTGCCAAGTTCCGACCCTGATAAAATTAAAAGGACATTATCATTAAAAAATACTAATACCAAGATTCACAGATGCTGTTAAAGGCTTCCTACTTCTTCTTTAGTTGTTTATGATTAACCATTAAATACTCTCAATACCTATTTTCACACTCAAGGGTAACAAATCTCACCTAAATGTAATGACTGTATGTCCACGAGTATCTCCAACACTACATTTAGAATTTGTTTTTGAAAATACGAACTTAGTACCTTTCTATTCCTAAAAACATGGAACAAACTAATCCCTATTAGAAGACCAGTACAAACACTATTACTTAAAATTTTATTTTTGCCACACCCAAAATAAGGCCACTGAGAAAATGCTCATGAAGACTTCTTCACACTCACTTCTTTAAGGAAAAGTATGTAATTTAATTACACATTATATGAAACAGATGAAAAATATATTATGTAGGAAATGCAACCCCATGACATCACAGAACTGTTGTTCTTCTAAAATAACAGACGAACAACAGTAGGAACTAGAACACACTTTTTTCAGTATTCTTATTCACCAGGATGACAAAGGACATTAATCCCATAAGTCTAAGTGCTAAGCACCTATTTTATCCCTTTTTTAATGACCAAGTCTTTTAGTAAAATTAAATGTTTTCTTTTACTTGCATAGGATAATTTTAAGCCAACAAAATGCAGAGACTAATATAATACATTTTAGACTATTGTCAAGTGAAGACTTAAAAGGAATGTAAAATATCTCAGAAGACATCACAGTTCACTCTTCCAACAGTCTTTCTCAGGATGCAAGCTTCCTCCTTTTTGAGAGAATTATGGAAAGGATATAAAAGAAAAAGGATATAAGGATATGCTCAATTTACGTTCACTTACTACAATGCAATTGTGATCTTTGGGGTTTTTTTTGTTTGCTTGTTTAGCATCCTCTAAATTCTTACTGGTGTTTTCACATACACTTGGCTAATAAATCTAAACACACAAGCAAACACTGAGCACTTCGATACACTAACCTGCAACTGCATGACCACATAGTTAAATCTGTCATTCCGTCCACATCCTATGAATCTACAGACATGATCTTTTCCTAAGAGAAAAACAAGCAAATTAGCCAATAATAATGAAATTTTGTGGTTTATTCCTGTAAATACCTAGGAAATTACTGGAAAATACGTAAAACAATAAACTAAGCCCCGTGCAGTTCAACAGCAATAAAACCAAAGTTAGTTCTACCTGCAATTAAAGAGAAGCTTTCTCCCATAACCACAGCTCTCACTCTTCCATAAGAAAACATGCATGACAATATGCCTAAATGTCCACAAATTTGAGGCACTTCAGACTGGAAAAGGTTATTTTCTTACAAAGGTAATGGTTTGTAATAGACAATATTCCTAGCCAATATTCTTCTTTTCTATAAGCTGCAGACGCCATGACGAAAGAAAACAGTAGTATTACTTGTGAGTTATGTTTTATACTAAAAAATTGTAGAAAATGTAATTCAACTAATCCAATTTATTAATATCTTTCTCTAGAACACAATCCTTGCTGTTTAGCTGCAAAAGATAAATTCAGCTCAGGTATACTGAAACAGAAAAAAAAAATCAGATTTTTGTTTAAGCCAATTTTCTTTAAAGCCTCCTCCTGTCCTAGAAGCAAACTGTGGAGAAGACAGGTCAGAAATAATCTCCTTACTATCCTGCAGTTGTAAATCAAAGCAGAAGATTCCCCAGGTAAATACAGAGGAAAAGGCAAGCCAAAGGCTGCAGCTGGAAACAGATTGGGAATGCAAACCTCTTGTCATTTTGGTACCAGCATTCATTGACTTGGAGAAAAGCTGGGACCCCTTATGATCCCACTCTGCCCCATTCTATGACAGAACAGGGAACTGCCGGATTAAAGCTCCTCGGGCCATCCTTTCTCACACCAATGGAAGCTACAGCCAACAGAAAGCTGATGATCTCAAGTGGTTGCTACAGATGTGTAAAATTTGTCACCTAATATTTCTATCATTCATTTCTTTACTCTTAGGATTACAAGAATGTCATAATCCCAAACCATGCCACTCATTACTGTTTTCAAAACACCATAATGTCTGGCTATAGATCTTAGGAGACCTTTTGCTACTGCTGCACTTGTAGTTCCATCAAAGCTCTAAAACTTGACCCTACAGCTTCTAAATATTTTCAATTAACTTGACAGAAAAGTGCTTGCCTGTTTCTTGCTTCCTCAGGAAGCTGCCTGCCACATCCAATTAAAACAGGTAGGTAGGCCCTTTTAAACAATGAAAATCTTACAGGATTCACCAAAATAATTTATTTTAAAAGAAATCTCTACATTTTGAAAATACGTAAGTGCTAAACTTTAAGTGTCACTGTTTTTTCCTCCACTTTTTCCTTCCATCCATTTGTTCAAGTAAGACAGGCAATATTACAGACAGTATAATTTTATGAAGAAAAAGGATTAGTAGCAAATTTATCGAGATGAAATTTTGTATATTCATTGCTGCAGTTTCCATTAATGAAGTCTCATCTCAAATATTTATGATTAATTTTACAGCCACTTGTGAGTATTCTGAAGGAACATCTTCAGAGAAACACATATTAGTCAGATTTTATCCAACAAATTCAGTAAATGTCTAAAACTCAGTCTAGTCAGAGAAATCCCATTTTGACTGGAGCAGCAACCCAGTTTGTGTGATAAATTCCCTAGAAACTTTTATATAAATTGAGGAAAGAGGAAGGACAGAAGTAGAGCCTGAATACCTTATTCAAACAGAATGATCCTCCACCACTCCAGTGTGGGGGTATACACACCTACTACAGCCTTTTCCTCAGCAGGAACAGTATTTTCTTACACCTGTGAGCTACACTGCTGAGCTGCAGGGCAAGAAGATGATGTTAATAGGCTGCAGGGAACAACTCTTCCCTTGAAAAATCTTCTAGGGAGAGTGCTAAGCCTGTGTGCCATTCCTCAGGCTGCTGCAGTGTAGCACTACAGCAGCTTTACAGCCTACACCAGACACAGCCCATCACTAAATTACGCTCCAGAGCTGTAAATGAGTGAGGGAGAAGTCTGTAAGGTTGTGTGAGACAGAAACCAACTGAGTGAGTCTCACTCTCAGTGAGTGAGATGTGATAAATCTGTCTTCTCCCATCTGACTGTGGGAACAGATGGCCTAACAACATGGTTAAACAAAACAACCATCTGTTGCAGCAGATTTCTTTCTTTAAAAAAAAAAAGCAAAAATAAGGAACTTAAAGAGTTAAACAATGTTCTGCAACAATAATTAGGAGAGAGTAGGGAGAAAAAATTAAGATGTAATTGATGACTAAGCCGTAATAAATGGCCATATCAGTGAGCCTAGTCCTCCTTCATAATTAAGAGAGAAGTCATACAATTACTCACATATTCCAGCATGTTTTGCTAGCTCAGAGTCTTAAAAAGAACTTCTTTGAAGTTTTTCATTAGTCACTGTACCATATACAAAATTACTACTTTTATATACTTCATTATACCACATAGTTATTACTCATTTTACCCCCGCAATAATGACCACACTGTTTTAATTTCAAAAGTTTCTGAAAGTAAAGAATGGTAAGAAATAGTGCATCCCTACACTTCTGCCAACAGCTACTCTTATATCAGTTTCACAGTTTCTGTGAAATAAGATTCTAATATACATACAATCAAAAGCAGGTTTATAACCCTGAGAATGTGCCTAGGCCTAGTATAGACTAGAAGAACACCCCTGTTCATTTATTCTCTTCTAAAAGCCTGTTTCTTCATAATATTCCACAAACTGTTCAATATTTTTTAAAAATCAGATCCACACATCAAGAAAATCTTCACCAACACTGCAAGCTCATTGTCTCCCATTACAAACAGAGGAAAGTTTTCAAATATTTGAAATAAAAAGGATTTCATGACAATTCTATTTTTTCTTCTCCATGCCCAATGTAACTAGAATGCCTTGCAAGAAGAGAACCCAAGTCCTTTGAGAAGAGGAAAGTAATTATATATGTACACATACATACATGCACACACACCAAAAAGGGATAGAATAACAAGATAAAAGTTGGTCTCAGAGGGCATATGATAAAACAAAGTTGTTACAAAAATATCGTAAAAGAACCGTTTACAATTTCACCTGGTCTGAATCTGCATGAAAAGAAAAAAATTGTCAAAAATAAGACTAATTTCAACATTATAAAAAAAGCATTTAAGAATAATAATAAAAAATCTTTAAGAAGCAATTATAAAGTTGTTTTCTATTCCCCATTCTCATCCACTTTTCTTCATTTTCCCTACGCTTCAAATTTTTAACTCTTCCATAATGAAACATGTGAAGGTAAAGAAATTAATGCAAATGGCTCCTAGGAGCAAAGATTTCCTGTAAAACATAAAATGGTCTCTAACATAACATTATTTAATAAAAAACCTTCCAAGTATGGATAAAAATAGCTGCATGTAAAACTAAAGTACTGTATCTGTGCAAATTATAAATCACAATATATGCAAAAGGTTCATTTGACACATCTCGTCACTGTCTTTGCTTCGCTGATCACCTACAACGTTCCCTGTCTAAAACCAGAGCAGTAACAGTATTAAGTGTAAACTTCCACAACAGCAACTGGAGGTCACCGCTAGTTTTACTATCACCACCAACTTTTTTTTTTTTTTGGTGCAAGACAGCAACAAGATATAAAATGTAAGGAATAATATATTTAGACTGTTTTCTCATAAGAAAGATTGTCAAAAGTGTTATTTCTAAAGATCTTGTATAAAATCTGGTTTTCAGTTATACAAAAGCTTCCATTGCTTATTTGCTCAACGAAATAATACTGAGAAAATAAGTAACAGAAATATTTATTTGGATTATATATTTTGTGGATTATTTGTCTCAGTGGATCTGTTGTTCATACGTTTCATTGTTCAGGTTTTTTTATCTAGACGTTTCCCATGATTCAATAGAACCAAAGAGTCTTCTGCAGGAAGACTTGGGCTGTTTGGTGTTACAGTTTCCTAATTATTCCTCTGAGAGTATAACTTCCGTAAGGCCCTATGGCAAATTTTCACACATAAATATTTCATTATTTCATCAATTTTTTTTCCACAAGTATTTCAAAAGATAAAAAAGTTTTGACTAAGAAAAAATCCCTTCTCTAATATCTTAACTGAAACTCCACCATACTGTAATTTACAGTAGAATGTTAAAATGCACTCCAGTTACACAGCGCTATATAAGGTCACATTTTCATAAATACATTGGCATTGTAGTACTACCAAACTGCAGTGTTTTCTTTCACCTCTATTAATTTCCTTATCATTTAGTTGTTTCATCTATACCACTTTAAAGACTCTGGGTTTTGTAAAAATAGAATCAAGCTCATGTGTGCAGAAAAAAAATCCCACAAATTCTTGGAAAAATTAATTCTGGGCATTTAAAAACACCAGAAGTTACAGAGTATTTTGTTCTTCAAAACTCACTGTCTTTAGGATAATTTCTTTCAAGAACCCTGACAAATGTTTTCCAAACTTTCAATTGGCAATAGTGAAATTTGCCATTCATCTCTGGACTAGAAACTTTAAAATTCAAAGAAAATCTCCCTGCTCAGCTATATAATACTAGATGTTTTAGTGAAATTCTTGAAACAGACAAAAGCGTAGGAACAGTTTGTTACCATCATAACATGTGACACGCTTGCCCTCTGAAATCTATAGAGGCTGTCAATTCCTGCTTCAGTGTGACCTTTACAGCACATTAGGCAGCACCATATGTCATGCAGACTTTGTTTTATTCAAAGTAAGACTTCAGAAAAACTGGGCTGCTGATAGGAATGCATGTATTATTCAAAATCTTCCAGATTAAAAATAATAATTTTTAAAGAAAAAGTCACAGTTTAAACTTTCTTTCTGAAATCTTGTGTTGTAAAAAGCAATGAAGAGAAGCCATTGCATATTCCTTGGTATTGGTAGCTTCATTAAAGTATCTAAAGGTACAGAAACTTTGACTATTCAAACTCTGGTTTAAGGAATTGAACCCTGGAAGTATTTCAGGATTTTACATGCCAGTAGTTTTCTCATATAAGTTACGGTACTTTAAAGTTGGGGCTTTTGCTTGTGGGGATTTTTTAAAGTATGTTTCCTATTTCAATATTAGAATTCTCAGCAATACCTGCAAAGCAAAGAAAACGAATATTCTTAATGCATATGCTATGTGAAGGACCCTCAAATATTCAATGCTACATAGTACAGAAAAAAAAAACTTAGAAGAAAAAATTAAAAAAAGAGTAACAACAAAGTCTAAAGCAAAAAGCAAAGAGAAGATATGGATTCAGAATAAAGTAAATCTGAACCGAGATTTTTGCAGCAATTGAATTATTTTTGTTGTTCTTTTTATTTTCATGTCATCCCATTTCAAACAAAAGCTTCACGGTAGCAAAACTTTCAGAATCTGAAAGAGCTTCTATTCCGCTTTTAATAATCATTTACCAAGAATATGCACAATATAGGAAATATTTACTAAAAATATTATTATAATGACAATTTTTTTTAAAGAAGATACACTGACATTCTACTTCTCATATATCGAAGGTACAGCCCTACCTTGCAGCTTCTTCAACACAGCTACTTCCATTTTCAGCACTTGCTTTGGCTGCTGAGCCGATTCGACCTTCAGTGCAACATTTTCCCGAGTAAGCAAGTCCAGTGCATCGTAAATTTCTCCAAATCCTCCACCTCCTATTTTCCTCAACTATATTGGGAAAAAAAAAAAGAACAAAAACGTATTTTAAAGAGGGGAGAAGAAAGAAAATAAAACAGCAATACTTCTTTGTTCTACCTGACATACTGCAAACCCTGTTGTATTATAAATAGATTTTAAAATAATAATTATATCCTTCAGTACATAAAAGAGCTACTGAATAATTGACCAAGGTATGGCTAACCACAGTTTAGAAGAGAACACACCTGATCCCCATCTGCACTATTGTATATAGCATAATAGATAAGTGCAGTAGTATTCCCAGCATGAATCTGGGCAAAGTCAGCATGCTGAATAAAGTCTTTCCTCAAATAGTCACATACAGCCCAGAGATCTTCAAATACAAATGCACAGTGACATTTTAAAAATATGCCATCTTCTTCTCTTTTCAGAAATATGCACACTGAATAATAACAGTATAAAGTTATACAAGTTTTTGGACTTCCTGAAAAGAGACAATGTTTTCTATTATATGGAGTGACACACAGCAGCTAAAGCATAAATTATAAGAAATGGCTAAGATTATCTTTGAATATACATCTCAAATGTTACTCACATTCACTTACAATTCACCAATATCATTCTTATTAACAGACAGACTCAAGAAACTTGCAGCACTGAAAGTTTCATCTGTGCAAGAAAGAGGTAAAAAGAATGCTCATGGCATACTAATTAGTTTGCACTACATTCAGAGCAAATATTAAAAGGTGGTTTTTTCACTCTGCTTTAAGTGGTCACAGGGAACAGACACTTCTTTGGTTTTCAATATCAAAAATGTCAATGTTGTTTCACAAAATGTCTCCCCTGGCTAACATTCTAAAGCTGATAGAAAAGGAGACAAAAAAGAACTTACCCTAAGACTAACATGGTTTTCTAAATGTCATCTGAAAACATACAGTTGCTAACATTATATGACTACACTGTATAAAATGTCATCTAAACTGTCCAGGATTCTAGAGAGCAGCAATATGCTGACCTATCTTCAGATTCTGAAAAGTAATCTAATGTCTCCTAATCAACACCATCAGACATTTGACTGAGCAAGAAAAACATTTTTTAAAATAGCCTAGGCTCTATGAATAAAGAAGAAGATAACAGGTAACACATGAATTTTCAGCATAGTACAAGCATACCAGTGAGACTGCATGGTGAAAAAGGTGAGAGGAAAAGGAAAGAGGTAACACAGCCATCCTCACCCCCTTACAAATGTAGAGATGTTTATCATCTAACTTCATTTACCAGCTTTGAGAAATGGCCAGACCACGAAGACTGCCTTTGAAAGCATCGTTTCTCTGTATATGTGCTTAAAAGAAATCTAAAACAAACAAAACCACCACCACAGTAACAAAATAAACAAAGATCAATTTATATCCTCAGCTAAAGTACACCAGAATCATTAACATACACCCAATAATTACACCACTGAGTAGTTCCAGGCACAAATTAACCTCTCTTTGATTGCAGAAAAAAATACTTTCCACGTCCTTTGTCACCGAGTCACACACATTCAACAATGAGTACGTATTTTCCTTGGTCTTTTTTTTTGCTGTCACCATCCCCATAGAAGCTTTTCTTGCTGCTTTTCACATCCTTCACCAGTCACAACTGCCAGCTGAGCTCTGGCTTTCCCATATATTCATCACACAGAGGCAACATTTCCACGGTAATCTTGGGCAGCCCATCCCTGTTCCCACCTTCTGTTTACTTGCATTTTCTTTTCCAGTTCACACAGGTGGTGACCACTCAACCATACTGGCCTCCTGTCACATCTGCTCAACATCTTTTACCTTGATGAGGACCACATTGCCCTTGTTTACACCTGCATTACAATTTCTCACTTTGTTCATTAGTTTTAGCCTTCTCTTTTTGCATTCAGCATCTCACACCCAAACTCTTTCTCTCCATTCTCTCTTCGACTTCTGTGCCTTTATATGCTTCCAGGATAAAGCATACAATTTCCAACAAGTTTTATCTTGGTACTTTGCTTACACTACATATTGAATGGCATTCTTAAACATATCTAAAATCAATTATCATTACAAGCAAGTCTTTCCAAGTTGGGATTGTAATAAATGTTTCAAAGGCAAAAAAGAGGCATGAGGAAAGGCATCAACAAAGGATAAAACAAAATGCTAACAGACATCACTAGAGAAGGGGGCTGTCACTGGGGAAAAATATTTTATAATGTTTTTTATGCTTACTTTTCAAAATATAATCACCCTAAATAATGTCTAGGTTAAAATTAAATTTAATTGAACACGGTTTTTTAAAACGTTCATTTCCAAAAATTTTAGATATGGTTTTCACAACTGCAATGAACAAGGTCCTCAACAGCAAAATATCCAAAAACCACATTTCAGTTTCTTCTGCTGGTAGACAGTCCTATGAAATCCTGAATTCAGGAAGTCCATCACCTTAGATGCCATCAAGAAATCCTTAATGTTTGCTACAGAAGATAAGAAATTGAAGAGCTACCCACAGGAAACACTTGGCACTCATCTACCTGTAATACTTGATCTGGAAAACATATAAGTGAAAATGTATAATTACATGAAACGGACTTCAGCCTACTTTCAAAATTTTCCAGAAGACACTTATATCATCAGCAGTCTTCATTACATAGGAAAGAAAATAAACCTTAAGAAAACCTAGCTACTATTCCACACATGAGACAACTAAGTGGTTTTGTGGATAGTAATATATTAGTATGCTATTACCTATTGTATTTTGTATATTATTGTATATAAAAGGTATTTTATACTATTTGATCTGATTCAAGACTATGCTTTCTGGTTTTACTTCACTGCTGTATTGAGATTAAATATAAGAAGGTATTTTACAAATACTCCAGAGATTGCTATTTAGGTTCTATTTACCTAAAAGGAAATACAAAGATTTCCTACACAAAGTTAGTATCAGCTTCCTGCATATTTAAATGAAAGATAGAGAGCAAGACAGTTGAAATCATCCTCTCTTATGAATTTAAAATTAACGATGAATTTGTATCTTCTATGTTCAGTCTTACGGTTCTAAAAAACTTGAAATAGGGGAGTAATATAAAGTAATCAATTCAGAATCCATTCACAGCCGACAACGCACACACAAATACTCTCAATGTTCTATTGTAAACTGGCCTCTTTTTTTCCTTTTTTTTTATTCTAAGTGAAAAAACCAAAGTGATCAGAGGAATGGAGAAGGAACTACAAGAACTCAGCCTATTTCTCCCAGCAAAAGCAGCTTCAACTGGATACTATCTCCCTCAAGATGCGAATCAAGGATATGAACAGCAAAAGGGAACAGAGCTATTTATGGCAAAGCCAATGCTGGCACACAACCACATGAATACAAATCAGCTGAGAATAAATCCATGCCATAAAATCCAACAAACAAAAGGAAGAGCAGCAAGGCCCTGAAAGATCTTCTATAAGGAGTAACATATCTCACAAACCTACTAGTTTCAGGAGAGGGCATCTGACTGATCTCCAAAATGGACTGATACAATCACTGGCTCATTGGGTTCAATATACTAACAGTACTCTTCCAGCTGTGCTTGGATCAGGCACTACATTGGGATTTAAGAGGTCTCCTAGATCCTTATCGGGGAAAAAAAAATAACCCACTTTAAATTCTCATAACTTTTCTTTAAAGTAGGGTAAGAGAAACAAATAGTTTTAAAGCTCATTCACAATTTAATGTAAGTATTAAGGAAAATGTATCTCACAAGAATTTTCAAATTAATTTCAAAGCACAAACCACTTCTTTCTAAAAACATGTTTCAAAGAAGATACAGAATAGCAGGAAGGCATACTCACCACCTTCCATCTTTCTTTGACCAATATTCCCACACTGAGGATGTCAGGCTGATCCCCTCCTCCACTCATTGCAACCTCCTGAGGTGATGGAGCTGCTATGCAAAGTCTGCGTCAGTAGAAACCATCCAGATCCCAGGAATGGCTTCCATTTAACCAGTCACTGTAGAAACAGAGCAGAACTCAGTGATTAACAGAATAACAAGAAATACAGCAAAAGTTGTGTTTCTCACCCAGGACCTTAACTACTTTTTGTAGGTCACAGTGACTAGCATTGAAATTTTAGTCAGTTTCCAGTTCAGAAAAAAATTCAAGGATAGTCTTCCTTAATTTTTCAACTTGCTCTCTCTCAAATCTCCAATACCAATCTCAATACAGAACTAATGAGCTTAAACATTTTCAGAGGTATATTCCACAAGCAGTTTCAAATTGCTGCAAGGTATAATTACACTTAAACTTAATTTTAATAATCCCTTTTAAAATTAATAACTAATTAAATAATTTAATTCTTAACTTATTAAATAATTGTTTAATTAATTTATAGTAATATATAACATTAAAATAATATTACCCAAAAATTATAATGTTAAAAATAGATACTTAAATTTCAGTTGTATTGCATACAGACTACTTCACATTATACAATGTGTTTCACATCACTAGGATTATTTCTGATTAAATACATCTAAAGTACAATTATCTCAGGGTATAAACAGCTGTCTTTGGTAAGGAAAAAACCCTGTCTTTGGTAATTTTGACAGTTTATTTTTTTAATTTTCTGGTTTTAGTAATCATTGCTGAATTGGATTATAGATAGCATTATAAAAAATTGTACTTTGGAGATTAACATATCCATAATGGCTCCCATCAGCAACTACTACAACCAATTAAAAGCTTATTTCAATTCTTTGAGCTTTTCTAGAACTGTGCTTATTGTTACCCTGGTGTAATTAAACAAATGTAACTCTTTATATAAGCCCTCTTATCCAAAGACAATACTCTTTGAAAAGTATATTTGTTTTACATTATTTCTATGGCTTTCAAAATAGCATAACTGCAAGTGAACAATGCTTCTCTCTCTCCCTGAATCAACACACAAATGATATGCAAAATTGGCAAAATCATTCTGATTTAAATCAGTAATATGGCCTTCCATGTGGCTAACTGCCAGTCTTACTACTGGGACTAAATTATGCTTTTTTAGCAAACACTCCACTGCTTGAACAACCTGGCTTTTTAAGACAAACATTTGTTTGACACGATGGTAACTGAGGGTTTTTTTCATGTTCTTTGATATTTCTTTTCTATATTATATTTACGTCTTTTTGCTTCAATTGGTCATTATGACAGTTGAACCAACTCCAGATAAAACAGACCCCTCTGAAGAAACATGAATCTGGATTAGCTGAGGATCTAAATTTACATCCAATGAGAGTGGATTACGTGCCTGTAAAGGAGTATTCATTCAGAATACATAGCCTAAATTGGTTTAATTCAAACGAATGAAGGGAAACCAAATTAAGATTGTGTATTGTGAGTAACAGCATCCATCCTGCAATTTAATCAGGTTGAACTAAACCAATTCAAATTCTACAAGTGATAGTAAATTCTCCCCTGCAGATAAGGTCAAAATTCTAAAAAGAACTAGAGCCATTTATGTGAACCCCTTAACATTACTAACCACTGACCACACTCACTGTCCTTTCTAACAGAATTATCATAACACAGTCAGGAACAAAGACAAAACAAAAACCCACTAATGAAGGGGAAAAGATCTATTTCCAAAATTACATGCTTAAAGCACATACAGTGGCTTTTCCTCTTTTCCCCATTTTATCTCAAATGTTTGCTTCTCTTTCCACCACCTGCCAGTTACATCGAAGCATGGGTTGGTCTTGACAAATAAATTGTTCATTTCTACACTGGAACTTCAGGAGGGGTTTATTTCTTCCTGATAGTTGTTTAAAACAAGCAAGGGTGAAACAATTCATCTCACCAGAGCAAAATCTAAAATCACAAGTAAGATTTTTGCTGAAGCTTTCAAACGTGAGAAAAATTCATCATCTGTAGGAAAAGTAGATGCTTTATTAAATCAAAGATATGACAGTTTAGAGTTTTTTGTTAATTCTGCCATCAGCCTTGACTTGATTCCTGATTTGATACTTCTTTTTTTAATACATTTAAATTTACAATTTATAGTCACAACTCTGACAAGTATTTCTGAGAACTATTAATTTGTGGGTTCTTGAGCAGACTAACAGAGCATCAGCAACTGGCCCAGAATGAAAAGGTCCAACACATACATTCAAAGAACCACCCTGTATTTTATGAACTGTCATAGAAGTCTATTACTGTATGTAATATCTGCACAGCCCGGGTAACAAAATCTTCATTTGTACTCAATTCCTCAATCCTATTCTAATACACTAATTCCTTGTTAAATCTGTTGTCATCCTAGATCATTACAAAGCAACCATATCTATTCTATACCATCAAAACCAGGTATTCACAGCAATAAAACACCAGGACCCATTGAACTGTCATGCATGGGAGGCAAAAGTTCTACCGTGAGCCCCTGAAGACAAGATGCTAAGCTCCTCCTGAAGCTTAATAATCAACTGCAAGCATTACAAACATGCTGAAGTCAAATTGAAGAATCCTCATTTTTTCAAGACTTCAAGTAAAGCAGAAGAAAGATTCAGTGAAAAATTTCAAGGCCAGAAGGCTTGAAATTGGTCCAAACCTTTATCTGATCAGGCCACTTTATAACTTTCAGTGAATTAGCACACACTAATATGTAAGACTCCAAATATTCTTCACTGCTAATATGTTCCAGTGTGTTTCTTTCCTCACAATAAACATAACTTGCTTTGTTTCAAGGTTTAATACATTTAATTTTAACTTGTTACCACATAACTTGGTTACGGTTTTGGTAACCAAATTCCATTTCCAGTAATTTCACTTCATTTGAACATCTAAACATACTTTTTTTAACTTCCTGTAAATTAATACATTTAGCTTTAAGCCTTTCTTCACAGCCATGGGTCTTTTATATCGTCCTCCTTCAAAACCCCTCTCCTTGCTCCACATTTTTCTTGTGGTATGGACAGCAACATTGAGTTAGACATCCACACTAAATTAGACTCTATCATACCAATCTAATATGGAGAAAAGAGTTTTTCTTAAGACTTCTATCACAAAAAAGTAATATTTCCCTTATTTAAGTCTGAAAATGCTTTATACTTTTGCTAAACCATAACACTATCAGATGCTTATACACCTCCATCCTTACACTCAGGCATTGCTACAAGAATATGATTTTTAAAGACCTTATTCACAATCTGATCTAGGCAGAGTTTCATTGCTCTGATGTGTTCTCTAATGGTCTTAACACTGTATAATCTGCAAATCTGTTAATTATTGATGTACTGCAGTGGATAAATATCTTTATATTCCTTACCTAATAACAGATAACGTGTATTCTAGTAGGCACAATTTAGGTTACAATCACCTTCCCCAAATTTATCCGGAAGAAAAGGACATTACTAGAGATGACTACATTTAAAGGACTTTTGGACAGATATAAATTATGCATTCTTTGGAGGTGGTTCTCAGGTCAAGATTGAAACTGAAATTTTCTCTGAATTTGGAAGGATTTGAATTCAGACTGTTTGGCCCATTCCAAATTTCACAGATGAATTAAAGACTCATAAAAGTAAATACAGTTGCATTTGTATTACTGGAATACATTGTTTTCAGCATAGCTCTTTAACAGGCTACAATGTTGTTCACAATTTAAGAAAGCTCCAGCATGTTCTGTATTCTACTGAAGCAGATGAATAATTAATGACACACAGTTAAGGTGCAAGCTTTCCCTTACTCATTCAGCAAACGAATCCTTTAGCAATGCAGTTTTTTAGGTGGCAGTAAGGCTATTTCAGCACAACAAACACCTCTTTACAATTCTCCTAAAAAAGTAACAGCCACTCTAATTGCAATATATCTCATAAAATTCTGTATTCATTAACTCATCAGTTTTCTTACCAGATCAGTTTGTCACTTCAGAGGACCTTTTCAAGACAACACAACTGCAATGAAAGACAATTAGCCCTCTGTCAAATTTATTTCCAAGTGAGAGGTCATGGAGTAACTAGGACAATACAATAAGGATAGACTGTAACAGATAACATAAGCCTTTGCTGGAAACTGATTACAGTATAAAACAAGAACAAGTAAAGGAGCATTAGAGCTAATATCCAGAATACTGGATCAGTACAGACAACCATTATTTAAAACCCTTCTATCCACTTTAACTGATTTTAACTACACATTAGCCCTGCAAAAGATGAATTTACCTCATCCAAGTACACTAAGAGATTATATGGTATTTGAAAACCACAGTGCAAAATTTCCAGAAAAAAAGGCCATCCTTTAATGTAATTCATGTGCATGTAATATAATTCCCTCAGAGACAGCCTAAACTGAAGCCAACCTCTGCCTACCAGCCTGTACAGATGTTTAAATTCAGACCTAAGGTTGAGAAAGCACAGACAATTTTGGCTGAATGGATGTATTGTAAGTTCCAGGACAAAGCAAGGGAGCACAGAAGATTACTTCTGTTCCATAGAAAGGAACACATGTCATGTTGTCTCCACTATGGAATAGTATCAACCTTTGCTATTAGGAACTCTCTGAATATACTAGGAGCTCTACCTGCCTGCCTTCAGCTCGTTCAAAAAACTAGTAAATTAACTAGAATCTACCTAAGATGGTTTCCATTTCTGTATTTTCTATTTTTAAGCAGAACTTAAGGAACAAAGAACATTTTAAAAGGCTAGCATAAAGAGAAAATGTAGAGCAGGAAATGTTCAAAGGCCCTAATTTCACCACATTTACAGTGAAGTCCACTGCCTTAGAAAGGCTAAGAACATGTTCAAATTGTTAATTCTAGGGACAGAAATTATTTAAATGGATCTATTTGAACATCCAAACTAGAAAGCCATCCTACACTTAAACCTGAATATTTTCTAAATACATTCATTGAAAGCTGGTGTTTTGAAAATCATCACTCACTGCATCAATGAGAAAACTGAACTTAAAGCCTTGACTTAAATTTCCAACTGTACTGGTTGTGAAGAAAATCTTTTTAAAAATTCAACACAGAACCAATGTCACTTTAGGTTTTCCTTTCTCAAGCGCTTGGGTGCCAAAAATACTCATCACCATTTGCAGATTCCAGGTGTGAAAAGCTCCCAACTGCCTTGTGTGCTGTTGCCAAAGAGTCTGTATTTCCTTCTGGCAACTTCTGCAGTTGTTATTACAAAGGTGGTGATATTTTCTCAGTTGGAAGATAGAGTTAAAAATATAACATTTGGTTTCAAGTTTTATTTTAAAAAGATATATATTTCAAGCTACCATGCTATTTTCAGTTTGCAAGAGAATTCAGTAGTAAAATATTATGAAAACCCAAGTAAGGCAAAGTTTATCAAAGGAATGTATTATCTTTCACTAAACCAACTAATTCATGTAGCAAAACCATACATGTTTTAGGCACACAAAACCCTCTTCAAGTCCAAAACAGAATTTACAACTTGAAAATTAAATTGGACTTAAAAGAATTTGCATTGAAGTAAACTTCAGTGTTTCTTGATCAAACCAACTGAAATAAAGGGTACTCTACATCTTGCCAGAGAGGAAGGAAAGCATCTGTATGCGCATGACAGGGAGAGATTATATGGTTGTGACACCTATCAAAGAAACAGAATGGAACTTATTACCTTTAGAAAAACAGAAAAATTTGGTCAGGGGAGAATTAGAATGAGTTATATATCAAAAACTCTATTTAATCCATGACATTTTTACCATGGTATTTTTCAGATGTGTGAGTTAATTTCCTAATTTGATCTGTCCCAATAGAGCACAAAGGCTTATGTCAGAAAAAGAGAAAGAATAGAAGTTAGCTGTAGGGAACAGGGAAAGGCTGGACAACTGTGTTGCTTTCAACTGAAACCAGTTGTTGAACTTCAACCTCAGGTGCAGAGCCTTTAATACTATTGTGGAAACCTAACCCTTGGGGAAGTGAAATTCATTCTCAATTTTTTCCCACAACTCCGAGTGAGTTCCAAATCAAAAAGAGGATTGTGAAACCTTATTAATTACTCAAAAATTAATTTTAAAACCTTAAAAGTGACACTTATTTTTAAAAAAAGGCTGTATATCTGTGTCTTAGATTCACTAAGACTGTTGTGGTATTGACAACAAATGTAAATAGAACTAGAACCATGGATTTTTGCATAACAATTTGTTTTACTTCTCAAGTCTTCTTCAAAGAAACTTGAAAATGGCAAGTCAGTTCTGCAATTACCTTAATTATACAAGGTTTTACAATAACAATTTTTTAAGATCCTAGGAAAATTATCATTGTAGGAAAGTGGTAGTGAAGTGTGGTTTTGAACAAAGACAACTTGAAGTCAAACAATTAAGATATTTTAAACAGTGGCACATATCAAACTAATTGTAGTCTGGATTTATCAGCAAAATTAAAATCTTTGCTTCCAGTTTTTTGAAATGTTGGAATAGTAAGTCATTCTCTTATGATAAACTCAGAATATTAATAATTCACCATTTATATTCCAAGGAATAACATAAATTAATATTTTAAGATGCTCCAAACTTAAGACCTTTTGACTAGTACTATCTATTATTTCATAAATCCATTTTCTCAGAAAGGAAAAATATAAATGCCCAGCACATGCATACAACACACAACTAGAGGAGACAAGAAGGCAAGCAATACACTGCTCTGAAGAACTTCTTCCAAAGCCTATGAAACTTTTCAGAGTAGATACACAGCAATTCACAGAGAAGAGCTGCTGCTAAGAACTGTGTGAGAATGATGCAAGGGAATATACAGAGCTAAATGCCTAATCCAAACAACTAAAGTTCAGGGCAAACTCTAATTATAAATGAGAATAACACTTAACTTTTTTGAAAATACAAGAAAATTGGCAGAGAAACTTTGATGAGATGTTCAGATAGACAGCATGTGAATAGCAAAATGTTGTCTGCACTGACAGCACTCAAGTGATCAAGAGGGCTGCCAGTGGCACAGAAGCAGCCCAGCTGGCAGCCACATGACTGCTCTCACAGCATTGTGCTCAGCCTGCAGCACCAGCCATGAAGTGATCTGGACTCACTAACAAAATCTGAGCATTCTCTTCATATATCAGTGTATAAAGCACATCACAAAGACATGGTGAGTGAAGCCTGACTGCTTGGTAAGCAGAACAGGAAAAAGAACAGAGGAAAAGATCTTTTTTCAGTCTGTAATGTCTGATCTCTTAGCATCCTTATCTTTAGGGCACGTAACTAAATCTGCTGCAGTATTGTGATAAAGAGAGGGCACTAGCTGTGACTAGATAGGTATGCCAGCTCCTTAAATACAGCTCTTAAATAAAGCTCTTCTTTTCGCTAATGTGTGAAATGAGGACAGCAACTACTACACCAAAGCAGGATGACTCCAAAAGAGCCTAACTGACAGGAAGATGGAACATGAGGGAGTCCACACTGTGCAGGACATCTACCAAACCCTGACAGGCCTCCTCAGTGAGGAGAAGGTACACCCATCCTGCCACACAACACAGCAATCCCTGAAAGAGTTAAGGAGGAAAGATACACCATCACATTACAGTTTATGCAGTGACACCTCAGTTGTTCAAGGAGCATTGTACTTTTCAGCAGCAGATGAAGAATGCTAAAAAAGTCAGGCACAAAGAGAAGATGAAAAACCACAGTGACACTCTTGCCAAGACCGATTCAACACTTCTGTCAACACCCCTAGCACCAGAGGGTAGGACACAGCCACATAAGTGGGTCTTTATGCACTGCCAAATGACAGGAGAGGTGGGAAATGGCTTGGTGCCTGGCTCTGGTGAAGGAAGGTGGCACTAAGGCAGGTGAATAAACATATGATATACTGACAGCAGAGCAGCACAAGTCACTATTTTATCTTCAGTTTGGCATGGCTGTAGAGAGAGGTTCTGTACAGTGCCAGGAAGTCTCTCTTGTTCACAGAATATTCCACAATGATCACATGGGCTCAGGCAACATCAAATCTACAAGTACAATACACAACAACAAAGGAGATGGGTATATCTCATCTAAGACTGCCTATCCACTTTGTCCCTAAAAAATACTGGTGCTGGAAACTACAAAGGTACAGGAGCTCCACTCAACAATGTGGCTTGGTCAGAGTATGCACTTGTTTTATAGCTGCAGTTGAAGGTGGCTTCAAGCAATAGTGACTGAAACTTGAGCTCCTAATCCAAGGTCCTTGAGGGTTTGAAATGGAAGGCAGGTATTAAAGAACCAAAATGGAACTTTTGCAAAGGTATTTAAAGTTGGGACAAATCCAAAAATATCAACTTAATTTGCAGCAGAAAAAAAAAATAGGTTAGACAGGAGAAAAGCAGATAGCACGGACAGCTAATCAGAGGAGGAGACAGGCAGCATCAGATCAAAGATCCACCTAGTCTAATCTTCTGTCCCTGACTATTGCCAGCAGCTGATGTCTAGGGAAAAATACAAAGACACAGAAAGCCTTGCCAAAATATTTTCTGGGGATATAGCAAGCTGGGACACAAAACACAGAGTGCCAAGGATGGTATTTAAGACTTTTTTTTTGTCTCCAAGTTCATCAGAACTTTTCTGAACCATGGAAACTTTACCACCCATAACACTCGTAAAGCAAATTGTAACCTAATTCCATGCTGTGGGAAGCACATCTTTGTTTCCAGTTTGTCTTTTGCTAGTCACATTTGAGGTTCATTAGCCCTTGTACAGGAAGGCAGTATATGGTTGCTACCTGTTCACCTTTCAGTCCTACACAGGAAATACACCCCTACCATATGCCTCCTCATTTACCTCCTCAACTATTTGGTCTTTCACTGATTTTCATCACCACCTATATGCTTTTCCCAGTTCTACTACATCCCCTCCGTGATGTAGAGACCAGCATTGTTAGTAAGCACTAACCTGTTATTTTCACAGAACCTCTAAGACCACATTCAAAAGAATGAAGTTCATCACTAAACATTTTAAAATTATTTATCCTATGTGAACTGCTTTATGATAATTTTCGTTCTTCATTACCTCAGAGTAGCAAGGTCTTTCTCCAGTTCTTCTGTCTTCATATCTGCTAATTTGAATACTCTTGTATCACCAGACTATGTAATTTCAGTATTTGCATCTTGTCTAGATCATCTGTAAATATACAGTACAGCACAGAGAGCTACCCTTTTTAGGCTGATGAGTTATCATTTATTAAGATCAATATTTTCACTCAGGTTCCATTAAAAAATATTTTTGCACAAAGTGTTCACATATAGAAAACCTGACTCATCATCTTCTATCTGGATCATTAACAGCTCGGCTTTCAAATTGGAATGGATTCCTTGGGTATCTAAACACAACGCTCCCTCAAAAGGAGACAGACTGGATGGGGCCTTGAACAACCTGGCAGCCATGGCAGGGGTTGGATCTAGATGATCTTTAAAGTTCCAATCCAAACTATTAAAGAGGAAATTGAGATGAACTGCTGGGTGACTTCATGGTACTGTATGACCAGGAGAAAAAAGACAAATTATGTTCTATGTGTGTACATATAAAATTATGTCTATCAGAAAAATAATAACTAACTCTTATTATTAAACACATGAACATATCCTAACTGTTCATTAAACACCTGAGAAACTATTAGCAATCAAGAATAAGATCTTCTTATTATGATATAAGAAATAAGAAATATTGTAAGTAAATATTCAGTAAGAGAAAAACCAAATGCTAAATAGCATTTGACTGCTAAACAGGACTCAAAAAAAAATCTAATCTTAGGAATTCAGACAAAGCAGATGACAATATGAAAACCATGTATATATCCATGGTTCACTAATATCTTGAGTATTGTATACAATTCTCAAAAACTGAGAATTTAGATAGCCCTTCCTATCTCAAAAAAAAAAAAAATAGAGCAAGATAATCAGGGAAATCAGGGATACAGACTAGTTTCCACATGAAGTAATGACTTACAATTTTTTTCAAAGGGTGATGGGAAGTAGAGAGGGGTACCTGACAGAGGTCTACAAAATCATGTCTAGGGACATACAGAGTTTGGCTAGGGATCAGCTATTTATGACGTCATTTAATAAAGGAACAAAAAAAAAATCAAAATAGGTCAGCAGGAGCCAGACTCAGAGCAAATTAATCTGTGCAACTTCTTGCGAAAGGATACTGTGAACACTAAAGTTTACAATGGTTCAAGTGAACAACAGTCAACTACATGAAAAAGAAAAGTACTGCGGGTTACTGAAAATACATATTAAGTATATTTAGTGCAGGAAGTCCCTTACTAAAAAAATTGAAAAGAACTAGAGTGAAGTATAATTTATATTATCTGTGATTTTGTACTTTTCCTTAGGCATCCACATATGACTACTGTTGAATACAGATCTTTAATCCAGAATTTTACATTCATACATTATGTTTGGGAAGATGGAGAGAGGACAGAGAAATTATGCTCCCTGAAACAACATAAATTTAAATTATTTGAACTGATGAGATGCAACTCAAAATATTGTGCATAATTTTCTGTCAGTTACTTGAAAGAAGTTACCACCCTAAAACTGTTGACTAGCTAGCTGTTGTGGGAATGGCATCATAAAGCAAAACAATTCAACTCAAGTAAACTCTTCTTTTCTGGCACTTATGTGAAGTTATCTTGAAAAAAAATTATTACAAACACTCAGGAACTCCAAATACCATTTGTTCTATCTCTTCAACTTCTATTTTACACATATTCTCCCTTCCACTTTGTGTTGAGTTTAGTGCTGTCTCAGTGTTTCCATATGGATTTTCTTCCCTCTACCTAACTTCACAAAATATTTGGAAATGCCTATCAATAATTTGATAGTTTAAATGCAGAGAATCAATATATTAATACACATTTCCTAACCTCAAGACTATATCTATCTTAATCAAGTTGGTGCAAGACACCCAGGGTCAGAATTTTGACAATGAAAATTCACAGAATACATTTTAATTCATTGACAGTCAGATATAGCAATGTTACAGTTTAAATAGAAAGAAAACTTTAATGTAAAAACTAGTTGTTACTTCTGGCATCTGCAAAACATATGACAGCAATTTTTATATAGGTGACAGGATAAAAGTTTTAGACTGCTAAATGTCTGAGCTTCAAGAGAAACAAACATATAAAAACCCACAACAAATGTGATTTTTGTATCTACTTTATTACTTCAAGGAACTCTCAATACTTTGTTTAATTTACAAAAAAAAAATTAAATCTCTTATGAGTAGCTATAAACAACTGCTGTAAAAGAACTGGAAAGACTTATGACTCTCTTTTCACAAATAAGTTACCATGTAAAACTGATGAAAAAAAGGACAAGAATTGCCATAATTTTGTTGCCACTTGATACAATATTCACATCTCTTAACATTCTTTTCACTTTTCTAAATGGTTTTGGTTGGATATTCCTCAACATAATTTCCTAAGGAATCTCTGAATTTTAACTAAATTCTAACATTTTCTACCTTTCCCATAGAAAACACATTACAGGCAAATCCTGACTCCATCCAATACCATGGAAGCTTTCCTTGTTTTGGATTAAGGCTTTTTTTCCCCTCATTTCATTCAGCACATATACACCTATATATGATATGGCACTACTTGCATACAGGAAAGAATTCTACAAAGATTTCTACATTGTTTGCTAGAGTAGTGATCACACACTTTTAGTGACATAGAACTTCCTTCCCCAAGGAGATTAGGCTTTTACCACATCATTAAATATTTAAAACCATACAAGACCCTACAGCATGCAGAAAAAAAACAGGGAAAAAGTGTGCTTTTTAATCCTTTTGTTGGTCACTATCAGTTGTCAAGGCTGACAAAAGGACAATCTGTTCCTGGAAATTTTGTTGAGCTGGTAGCTGGTGATAGGAACAAGAGAAGAGATTCAAGTTTCAGATGCATTTTCAGAAGTTTTTATTAAAGTGTTGATGGCTGCAGTATTTAATTGCAAAAAGTGTTTTTAATTTGTTTCCATCCAATAGCTTTGCTTCAGTCTGGCAGCTAGTAAATAAAAATATTTCAATAACCACTAACAATTGTTCAGTAATAATTTTAAAGCTGAAAATTAAAAAAAAAAAGTATAAGAGAGGCTTACATTTACTTCTAAGAGAAAAAGTTTACTCATGGATAGAGCAGTAGTCATATTTGCAAAATATTAAAATAGTTCAATCAACTAGCCAGAGATTTCTTTTTCATGTGCGTGTGAACTAAAATTGCCATGCATATAGTGATGCATAAGAAATGAATCAAGTTTATCAAAACATGCCAAGGATTTTAAAAAAACACAATTCATAGAAATTACTTCCCATCACCATGTTTAGATGACATACAATTCACACACATGAAGTCTAAATAAATAAACAAATCCTCTGGTTTTACCTTTAATACATCTACAGCTGCCTCCTTCAGGTTCCCTTACGTTTCAGTTCGACACTCCGCTCTAGCCTTTTGACTTCACACTACAGAATAGCAGCCATGTCAAGAAATCCCAGCTCTTGCTTGAGAGCTATGCGAGCAGCACAGCAGAAGGGCATCCAAACCTCTCACCAGAAAGGGCCCGAGGAAAAGTAATTAAATGGGAAAATGAGCGAGAAGGAGGAAGGCGCTACATGATCTACATTTCTTGTTTCTACTTCCTCATAATTGCTGAGATGGCCATCAAAGATGGCCAAGATCCTCAGGTATAACTGCATCAAAGCAAAAATTAGTTCAGGGAATCAGAAACATAGATTATTTATAATACTGCTATGCTAACATACTTTTTTATAAAGAATATGACACAACACATTTTTTAATACATATCTATATATATACATTATATGTATATGTGTTTTTATGATATACACAAATATGCTTACATTATTTACATATCTATTCCATGTACACTACATATATTTTTTTACAGAAATACAGAACTTTGTACTTGTATCAATGAGAATTCCATTATGATTATGATTTCCAATGAGGAAACCATAACTACTTACAAAAAATGGCAGCAAATTTGGCAATGTAGCTACATATAGATTCAAATGAATATGGCCTAACACTTACCAAATGGGTATGATATTTTTTTAAGTGAATTACTAAAGTAATGGGACTGTTTAATAACAGTAATTTAAACCAGTGCTATCACTTATCATCTTTACAATATTAAAAAAAAAATTTTAAAAAAAAGTGGTGCGGACAAAAAGACAGGACACAGGACTTTGTGGGTAATGGAGGAAAAAATCAAACTAATATCTGCAATAAGCTGGAAGTTGTTTATAGATGTTGAGTGTTACTTTCCAGATTCATCTTTGGAGGCTGTTTTATAGGATTCTCTTGAGGTGCTTTGTGAAAGTTGTTAAGCTACAGGTAGAATAATGTTTTTTGCCTTTTATACACTGTCTGAAAATTCACCATAATGCACAGTGAATGCCAACGCATTTAGAGAAGTGCCTTGCTTGTGGGTGGTATAGGTGCATTTGGTACAATTTGAAGAGCAAAGAATTTGGTCCCAATGATGAATTCAGCATGACTGGGGATATTAAAAAGCCAGCAGCTGTGGCTCAGGGAAAACTTTCACAGTAGAGTTTTTTTTCTGATATAAGCAGCAAAGGCATGTAGGTTATCTGTGCAAGTCCCAGGATACAGCGATGCGAGAAAAAGAGACGCTCCTGTCAGTGGCAGCCCTCTTTGAGTACCGAAGCAGTTAAGCGCTTGCCGGCCGCCTGGGCGGCTCCGGGAAGCACGGGCAGCCCAGGCCGGGCGGCTCAGCACCCTGGCCAGCTCCGGCCGGGCAGGAGCAGGGCCAGGCCGGCACGGCGCCCCGAGCCCCGCCGCTGCGCCTTCCAGCGCGCCACAAATATCAGTGAGATGCTACCGGGTCAGACAGGTTGAGAAGGACACATTTGAATAACTTGTATCTTAATAGGAATTTTCAAGGAGACCTCTGATTTAAAGGTTCCTGAAACATAGAACACTCCAGAAGATAACTGATGTTAAAGTTTGGAAAGGATAAATGAAACTACTTCGGTAACTATGGGCCATCAGCTCGACATCAATTCCAGACAAATAAGGGGACTTGCCTAATAAAGAACTAAGGGAAGACACTATAGCTACGGCCATTCAATTAAGTTCCCCTTCCTATCAAACTAACTTTTTACTATGGCATTACAAGTTTGGCCCATAAGGATAATAGTTATTATGGAACTTCTGTAAGACATCTAAGTTTATATCACACAGTACAGTCTCTTTCTATTAAACCTATTAAATAATAGGTCCCAAAATATAACTATAAGTGAACTGAACAAATATCTCTCTAATTGCTCCCATAGGAATCAATTTCTTTCTTAATACTGAAACATTTTTTACTCAAAAAAGCGATTAAATTTGTAGCTGATACTGAGATCAGGAAGTGATAAGGGACAAATGGCATCAACAGGTTACACAGACAACAATCAAACTACACACGTGCCAACTTAGATAAAAGAAGACATTATCCATCAAGGATCAAAGAATAAATGGAAACATAACCCAACACGATGCAGCAATCAGTTACTTCTGATATATGCATTTGCTGGAGTACTAAAGTTATGACAAGTATGGATGAATAGGCAAATAAAATACTAAGAGAGATCATAATACCTCTCTATCCTCATTGTAGGATTGCTGCTACAATATTATATCCCATTCTGGTGTCCAAAATTATGAAGCTCAGTTCCTTCAGATTATCTAATAGAAATTACTTTAGCCAAGAAAATTGCAAAAAATCTTCATTCTGACACACAAATCATACAAGTAAAAGGTCAAATCTTTAGATTCCTTAAATGCATACAAATATGTCCAAGCTATTTAGTTTTCATTAATAAAGATACTCTACTAATAGAATACTTCATTAACTCTTTCAGTGGATTCCTCATTACTGACAATTCTTAAAAGATACCACAATGATTTTCGACACTATATGCTACTACTGCTAGCACACATAATTCAGGGGAATTATTCCTAGGGAAGTTGGTTTTACACATAAAGTTAGCCTCAATAATCACAACAATTCCCTTGGTCTTCACACAGTCAGACTGAGCTAAGTGATGAGGCTTTTGTCTTTGAAAGTTAATTATACAAGCATATTTCATTATGAAAACACAATTATCCTAGGCATATTTAGTTTGCTGGGACTGTCTTAAGTTCAGAAAAAACATTCCAGGGATCAGTTGAAAAAATAAAACATGGCAGAACAACGCGGCATGAAAATTAGTAATAGATATGGAAACAGTTACACATGACACCATTATGATAAAGTGTAATAACCCTACACTGATAACAGTATTCTCTAAGTTCTTGAATTTACATAAAGGAAATACAATTCTATCGACACAAGTTGTAAGAATTTTCCTTTTTTTTTTTTAAACACCAACAGTCATTACATTTGCTTGGAGCATATTAAGTTTTAAACTGTGGTGATAGACTTCTGAATTTTGAAATCGTTATTTAAACAATAACTGATTTCTACTCTATAAGACCATAATGTGGATACACAATCATATGGCAAGCAGGGTTATGAGATTTCTAATGAGAAACAGGAAATATTCAATGATATGGGTGAAATCTGTGTACAGTCAGATTTTTTTAGTAATACTAGAAGCTAGAATAGAAATAATACAGTAAAGAGTAGTAATAACTACATTCTTATTTATTAAGACCAAGATTCAGCATTTACGTGTTTTGGAGCAAGGAGTATAAAAGCACTTTATAATATGTCAACACCAAATATCAGCAACATCTACTGCATGGATATGTCAGCCACAGTCCTGATTCAGACCATAAATCAATTTTGTCCAAACCTTTACTCCAGGAAAAAGAAATATTTCAGTGAGCCATTATATGTTGATGCAAGGCCTCACAATAGAATTGAAGTATTAACTGCCAGTTCCAACAAGCCAGACGAAGTACAGCTGCTCCCTGATTACAAGGGGAAAATTGACTGATCAAGGAAAGATACATACAGAAGCACTGCGACATGACTGAGGTATCCTGGGCTCAAAATTAATGAAATATATCAGAACAACAGGAAGAAATGTCCAGTCTGAAATTAGCATCCTGCCCAAATTTCCTTCAAATTAACAGAGAAGAAAGTGCACCATCACCTCAAAGCAGCCTTTCACATAAAATGTTCCTCTTTCCCTTGTGTCCTCCCTGAACTGATAGTAGGCAGGAAAACCTGTCAGCTGAGCACACAGGCTACAATAAACGAAAGGATCTGGTTATGACTATCTCAGCTATGCATTCAGGATGAAGTTGCACATAACAGCATGACCTAGCAAGAGTTACAAACAGATATCAGCCAAAAAACAATACAAACAACTCAATTTTTACAATCATTCTCTGCCAAGTTAGTGAGTTGACTCAGTGTAGCTCAGAGATCAATGGGCACTAGAAAAGGCTCGGGCAGAGAACATAATTTTCCATTTAAAAGCAGTAGCCAACTGTTAGCCTGGTTTAACAATAATATGCATTTTCATCTGCAGGAGCTAACATGTGAAAAATATGTACATCCATAAATAAATAACAAGTATCGCCAGACAGTCAATAACGGAGCTTGTTCCCGCACACATCTCCTTTACTGTGGGAGGGGTAACCCTTTACTGAGGTTTGCTCCTCAGCTTCAGCATCAATTTCTTAGTTCTTGGCTAGTCAAGACAAGACCTGACTGGCTTAACTAGCATGTTGCTCCCACAAGACCACTCAATCCTTTCTTCATTCTAATCTATCCTGTGATTCTTTCAAGATTTTTCTCTAACCAGATGAATTATTCAACAGGCGTCCTCACTAGATACACTGTCTTGCTCAAAACTGTAGAACTGTAATTTCACCCAAAACCATCATGATTATCACAATAATCTCTAGATCTTAATGAAAAAGCACAAAATATCACACAAAAAAAGAACAGTGATCCAATGTCAATTCCTCTTCTTTAACTCTCAGAGTGCAACATGACAGTTTGTTCTAGGCTGACTTGACTCAGGGAATTATACTTTGATTTTATTTATAGACTACTGCAGATGGAAAATCAAAGCATCACATATGAACAGGGCATTCATTTCAATCAAACTCAAGGAATAGCACAGTCATTCTTCATCTGATACATTTTCTATCAGTTAATAATGCCCATTCTAGATCTATTAAGCTCAAGTTGCTGATAAATGAAAGACAAGAAAATAATTATTTCAAGGCAGCATATAACTCAAGAATACAAATACATTCTAAAAAGTCACCAGTTTGATGCTCAAAAGTATATTCTATTTACAGATCACTGCCTCTCTTTTTTTTAATTCTTCAACACTGCAAAGCTAGAGTCATACTTCTTATGCTCAAAGTCACACTGCTTGCCACGAGTGGCATTTGAAGCATTACTATGGCAACAAGTAATTTTGACAGCTACAAGACACATCCTGCTGATACACCACGTAACCAAGCAATCTAATTCTTACTATGTTGAACAACATTGTATCAAATAAGTGTTGTTAAAACCCTTACAAAACTAGTACTCTGAGACAGAGCATGACAGAAGCAACAAATACTATCTAAGAATTATCTGGGAAGTGACAAGAGAGCAGAACGAAACCCCTCTTAGAATCAATAAGCAGCTGTGGACTGAAGACAATTCCCAACTACTAAAAAGACACAAGCTCTGAAAGGCAAGATCTCTCCTAACTGCAGATGAGTCTTGTGGAACAAATTTTGTATAACTTCAGCTGTGAGGGAAGTGTATCAAAAACTTAATAAAATTATTTCTATATAAACAGACCAGGATGACACAAAACCTGATTCTTTACGTTTTTCTGCACATGAGCTTCACATTTGTAACCTGTCCCTGCAACAAGTAACAAGTCCCTTTGCAACACCCAGATAGAAAAATATGGCTACATATTAAAGAGACTTGACATCCTCTACAAGCTCTCAAAGCAAATTCAGCATATTTTACTCTTCCTTTACATCAGACAGCTTTGTATTGGAAAGAAAATTACTCTCCTCATCAGTACCATCAGTGATCTGGCAAACTTAATCCATGAAAGAGGCCGTCAACTCTTCCAACCACTACTTGCACTGAAATGCAAGGCTAAGCTGCATACACACATTTCTCCAAAAGGAAGAATTAGTGGATAGAGTTCCTCATCAGTGCAATTCTTAATAATTGATTAATCTCTTCAGATGAAAAGCAACAGCATGAAATAACATTTGAGTGATGCAATTCTGTGATTAAAAGTTCTCAAACACACGGGACAAGAACCACAGAAAAACATGCCTGAACATAACAATAAAAATATTTTTAATTTTTTAACAAGATAGTTTTGTTAAAAACACTCAAGACTTCTTCAGTTTCTCAATCTGTCCTCCTTTCCTTACTCCTTTCATATTAAATCTTTCCCTTCTCCCCAGAAATCTTCTCAAGTTTTCCAGGATTCATTTCCATTAATTGAAAAATAATTTTGAAAAAAAACTGTTCAAAAGTTATGACTTGTACAACATCTCAAAAATGGGAAAAGAATTCTCAACAAGATCAAGAGGTGAAGCATCAGATGGCCAGACTTTATTGCTTGAATTTTCCACTACTTAGGTTTCAAGACTAGTGACCTATAAGCTCATACAGAGAATGACAGACTATAAATTTAAATGACTAAGAATGGCATCTCAATTTCACGAGCAGCTTAAAAAAAAATCTAAGTTACTAGATTCCCTCAAAAGCACACTACTAAACACCTAGCACTGAAGCAAGGAGAGGGGAGTATTCTGACTCTAAAATTTTAATAAACAAATAAAGTTGTAAAGGATAAGTAAAGACTAGATGATATTTTCAAAGAAGTTATTATGAAAGAACATACAAGATATAATTACTAAAATCCACATTAGATAGTACCCAGTATTTGTCACGAAAAGAGGGAAGCCAACTTCCCTCTTTCATTCTGCCACTGCATGACAGAGAATACAGACAAGCATTAGAGCACTCTACTTGTGCGTGGAAAGCAGAAAAATTAAACTGCTCCATTTAGTTGTATCCAACTGAAATAGTTTTTATCTCCACTTCTAAAAATTAACATATTTAATTCCCACTTAAGTACCCTAGATACTATATTCTTAAACAGAAAAAAAAGCCAAGTAAAAGATTTGAAAAAGTTTCTTTCACCCTAATCCTGAACAAGAAGTCAAGTTCATAACCAGAAAATTTTGAACACGCATGACCTGTAGCTTTTGAATACCTTAAGATAAACCTTGTATTTTGGCAATTTTGCATGTTTTAATTCTTGTCCACCAATACTTTAACAATTAGCTCTTCAGACTGATCTTCTAGATCCATGGCACAGCTCGCTG
The DNA here is from genome assembly GCA_013399945.1 of Ploceus nigricollis. Classification (NCBI taxonomy): domain Eukaryota; kingdom Metazoa; phylum Chordata; class Aves; order Passeriformes; family Ploceidae; genus Ploceus; species Ploceus nigricollis. Next base: position 223,502 of record VXBC01008934.1, on the reverse strand, counting down.
CTCTGAGAGATCAGTCAAAGGAAGCTCAGGTTTCCTGAGGTGAGGGCGTTTTCACAGAATGAGGGAGGAAGGACAGTGGCTGGTCCACGTACCACAGTGCATCCCTGGGAGACCACAACAAATCCTGGGGTCTCGTACTGAAAAGGCAGCTGTTTCTCCTCCCCTCCAGCCTAACACAAAGGCTTTGTGTAGTGCTTCCCCAGAGAAAAAGAAACAGACAAGGCAAGACACAGGAATACACAGAAACTGTCAATCTCCTTTGTAAAGTACCAATTCATTCCCACTAAATAAACAAGCCCTTTCTAAAACAGAAAACACAGTAGTATATTAATATACCATACACTGCAACTTCACACACTAAACAAATGCTTAACCTTCTGTACACAAATATCTAGCAGTGGTAGAAACTGATCGTTTAGAAGCCAGTTTTGAACAAGGAAAACCCCACTCATATCTCTCGTCTGTCATACTCAAAAATCTTCTTGATATAGTCAGCCAGACTGAGAAAAGCTTCTCTGGAATTTGTGATGTTAGAAGTATCCGAGCCTGCAGTATGCAGCAGCAGTACAGTGACTACACTAAACATAAGCGACGTCACGATATTCCAGTTGCTCAATTTGTTCTTCTCATTCTAACCTCATCCTTCCCAAACAGGAAGTTTAAAAAGATGCTGGGCTTCAAGTAAATAATGGTACATCAGGAATATATTAGAGAAGAACAAAGTAATTTTTAGGGATAATTGGTTCAATCTTCACGTTTTTTAAACTGTATCTTGATGCACTGCTTTCAAAATAACTTTTGACAAATGACTACTCATACTATTGCAGTCAAACTTTCCTATACATAATTACATTGACAGGCCAAACAAATGTTAACAAGTATACCTCTTGTTTAACAAGTTAAGAAAGTTCTACTACTTTGTTAAACATAATTCACTCTGTAAAGCAAATAAATCATCATCAAGAAAGCATTCAGGACAATATTAGCACAAAATAAAAATGCTGGGTATCTTTGTATCATGAATTCATACAAATAAGTCTTCAAAAAACATTACCAAAGTCAAACAAGAGCAGCAAAGTAAGTCCTAACCTTTTGTTTTCTCAGCTAAAATGAACTAACATACTTACAAGCATAGCTAGCATGTGTTTAACAGAGGCATGGCATTAACTACACAGAATGCATTTTAAAAATCTACTAATTTTTTCCAGAACCACAACACAGAAACTAACCACACGCTTTAAGGCTAACAAGATACTTAAATAAATAAATATTTTAAGACTCTCAACATTCCCGCAATATAGTTTGCTAATTCAGAACATTTAAGCTGAAATTACACTGGTTCTGCACATAGAGCCTAACTTAGAAAGCCACTACAGGCTATTTTATAACTCAATTTCTATAGCCCTTTCCAGCTTAATTATAAATACAGTAGAAGGTTCTCAAAATGCTGTGGTACACTCCAGGGTCATTCCTTTGTGTCCATCTGCCTCCGCCCCCACAATAATACATCAATATTATCACTATTTGCACTCCCACCCCCACTTACACTAGCAGTTGTTTCTAACAGCTCTGGCTCACAGCAGAGGTTACAAACCTCGTAGCAAGCTTTGTCCTCTCACTGCTTTTGCTCTAGAGTGACAACAGAAGCCAAAGGATGCCGCTGCAGCTCCAGAGATCATCTGTAGACTTGGGAACCAGGTGCTTTCCCACTTCCTCTTTGTAAAGCTAAAAGTACGCGCAATAACGTATTTTTAACGCCGTTCCACACGCAGTTTGTGTTCCCCTGAGCGCAGTGGTGCGCGCACCCGCGGCCTAGCCAGGCATATCTGTATGCACGGATCGATGCAAGTGCCGCTAATGGCTCCAGCACTTAGAGCGCCAGGCGACAGACAGCCCTCTTCCCATCCAGCCGTGCCCACACAGCAGCCGTCACACGCATGCCACAACCCAGAGCTGGAAATATAGACGCAGCTATTTTAAAACAGAGATCTTTCGCCGTCAGAACACGTAAATTTCTGTACCATTTGCCCTCTTGCAGCAAGTGGGAGGGACAAAAAAAAAAATCTCGTGCCTATAAATCTGAGTTCTCCGTAGAGGCCGGGGCAGCCGTGACTGCTGCTGGAGCCCGCCAGACCTGCCGACCTTAACTCCACGGAGAGGATCGCCCCGTCCTGCCCCACTGGAATAAGCCCTTCCCGGGGCGGGCCGTGGCCTCCGGAGCTCCCGCGCCCGTCAAACTCCCTNCCATTTCCGGAGCGGTGATTGGGCAGCTGCCGAGATTCCTCACGGGCGATTGGCTCTCAGCGCGGTCAATCGGGGCGCCGGGGGCGGGCGCATCTGGACGCGGCGCTGTGCAGTGCGGGGTCGGTTGAGCCGGCGAGCGCCGGTACAGCCGCCGCCGCCTCCGCGCAGCCCCAGGGCCGTGCTGCGGGATGGGCACCGGAGTTCCCGTTCCCGACGAGCTTCCGAGGGGCAGCGCCCGTGCGGGGGTCGGCGCTGGCCCTGGGTGCTCGCCGCCGCAAGGCCGCTGCCGGCGGGAAGCTGGGTCCTCGTTGCGGTGCCGCCTCCGCCTCGGCAGCCGGGGCTCGGCCGCGCTGTCCGCACCTGGGCGGGCTGCCCGGGGCCTGATGGGCGCAGGCCGCTGCCCGGCCGCGGGTGGGGCGAGAGGGATGAGGAAGGAGAGGCCGGGGCGGGGCAGGCGGGTGACCGCGCATCGCCGCGAGGACCTCTGTCCCCTTCGGGGGCACAGCAGGGCTGTCGCCCTTGGGCTCCGCACAGTGAGAGTAGGAAACGGTGGATGTGATGTGTCCCGTGCCTAGGTGAGTACGGCCTTCGAAGGGAAGGCTTCCCGCTCTCACAGGTAACTCCTCACTGCAGGCAAGACCCTCGAGACTCGTGAGGCCACGGAGCGGGCACTCGTCGGTGGGTGCCATCATCGCACAACAGCCCACAGGACGCGTTTGTAGGCCACAGTGCCAGCCCAGAGGCTGGATCCGCCTGGCAGACCAGCACCTAGGAGAGGCCTGTGCTGCGGGAAGGAGGAAGTACAGATTTGCTGTGCTCACAGCCGCTTGTATGAAGTGAGTAAACACACCGTAGTGTTTCTCTCATGTGAAGTTTCCTTAAGCGAGGAAGAAAACGAAAAAGTGCCTTTATTTCCCTACTGCCAGCTGGATAAGAAGATAGTGTGAATAATTTAAGCCCATTCTTCATTCGTCACAAGGAGATCATAGTTAAAGAGTAAGGTTAGGAAACAGTACCTCCTCCTGCTACTTTATGAAAAGGAAGATTTTAGCTCTGGTAGTTTACAAGTGAGTTACCCAGAAGTGGGAGCTGTGAACCAAACCTAGCAGTGAACCCAAACAGTTGCGGGTTTCTCAGTGTCAGTTTCAGGAAGATGCTTCTTCATTAACAAAGGGAATTGCCTCAACCAGTGGGCCACTAGTCATAGTGATATGGATAAACACTGGTGATAAGCATACACTTCTCTATATGTAGTGAATGCATATGTGTATTATGTGTCCTAACAATTGAAGCAGATAATAAGAAAGGTGATGGAGTGAAGAAATGTTCATTTTGTGTATGGAAATGAACCAATGTTGATGGCAATAGGTGGAGAGAGTTGCTTTTTTTATACACAATAGTGCATCTTTTCCTGGATTACAAAAAGGAGTTACAGGTTTTGCTTACCTTTAAAAGGCACTTAGAATTTCTCAGATGGAAAATATTCAACTGGAACTACATATTCCTTCAAATCTGTCTTAAAGGTATTGCAAAGGTGACAGTTATTCTAGCATAAGCAGCTCTTCTTGTGCACCAAATAATTTTTTCACATTCACTCTAAAGTAGGCAGTGTTTTTCCTCCCAGATTATAACTGAGGGTAGATAAATAGCCTAACCACCTCTTAACTTAAGTAATAAGTTTTGCCAACAAAACTTGCTGCATGCTAGATGTAATGAGGAGCTCATGAGTATGAATCCATTTGTGAAGAGTACTTTATTGTTCCCCAAATAATTGACATGTTGCCTGAGGTGTACAATTCTTCAGGAGAATTTTCTGATTCAATTAAAGAGAATGGAAAGGCCTTAACAGACTTGTTTATCTGGTTTGTCTGTTTACCTGTTCATCATTTCAGATCCAGGGGGCATAGTTTCTCTCATCACTTTGGAACTTCACAATTCATTATCTAATACAATTGACATGCACATAATCATGGGATTCCCATGTACACCAGGTGTACATGTCTTTTTGCACACTGAAAGCTTTAAAAGACCAAATAACCTTTCCTTCATCCTCACTTGAAGTACAGTGAGCTGTAAGCTTCCAAATTACCACATGCTCTTCATAAGCAGACAAAACCTAGATGGTTCAAATAAAATTCAAGCAGAGAAAAAAATAAACTAAAATGGAGTCTTTTCAAAAGGAAAATCTGTTTCCACTTATGTGAAGGAAGTCCTTAAAGAAAAGATCTAATCTTTTTTAACTCACTGCTCCAGAAATACACCAAGAAGTCCTTCAAGGCTTTCTGTTCTACTATTTTAGGTTCAGAGATGTTGGTAAGTATAACAGATACCAGCGTTTCCTCTGTCAGTGCAGGCTTGCAGAATATCTTTACCACACACCAAAAAAAAAACCCAAACAACCAAACCCAAAAAACACCAGCACATTAAAATCTCTGTGTAAATAAGAATATTAAATTGAGCTCCTCTAGTTTTTTTTTTTTTTTTTTTTTTGATAGTAGATGTAGTTAAGCTGAGATGCATTGTGTTGATTTCCCTTGGAAAAAGTTACCCTGAGCCAAAACCTGTCCTATGCCCTTTGTTCAGTTCTTACATTGTTAGTTCTAGTTGGCTATATCGATGTAAAAATGTATCTCTTTTTGCAGCTGTTAGTCAGCAGCTGTGAACCACAGCAAATGGGCACCTCTCTGTTTGTTTTGGAGGTTTTAAAGTATTCCTGGTAGTGCAAAATAAATCAGTAAAGCAAACTGTCCTGGTTTCAGATGGGATAGAGTTAATTTTCTTTATAGTTAACTGGTACAGTGCTGGATTTAGTATGAGAATAATGTTGGCAACAGTCTGATGTTTTAATTGGGTTTGAGTTGTTCTTACTCTAAATCAAGGAGTTTTCAGCTTCCTGTGCTCTGCCAGTGAGGAGGTGCACAAGAATGGAGGGGATCATGGCCAGGACAGCTGACCCAAACTGTCCAAAGGGATATTTCACACCACATCATGCTCAGTATATTAATGGGGAAGGAGTTGGCCATGAGGTGTCAATGGCTGCTGGGAGACAGGCTGGGCATCAGTCAGTAGGTGGTGAACAATTGTATTGTGCATCTCTTGTTTCGCTTGGATTTTATTTCTCTCTCTATTACAATTAGTAGTAGTAGGGTCTAATTGTTAATATCTTTTATATTTTGTTTCAATTATTAAATTGTTTGTATCTCAGCCCATGAGGTTTGCCTTTTCTATCCACTGTTTTCCTCACTGAGGCAGGGGTGGGGGAGTGAACGAGCAGCTGCTGGGACTTAGTTGCTACCTGGGGTTAAACCACAACACAGTGTGTTGTCTTAATTCAATCTTGAATGTCTCACTTGGCTGTAGACTGCAAGAAGAAAAGTACTGCACACCAAAACTCTGAAGTTAGAGAGCAGGAGGATTAATTACAGAAATTACTTCAAATCCCAAAAGGCTTGCCAGACCAAACTTTATTATAACCACATACTGGCTATGAAAAGATGTGAACAAAAACATTTAATTGTGCTGCTATGTGTGTGGCAATGAATATGATTTCCTAATAAGTTTGACTGTATGAAAAATAATCCCCAGTCATGTAATGATATTCTTACATCTTAATATGGATATTTTATATTTAATAATTATAAATATTATGCATAATTATTTAAGATTAAATGTAGTAAATGTTAAATAATGTAATGAATTAAAAAACAGATAGAAACAAGCCAGTAAAGACCAAAGTGACAGCAAACTATTTCTGGGCACAGCTAGACATAGCTTTAGCTTTTATTATTTTTTAATTTAAAAAAGAACTGAGATGAGAAAATAGTCACATATCTAATGGGGTACCCGCTTCTAATATCTTTTTTGTTTGAAGAAATAGATCAGAATTTCCAGGAATGTCTATAGATGGAACACAACTTTCTAATGCTTCCAACTTCTGGTTCCCTAGGCTTCATAAGGTATAGCAATGGAAAAATAAGTTTGCTTTCCTGGAAATCTTCTTTTTTGTGTAGTAAGGGAGATGTGAGAATTTTCATCAATAGTTTTTGTCTGAAAGGAATGATCTAATTTTTCTTCAAGGAATCTCTAAATATTCAAATCTACACATATACACAAACATATATGTCTGTGATGGAGAAGGGTGACATGATTAACAATGAGCAAGAACTTCTGAACTCTACTGTTATTTTCTTCAAATCAACATGTATGGCAGTAGATGACTCATCCTGCAATGTCCAGACTCATTGGTTTCAAACACTTCCATTAGAACTTCCTTGCCTGGACTTTGGGGTCTAGGCGATACTTATTTCTGTTTGAGTCAGAAGTTCTGAATAATGTTTCTGCTTAGTTGACTACAGAAGACAAAGCTCCACAAAAAATTTTGCAGAGTTAGATGTCAGGAATAAGAAGAGAGAGAGAGAAAGAAAGAAAAAATAAAAAGAGGATATGGATAGCAGAATGACCAGACCTTAGAGATGGAAAATTCACAGGTTTGGTTAGTCAGTAAGTTAACATACACCAACTCCTAGAATTGAAAAATTGTTGAAAATTTTAACTAAAATTAATATATAAGTGGAGGCGGAAACAATGCTTTCACTGAAGAGTAGAAAGGTAAAAACATTTCATAAGCTCACATTTCTGGCAAAAGTCAAGGATCAAAGGAAGTATCAGCCAAAGATGAGAAAGCTCTTACCAAGTTTTGTAGATGTTTAAACAGGTATCTAGTTAATAGCAAATGACAAATCACAGACCTTGAGACATTTAGTTCAGCCCCTTTTCCAACTGTCCCTACAACACTCCTGAGCAGTGGTCATCAACCTGTTGTAAAAGTACTTTGTTGATGGAAATCAAGGAGTTTCTTATGGGCTGTTTTGCTATTCTCACTAAAATAATTATTTTACCCATTATTCTCCTCATATCCTATCACCAAAGGAATTTATTCCTTTCCTCTGTGCAACTACTTATAAAATTATTTGAACACTATTTTCATCTCTTACCACCAGTCTTTTCTACACTAAAGCACCTGAGTTTCCTTCAGTATTTTTCCACAAATTGTGATTTCTCGACACAGTGTCAATAAGCATGAAGTCACCACTCACAGGACAGAGGGATCTTGGAACAGCTCTTAGAGCACTGTGTCTGGGTTCTGGCTTTTGTCTATTTGACAGCTTCAGAAACTCCCACAAGTTTCTTTTTTTTTTTTCCCCCGGTAACTCTTTTCTTTCCAAAAGAATCTCAAATTCCCTACAATATGACCTGAGTAATATTGTTCAGTTCAAATGATGTCCGGAGTGTGAAAAATAGCATCAACATCAGGTTTATAGTAAGCTGAGAATAGATACGGATTAATTTAGGAGGTCTTTTGAGGAGAAATGTGACAGTGTATGTCTGCCTACTTTGCTAGGAGAAGAAGTGTCGGTTGGTATTACAGTGCACCAAAGTATTGATGCTATAAGATATAGAATTTAAAAAGGAAAATTTTACCTCATTATGTAAAGAAAATTCTGCTGCCAGGCCTCATAATATATGTATAATTCCATTCTGCAAAAAGCTTCCTGATACCTGGTTTGTGAGGATAAGATCCATAGTGAATAAGATACAAAAGTGAAAAGCAAGATTGCTGCATGGTCTCATTATGATTAAGGTTGTAAAAATGGATTCTAGTCTTCAGAAAGAAGTGACAGCCAAGATGTAAGTTTTAGGTTACCAGGCAATATAAAATACATGTTCACTTCCAGCTGTACTATAGACTGCTGGTCTGATTTCAAGGTGAATACACTATTTCTGTGTCTTAGTTTTCCATTCGTAATGACTCATTGTGAGTTATGAGTCGATGACTCAGAGATTGTGGACAGTACAGCTCCTATGGATTGAAATCAGAGCCAGCCTGAAAGGTACTGATATGGATTTTCCTGCAATGCACAGGACCCTGAATGACAAGCTGTACACATGCAGTGCAGTTCATGCAGGTCTGCTATAATTTCCTTGTCTGCCTGGGACTGATTTTCAGCATCCATATTGTTATAACCTTTACACATCTGAAAAATGTAATACTTCTTTTTCTGATTTGTTTCATCTGTGGTGTTCTTCAGGCAATTAGATGAGCTAGAGTTACAGCATTCACTTTTTTCATGGTACATAGTACAACAGATCTTCTGGTGCAACTGTAGTACAGTAGAGCTGTAGTTGTAAAAAAATACAACTGACTTCATTTTCAATAAGCTTTGTGTCATTTCAGTGTACAAACTGGGTCCTTTTAAATTATTGACTATTGCCATTACTTCTTGCCTTTAAATTTTGACATTCTCTCTGCCAACTCTGAAATTCCATAAGAATTTCAGATGTTGTGACTTAACTTAGGTATCTTTATCTACTACAACAACCATAATTGTCTAAATACCACTATACTTCCTTCCTAAAAGTTTGAAAATGTAATTGAGAAATGAATGTTCTTCAAAGACTCAATTACTTCTATTTGCTTAATAACTTAATTCTCTAAGTGTCTACCATGTGGTTCACAATTTTACAAAAGCCAAAAAGAGCAAATTGTTGTTCATGTCCTCTCCCCATTATCACATATCAATGAGAATCTCTTCCTGAATATGGATTTGCCCCAGCTCAGAAGGAAAGGTTGTATAGCTCTTGCTTCCATTAGACTCACTAAGTGCCTCCAGTTTTAGTCCAGTGTTCCAAAATCTCATATCATTAGTTGTCATTTACATGAAATACAAGGTGAAATGAAAAGCCATCCAAATATAAAAATAAAATATTTGGTTTTGGAAACTAGATGTAAAACTAAATGTTCCATCATCCCAGCTAGTTATTTCATTACACTGATTCATAACACATTTGTCCTTGCTTGGGAACCTATATATGAATGGTACTAAAAAGGTAAGTAATTGGGCAAACATTTGTTAAATTTACCTGTTTTGGATCCACAGCAATCTCCACTGTTAGCAGGAAAGTGTGTGATCTCTTTCTATCTGGGTGATAGATGCAATCCCCCATGTACAACCACTCCTGCAAGTTACAAAATGTTATTCTGTGGTCATGATGTCCAGGTGCCCCAAAGGTCTGCCAGAAAGTGCATCATGATTAATTATGAACTGCCATGACACAGAACTCATTTCTGAATAATTCAACTTTTGATATTACATTTGCAGTTGAAGCCATTTCCAAATATGAGATGGAACAAAAAATACAGGTAACACTCACCTCTAACTGCATTACAACTGGATTTAAGTCATTTCTTACAATGGGGCATTCTTGAGCTTCCATTAGCTGTGTGAATGACCGCTAATCTCTAACGCAAACTGGAAAAAAAACCCCTTCTTGCTCTGTATTGTAGAAAAAGCCTTCATACAGCAGCACTGCCATCTCCTGCTTGCTTGCTTCCATGCATGGAAGTACAAGGTTTGTGTTGCAAAGCTGCCACAGGGAAGGTGCAGTTTTCTGCTACTAGGTAACTGAGGCAGTAACATTTTCTAACACTCGGGGATAACACGTTTGTAGTTCTGCAGGTGAGTAGAATTTTCACAAGTGAACTTTTTTTAAGCATAGAAAAGTACTACAGCTATTTGTCCAGGATTTCTGATCTATCACATCCCAGCTGAACAATAGCTCAAAATGTGTACATTTGTGTACTTGTGCTGTACCCAGGAAATACATTATACCTGTTGAATATGCTTCTGTGGAGTTGATCTGTACACAAACCAACACGTTTGAACAGATCTAAAATATTCCCTGTGGTCTGCACGAGTGCTGCAAGTCCAAAGCATGAATGACTCGTGCACAGGATTAATTCAATGCAATTGGGGTGTATTTGATCATATGCAAACATTTGTGTGCTCCATATGCAGTAGGTCCAACGGGTCCCAGATGTATCACATATGCTCTGAATCATTAGGACACAGGCAAGATAGAGCCAGTGTACTGCCAGAACACAGAGTTAGAATCACAGTCATATCAGGGTACTGGTTTATTGCTTTTCATAAGCCAGGAGAGGAGAGTTTATGCTTCTGAGAATATTTCTACACATTTACAATGCCTGGTGCAGGGTCTCTTGCAGTCAGTCATGTGCCCACTGAACTCTCTCTGCTGTGCTAAGCTGTTATAGATATGGACCGTAGAGCTCAAATCTGGTCCTGCTTAGGGATTCAGCTGGTACTGACATCACCTCTAACTTGACCAAGCACTGCTGCAGACTCAGCTTGTTGCCACCACTGTTGCCAGTTCAAACCAGCCACATCTGTCCCACAAATTGCTACGTGCTGGGCTCAGAAAAGCCAAAGGACATTACACTTTTGCTTCTGGCTTGAAATAGAGCTAGATAAGAGACTAGGACAGAGGTTTCTACTAGATTGTTCTTGAACCTGGAAAGCTTCCCAAATCAGAACCTACCGTGAATCATACAGGATGATCCAATTGCTCTTGGTTACTTGAATTCTTTTCTTAGACAATCACATTTCTTAGACAATCAATACACAGAGAACAAAAAATTGCATCCAAAGCAACAAAATATGGAATGATGGGTAAGGAACATAGTAGTGGATATAAATGATAGTTGCCTAAGATAGATTTTCCCTTCCCAGAGAATCACAAAGTTTCATTATTCTTATTCTTCCCTCCTTTGGAGACATATTTATTGTTAAAAACAAGTTAAGAGCTATTGAAGACATTAGCAGGTACTGAAAAACGGTTCTGTTGCTTACTAGCCCAAACATCCAGCAGGGTAGAAAGGTAGAAGAAAGTCCTATAAACCATTTTGTTGGTGAGATCTCAGTTCACACTCAGTTAATTGGCCTGTTTTGCAGGATTTAATCTGGTGGCATAAGAACCTTGAAATAAATCTCTTAGCTATGATTAGAGATGAAGAAGAGATTAGCACAGGCAGGAGAGTTGAAGCGGTTTTCTCCGTCTCCATTGGTGAGTCAGTGTGAAGACAGAGCAACTACAGAGACATCAGGAAATCAGTATTTCAGTCATCCTCAGGATGTCCAATTCAGGTATTTTCTCCCTTGTATTCAACAAGTTACCAGTTTCAAGATCCTGTTCAGTCCTCTGAAGCAGGTTAGTGGTTTCTTTTATAACGTCACCAATAGCAATGTATGTTTAGCTAAAATAGCAGATTTTAGCACAATCAGTAAGATAAGGTGTGGCTTGTTTATGACAAAATTGCAAAATTTCTTTGAACAATTTGTATCTAATAAGTAAATATTATAAAAAAATAGCTGTGCTATATCTTGTTCAAAATAGTTAGGGGAATTTGATTGCAAAGGAACAGCTAGGCAAGATCTTGGAAGCAAATTGTATGGTGATGGAAGCCGTGTTTAAAGTTAGATAAATTGGAATTAGACAAAGAAAACTTGAGAACAGTATTGATAGTATGGGACAGATTTCCACACTTATTTATCTTTTTTTCTTGAAAGAAGTATTTCTCCCTTTATAGAATAAAATCCAGTTTGCTGTCCATAGCTGGGGAAAGTATGTCTGTGTGTATATGATTCATAACTCCAGAGTGGCTCAAGTGCAACGGTTTCTAAGAACTATGACAGAGGCGTTAGTTCCACTGAAATGCTGGGAACATTTGTGGCTTTACAGTAACCCACTGCCAACTATGACCTGGAGAAGAACAGACACAGGTTGCAGAGCAAGACTGACACTTTCAGCTCATAATTGCAGTTCAGTTCTTTCAGCTGGAAAAACTTTCTTCATGGTGCTCAAAAAATTATACTATGCAGCTGTGCATGTGTTGCAATAGATCTTACACTAATAAATGTATTCAATACTTTATTAAACAGAGAAAGAATAATGTTATGATGCATTTATAAAATTCTTTATGATGTGAAGAGAGTGTTCTTATCAGAAATAAATTCAGTAAACTGTTAGCATAGGTGAAAATCTTAACATAAGTATCCATGTAGAAGGCTAGGAACAAGGAACAAGCAAGAACAAGCAAGAATAGATAACTTGCTCTTCTGTCCCAGACTCAATGCACTCAAGGTTTCATGAGAAGCACAGTGTCTCCCAAAGATCAATCTCAAGCATATCAATGATAGCCAGGGTCAGTCAACAAGTGGTCTTTGAACTACAACAACCAGTCATTCCATCCCTTTTCTCTGGCACTAGGACTCCATGAAATCACAGATCTTATGCTGCTGGTATGGGTAGCACTGTAAGATAAATGTCAATATTCCATGAAATCTGATCCTACAACAATACTGAAAATTCACAAAGGAAGCAAAGAATACCTCATGAGAATTTCTGGAGACAAGGAATTACTAGGAGAATTTTTCTTGCACTGAAGTTTTAAACTTTTTTTAAGCTTCAGGCATCTGAAAATTAGGGATGGAATAGCTACATGAGATTGAATGTATCCCTGCTTATGGAACTCAACTTCAAATTTCTTTACAGCTAGAATATGACAAAGTCTCAAATCTACATCTTCCAAAATCAACAATGCCTCTGGAGTAGATTAATTTTAAGTAGAGTAGAACTATTTACAACTTTTGTCCAAATGTTAAAACTAAATATGTTTAGCAAGTAGGGTGTTTTCAGTGACACTGTAACTAAATGTGTGCTGAACAATTTTGAGGCATTGTTTAAATATGTACATGTGTTTCACAGAAACAAACAGTGAGTGATGCATTCATGTGTGCTGGCCATTGAACGTGAACTGTATCAGCAATCAGTAAATTTCACAACAGATTCTCGCTGTTGTGAGCTCTGAGGCCTGAGTATCAGGGGCAAATAAATCTATTAGCAGCCATCATTTACAGTTATTTAAGGTCAAGTCACAAACTGCTTAACTGGTGAAGCAATCAAAGGTACTGTCTCCAGGCTTAGCAGGCTTATTCAGGCTGTCAGCTGAATTCATAGGGAGGCTTAATTCTGTACCATCAGAGCATGATCCCTTCAAATGAGGTCTGAACAATACTGGAGAAGAATAGTGTGAAGCAAGTGTTGTAATTTTATAAATTACTGTTCTCTGGACATCTCTGTAAGATGTCTATCATTTACATGATTATCACAATATAATCACAATCAATATTCAGCCATAATTGATAATCAACCTTAACAATCATTACAGTTAGGACCCTGTTTTTAAATTCAGAAAGCTGCTGGCCTCAACACCTTTGGAAATAGACTGGTAAGGAAAAATACTGTGCATTTTGCACACTATTCTCTGTATCGTTCAAAAGATACACAGAGCTGAATAGCTTTGAGATGAATTAGTTTTCTCTGTAAATGCAGGAGTAAATAAATGCAACTTGAATTAATTAGATCTCACAGGCCTTAAAATCTTAGTGTATGAAGATATTTAACCATATCCTAATATGAATGACACAATCAATTCCTTGCCTGTACAAACAGAACTGATTCCTTCCAATGTAAACACATGAAGACACTGGGATTCCATTACCTTTTTAAACTGCACTCTGCAACAATCTGCTTACCCAATGCTAAGCTTCACTGCAGCTGGGGATCCTTTACCGGGTCAGTGTAGCCCTACTTCTGTCCAGCTTGTCTGTCCCCAGGTGTTTTTCATGCTGTTTTAGCTGACACAGGTTTTATTCAGTAATAGCATCCACTAACTTAGAAAATATTTTGCTGCTTATACATCTCTATTTCCCCAGATGTACAGGATTACATTTTACTGTTTATAAATGCCATTGTATTCGTGGAATTAAATGACTGTATCATTATATAATACAGAGTTTTACAGTATAAAATCACTCTAATGAGAGTTGCCAAATCAGGAACAAGACAAGCAAGTTTTCTGGAGAGGAAAGAAAAAAAGAAGGCTGTATATATGTTTGTTTATTTAACTTTTGAACACAAACCTGACCATAACACAGGAACCTAAGAATAATCAATACCTATAATTGTTAAAAAAAAAATACAGGCAACAAGTAGAAGAGAAAGACACTGGGAGTCTTCTGCGGGGAAAGACAGTACACCACTTCACTTTCAGATATCAGGTCTGCACAGAAAATTGGTCTTGACAAAAATTCATAGGAATCCAGAGTCTCTGTTCATACTATTCACTTATTTTTGATTGTTCTAGTTGGTCCTTAGAATTTATTTTTTTAAAATGATTCATATTGTTATGAAATTTAAGCAATAAATTTCACTGGGGCACTGCCTTGGCAGGACTCAGAGTGCGTGAGGCTGTACAGGAAATTCTTTTGTAGGCTCTATAAATACCTGGTCAAACAGACAGTAATCTCTCTCCCTCTTCTTCAGATTTCTGCACGCCTTGGATCCATGCTCCTAATCAGCTTATGAGCTTCCCTTGACCTACGCTGCTTTTCCTAATGCGTGTCTGACTATGGCTGTCCTCAAAGTCAAATTCACCAAAACCAAGCGGGACAAATTGGCTCAGATCTTATGGATCCTCAACTGGGTTTCTGTAGTGAGTGGGATCATTCTCTTCAGTCTTGGCCTCTTCCTGAAAATAGAGATCAAGAAGCGCAATGAAGTGATGGCAAAAGGGGACATTAACTCTGTCCCCAACATGCTGATCTCTGTAGGGGTCATAGCATGTATCATCAACTTTCTGGGTGGCAAAATCTGCTATGACTGCTCAGATGCAAACAAGTTCTCTCGATGGAAACTAGTAATGCTGCCATACATCGTATGTACCTTCTGTTTTACCTTCTGCATCCTGGTGGGTGCTCTCATGTGCTATACCATGAGGAATGAGCTGGAAGAGTCTCTCTATCTGGGACTGAGGGATGCCATTAAGTTCTATAAAGACACAGACATACCTGGGCGATGTTTCTTAAAGAAAACAGTGGATTTGTTACAAATTGGATTCCGTTGCTGTGGAAACAATGGCTTTAGAGACTGGTTTGAAATTCAGTGGGTATCTCCTCGGTATCTGAATATGGCTTCCAAGGAGGTTCTGGAGTAAGTATCTATCAGTCATATAAAAAATTCTAGGAGAAAAACTCTTTTGAGACTGGAAAGCCCTTTTTTCTGGACCCTTGTATCTTAATTTTAAAAATGTAGAATGACCAGGTTACTCACAAAATATGTTAAATACATGCACAATCAAAAGTAGCCTTTTGCTAAGCCTTTAGGGATGCTAAGCAAAGCAAAGATATATCTCCTTTTTCAGTGTGGTGAATTAGCTACCTCAGAATTTTAATTTCATTTATAGTGAGCTGATAACAGTAAGAAAAAAAGGATTGTACTATCGGTACATTGCACAGTCAATTCTAAGCACTGAAAGACCCCTCTTCTTCAAGGTATTAGACTTTGCAATCCCAAGTTCAAATCTGTATGTTCACATGTGAGAAACTGCCAAACACCACATACACTGCATAAAAAAAAGCAGAAATTCCTCATTTCTTTCTGGTGGTGGTGCTTCACATGATGTTGCAACTGTGAAATTATATGCTCCAAAAGAAGAGTGGTAATACTTACAGAGAGGGTAAAAATTAAAAACTACCAAAAGCGGACAATCCAGTCTGTAATAATTCTTCTAAAGCTGAAAAACTTCTTCACTGACAAGAGAGTAGTAGCTTTGTATTCCCAGGACAGACAAATGGAAAGAGCCTTGACTGGCATTTGTCAAATGCTGCATTTTGTTGAGCTCAAAAATCAGTGACAATAAAGCCAGAGAAAGGGAGGCCAAAGGTCTTAATTTTACAGAATTCGCAATTTGAAACTGCCACCATAGCAAAGCGTATATAGAGAGCTGCAAATATACCAGGGGGCAGGACCTAGGAGAGTACAAACAAGAGGGCATCAGCATACAGAAGACACTTGTCTGTGGACATAAAGCAATACAAGCAGTCTCAAGAGAGAAGTTAGAAAGTGTCACACAGAACAGACTGACCAGAGCTGTTTCAAGTCTTGGGTCTATCCTGAAAAGTGACAAGACAACAAAGATGATCCCCAGGAATTTAAGAGTAGTAGCTTAGTGTGAGGTCAAAAGTAAAATATACTTCCTTTTATTTCTGTGAGAGAGGCAGAGACAGTAATGTTTTACCCAGGGTTTTACTTAAGCTGTGTTTTCTTCTGCAGGCTCACCTGTGCTCTGCCATTGTTTTGAGAATACACTGTCAGTTAGCTTTTGCCCCATTTAGGCAGAAGATGACAGTGAAATGTGTGTGAGGAAAGTAATTTCTGAATTTCTTTTGCTGTGGATAGATTGCTTAAATTTACCTTGATTGGCAGAATCCAAGTCGGTGCTGTAGAACAAAATTATACCATGACTTCCAAAAATCTGGTAGTGAAACATTTGATATGAAATCATTGGAAGTAAAGCCCAGCTGGTAATGTTCTGAAAGAATGGAGAAGGAATCAAATCTTTCTTGTACTCTGTGTCTGTTTGTAGTTTGTAGATCAAGAGGCAAAGCAGGCGAGACTTGACATTCTGTAAACTCACATGTAACCTTTGCAAAACTGAACTTTTCACCTTCCTGCAAAACCCTCTTCTACAGCTCTATTGCCAACACCACAATTTGACAAGGCATGGAAAGAGTCAGTGGGAATGGTACATGAGGTTACAGCAGTACAATGCTACCATTGCTTTGGTTGGGTAAAAATCATCTTTGCTCAAAAGAAAATTTTTGCTTTACAATACCATAACAACTTTGAATTGCAACAGCAAATAGCAGTGAATGTCTTGCTCCACCAACTCTTTTACTAAGGTCTTCCCTTCTAACAGCACCAACATACTATTAAATACCAAGATACAAAAGAAATAATTTTTAAATTTGCCACTAGCAGAGAAACACAGTGGCAGGAGGATATAACCCAAGTCTGGAAACTGCTACTGTTGGCAGTAGAAAGAGGATTCCTCTTTATAACACACCTGGAACAAAATAAAGTATTTAAATTGATGCTTTCAATCAAAAGAAAAGCTTAAGACCCAGTTTAAGAGATTGTACTTCAACCATCTTAAATGCTGTACTATATTGGGGTCATTAAATATAAAATACCCTGAAACATAGAGGGCATTTTGCCATCCCAGGTAAGATCTTCCCTTTCACAATGTGCCAGTCTTCCTCTCCTCCGAGAGCTTTCTTTTCTCCTCCCATATTGGAGCCCTCTGGTTTGTGCCTCTCTGGCTCCCTTCCCTTCCAGTGCTTGGTTTTGCCTATGCCCACAACATGGCTCACACACTTCAATCTACTTTCAGTGGATTATTTGGACTCTTCTGCATTGATTCCAATCTGTTGCCATCACCAGGGATATGATGGCCACAAAAGGAAAAGCTAGACTTGAAAATGGAGAAAAATTCATGCCTATCCCACTCCTAAGTGGGAAATAGCAGGTGAACTTCCTGGTTTACCTGGGAAGATCTTTGAGGAAAATATTTCTGAGAGAATTTTAAGTAAAACAAAAAAACCCCACTACAACCCAAATTAAAAAGAGAAGAAGAAAAGGACAAGAAACAAAAAAGGAGGTTGTATTTAGTAGGCTCACAGCAATAAAATAAAAGCAATTTTTCTGCCATCACAGCACTGACACAAATACTGAGCTTCCTAGCAGCTTATGTTTCATTTGATGGTTACATTTATTAATTTGAAGGTCCCAAATTCCAGATTAAGACTGGACCACAGTGTTTCTGCTCCTTTTGTTTACCTGATGAGCTTCTTGTAATGATTTCCTTCCCTCTCATTTAGATCAGCTGTAGTGGAACAGAAAAATATTATTTGCAAACATTAATAAATTAGTAAGTTTTGGAAAGTATTAGAAAATTTACTATTGGCAAATAGTGAAAGCTGTATATCTAAGTGAAAATTGTCTTTCATGTATTCTGCCCCCCTACAAAGGGAAAACGGCCTGGACTTGATAAACCAGGGCATGATTCTCACCCATGGGGCTGTCTCAGGAAATCAGCTTTTTCCACCGAGCATAAAAATAGATACATGCTTAGAGGCTGCTTCCCCAAGGTGTGAGAGTGTCTCTCAGCATCTTAGGTACTGTCCAGTTTCTGGAAAATCTCTTTCTCTGAAGAAAACAGATGCCAAGGATTCATTTATCTTCCAGAAAATCTTGGTTAGTTTGAGACTGTGTTCTCTTCCCAGCCTATGATTTTTTTTCCTATTCCTCTTTATCTTTCCTCTTTCACCACTTGTATTCCTCCTGATCTTATGGAGGAGGGAAAGGACTATTTTTAGCAATAAATACATTTCTTTAAGTTACAGAAAGTGAAGTTACAAGAAGTAGAAAATCCCTTGTGATTTAGTCTCAAAACATGTGTTGGACCAGCCCTTGCAATGGGCACAGTGGCAAAAGGCCAGCAGATGATTTCCAGTGGTTCCAGTGGCATACAAAGTTGTTCTTGTATTAGGATCTCTCTCATAGAATGATTATGTTGAAAAGTCAATCCAGAAGTAGTGAAACACAGGATTTCCAGGGATATAACTTCCATTAGAATTCCACCAAGATAAACAAGTCCAAAAATTGTCTTTACTATTCAGCACAAAGATACCTAAAAAGGCAACATCTCCCTGAACAGTGAACTCATGTTTTGTGGCACAGAATGAAGAACCACATGAGGTTCTGTGCTATACCACACGTAAATACAGCAAATCCAATATTCAGTGTTCCTGCAGTAAACAACTTTTCCCTTTGAAAGTTTACCTCATTTTCTTTTTGTTATGTTGGAGAGGCCTACATTGCAGCAGAGTTGTGTTACTCCCTTTTCTAAAATCACAGGCACTGCCTGCTGCTGACACCAGGTTTGTAATGCCCACACTTTGTCGTGTTGCAGCCGTCTGAAGAGCAACGTTGATGGGAAGTTCTTGGTGGATGGAGTCCCCTTCAGCTGCTGCAACCCCAGCTCCCCACGGCCCTGCATCCAGTACCAGCTGACAAACAACAGTGCTCACTACAACTACGATTTCCTCACAGAGGAACTCAATATCTGGATGAAGGGGTGCAGAGAGGCCCTGCTGGATTACTACACCGGTATCATGAGATCCATTGGTATCGCAGCATTGCTTATTTGGTTGTTTGAGGTAAGTCTCACAAAAATGGTCTCTATCAGATTAATCAGTCTTCTGTCTCTCCAGGATGGAAAATGATGATGGTGTAACACATGAGAAGTGCCTCAGCATCCAGTATAAAGTCCACAAGCACTTCAGGAATGTTGTAGGATTTCTTTTAGTAAAGACAACTTTTCCGAAGTCCACAGAGCAGAGGAAAATCTTGTTGAGGATGAGAACTATCAGAAACCACATATATAATTTATAGAGCTTTTTCAACAGAATATAGCACATTCCCTTCCCTGATGCATTTATGGGATCAGATACAGGATGCTACATGCAGTGACACAATTGCAAGGAAATTTGGTGAGAAGGTCTGAGTGTTGTTTTAAGTCAGTTTTAAGAAATATATAAAATATGAGTAGGTCTTTGGCTCAATGCATTAGTTTTGTTTATAATTAAAATTGAGTGTTTTACTAATATCTCAAAGCCTCCTTTTTATATTACATAGTTTCACCATATAGACAGTACTTGCAGTCGTGGCATATCACCCTTTTAGAAGTAGATTGGGCTGCTGGTTATGCAATAAAAATAAGCACATCATAGGCAAGCTACACACCTGCAAAGCTGCAGTGTTCCTACTGACGTCTGTAAAGAAGAGTTCTCTGGATGTTGTCATCTGCAAGTAAAGGACTCTCCAATGGCACAGGCTCCAATACAGTTTTCTTACCTTTTTAGTATGCTTTAGTTTTCTGACTATTGCTCTATTTATTACATAAATATTAACATTGTAATTTAAGTAGTTCACAACAGTATTCAGGCAGTTCTAGGAGGGGTTGTGGTGCCAGAAATAACCTGAAGCATGTGAAAAGCTGTGAGGCAGCTCTGTGTGTTCCCTTAAATATTGACAAGCTGATCTTGATTCCAACACAGTAATGAAAGTGGGGCTTTTTCCTAAGCTTAGACTTGAGCCTCTGCTATAGGCCATCCTTCTTAATTTTCATGCCTTGGCAATGTTTGACACATATGGCTTACACAGGAATGATTGAACCTCCTTGGAAGAAATATTGATTTAATCAATGTCAGTGAAAAAAAATCCACTGAAATTAACATACTACAATTTTTTCTTTCACAGTGACTGATGGTTCCATTAATTGATCATCCATTCTGCATCAATTAGTTGCAGTCTCTGAAGCTAAAAGGTTCACAAGTAATTCTAGGTATAAATTCTAGGTATTTATATACTAATAACATGCAAGGGGGATTGTTACCTGAAGAATGAAGAGCAAATCAATCCATCTCTCCCTGCTATCTTTCTTTAAAAGTGTAATTAACTGGAAAAGTGGTTAGACATATTGCTAGGATAAAGAGTCTGTCTGCTTTACACAGTTATAAGGCCTGTAAATACACAAGTCAGAAAACTGATAGAGTGATAGGAGTGAGGCTGCAATTTCAACTGTTTAACCATTAACTGTTTCTTACAGCTCTCTGTACTGATTGGTGTCCGGTACCTACAAACAGCAATGAAGAATGTCCTTCTGCTAGGAGATCTGGAGGGTGAATCAGATGGTTGGTTACTAGAAAATAGTTTTGTGGAAACTGCCAAATACAACATCAACATCATTAAGAATCTCAGCAAAGCCAACCAGATCTCCACTGTCTCAGGCATGAACGACCCCAACATTAACGTTCAAACCACAGACTGTGACAAAACTAATATTACAACAAAAGCTATCCCTGCAGCTAGGTAGGCAAATCTTCTAAGAAATTACATCACAAGTGTAGCTTTGCCCTATTCAGTCACCAGATTTTATCTGGTTGGGAAAAAAAAAGTAGAAAAACTAGTAAAACAATTGAACAAACCACAGACTGGTGACAGCTCCAAAAATGTTGATACTTCTTTGGATGGATGTGTTTTTACCTGTAAAATCCCTGATTCTCAACGCTGCAAGAAACTTATGGAATTTCCCCCACTTTTTCTCCTTTACTTACAGACTTCTATCATGGTCTGAATGCATCAGAATAATCATTATGCACAAGCAAATATTTCAGACAGGGTGGGTCTACATGTACTAACATAAAGATTAGTTGAATAGGTACCAAAGAAGTTTGTCATTACACCTATTAAAATCTCAGAAGAAATTATTAGACTGGATAAAAAGATTATTTATGAAAAAGAAGACAAAAACTGAAATTAAGATTCTGCTAGTGCAAGCTAGGAAAGGGGAAATTTTAACAAAAATATACATATATTACAGCCTACAAGAATCTGCCATGTATGTAAAATTCAGGTGAAGACAATAAAAGTTACCACAAAAGTATTTCACTTGTTTTTCCCAAAATGTCTGAAGTACCTTTTCCTTTTCCTCCCTCCAATACTTTAGAGAAAGCTAGTTGCCCCACTTCCCCGAAAGTCAAAGGGTACAGCTGAAAGGAGGTCTCTGCTTAAGAAAACTGCCAGCTTGTGCAGGGATATTTAAACTTCCAACTAGCATGTGATAGCACAAGTTTAAAAACAAGTAGATACTTCCTTTGAAACAAACACTGATGATCCTCGATGCTTGAAAGCTCCTCGTTTCAAAAGTACTTACCACACAGATCCAGGGGTGGGAAGGTAAGAGGTTATTTGTAATCAATGAAGGCAGACAGACAGACAGCTTGTACATCATGCCTCTGCTATAGTGCTCAGGAGCTTTGTCAATGCATGGAGTGAAAGCCTTCAATGTCCAAAACACCTGTAGTTACAGGATGCCCTATGACTGTAACTGATCATTAATAGTCAGCAGGAAAAAAGTACCAATAAAAAACAGAGGTGGAAAGACCAAATGAAATATTTTACTTGTTACTGCTGTGAGTGCATTCTTTGGATAATCAAGTAAAAGAAGTTTTATCACTGAAATATTTTAAATGGAACCATTCTTGCTTTTGAAACTGTGCAAAATAACAGTAAAAATTTCTTTACCTAAATACTGTTGTATCCCATAACATGAGAAAAAGCAAAAATTATACTATAAGGATATATTGTAAATAAATTGTGCAATGTAATAATCTGTAGTGTAATTCCAGCAGCCTATGTGCATGACCATAATTTCAACTGGAATTCCTTCACTGCCTAACACGTTCGGCCTACACTTAAGTATGTTAAAACCCCTTCAAAGAACTAGATTTGTAAGCTGAGACTTCCTTTTACAAGAACTGTTAATTCTTCCCTTTGCACTGCACTTACCTTTATGCCTACTTTTTGTCTTCATTGCAATTACTTTGCCCAATGAGAGATTAAAACTTAACTGGTGTGTAATTCCTTCAGCCATTTCTGAGAGCCAGAAGTACTTACCAGCAGCTCTATAATTAGCTGATACAGGCTGGAAAAGAATGAATGCAGAAAGTTGTCGTTCCTTGAGAGATCAAGGAGAAAGACACTCATGTATTGCAAACTAATCAGATTTCACATGTTTTTCTTTAAATGCAGTGTATTTTTTTTCACGTAAGTATGCCAAGTGTCACCTGTGTCAGTCAATAGCAGTCACTTACTCAACAATTTTATTCTATTTTTGGTAAAACAATCCTAGACCTCAATAACTAAAGCCTGCAGAATTATAAGAACTGTGAGCTTACTCTTTTAATAGCTTTCTAGTTAATGGGTTTGTCAAGAATCTGCTCTGAAAAAACAGATTTGGAAGGAAGAGTGAGCTGATGATCCAGCCTCAGCATCTCTGTCAAGACAAAAAAAATGCCATCCAGCAGCAGCTGTAACACATTACCACGTAAAGAGCAGAGGTGTAAGTACCCAGCTATACAATTTTCTCTGGCCCCCACAACAAGCTCGTTTACTTGCATATGAAGAAAACACACTTTACCATAAAAGACTAACCAGCATTTAGCACATTAACCTTTGTCTCTCAGCCAACTGCCCCAAACTGCAGCAATAGAATGTGATTGGTTTTGAAATTAGCTTACTTTCAGCATACATCTCACAGGCAACAGTCCTTGTCTGACCTATTACCAGTAATTACTTAGTCATTAGACTGTTCATTTCTATCCTGTCTAGGCATTCAGAGTCTCCATCGATACAGATACATTACAAAAAGATAATCGCTCATTTCACAGTATCAGGATAAAATTTACTTTTGTTAATAAATGCTTTCTTCTTTCCTTTGTATTTATTGATTTCCTCAGAACATGGAAGTGCTACACCCTACATATCCAGCTTCCTTTACAGCACCTGTCATGATAGTTTGGGTTTCCTGCAGTATTTAACACCAGAGGCACTGGATCAAAGAAACAAACTCAGGCAGCAGCACAGACTCCATCTTTAATTCTCTGTAATTCATAAAGACGGAGATGGCATTAGCGAGCCAAGCCTTTAAGCCAGGGCATCTGCTCAGATACAGAAATAAATACGATTCAGGGGACACTTCTTATCCTATTTGTTACTAATGCCTAATCTAGCCAAAATTTATAACAATACAGAAAATTCCAGAGTAAGGAACTCACCTGTGCATAAAACTGTCTTCTTTATCAAGTTCTCAATTTAAAAGATAAAACAAACACTGTAACATTGAGTTTCTGGTGAAGGCACTATGAGAGTTTCTTTAGAAGCTGCATGTACAATGCTCTTCCTTTAAAGCTTGCTCATTGCCACTGAAAACACTTGCTCCATGTTGATCACAGAGAAAAAATAGTAAGAAATATAAACATGCAGCACATTTAGGATCTTGTTAAAATGAACATAGTTCAAGCAGGAACTGGCACCTTGGGATGAGCATCTCAAGTCTTGTACCCAAAGAGACCAATATTAAATATCAGGCACAATTAAGGAGGAGATGTAAGGTTCTGCAGTCTTCTGAAAAAGGCTAACCACACATCTTCACAAATACAGCAAGGACTTCAAATGATCATGAAATCCACAGTCCCCACTTTGTGCTTCACAACATTTTGCTGCAGCTCATTCACTCAAGCATAAAGCCTAGAAACCTAAAATTAAGTCTGATGGACTCTAAGTTGTTTGACAACCTGTACTTATACAGCACAAACTATACTCCTTTTTGGACACTGATCACATGAACAGCAATAAGAAAAGTCAAGTCCCATTGTAATGTCTCATGTTTAACTCTGTACCTGGTCTCTTACTCACCGTTACACAAAATCATGCATGTATCACCTCTTGGAATTTCAGCTTGCTCTCCTTCAAGGCAAATTTCCTTTATATAACTTCACTTTCATGAATGATTTTGACTGTACTGAATGCAACTGCAGAGAAATGTAGCTAGGATTAGAAATAACTAGATTTGAGACACATGTAAGGAAGTGGATTTTCATTATTAGCCATTTTTTCCTGCATCAACCTTCCAATTTAGCCTAACCTGCAAAATACTGATAAAAACAAAGAGACTGTGCCACAGAAATGAAACTACTTCTATTTTTGATAAAATATCTTTGAACACCTTGTCAAGTAATAGGTTAGAAAAATCTAAGTAACAACTTAGATGTTGTATTATGAATCTGAGTAGTGTACATTGGAGATTATTCAAGGTTGTTGTCTAGAAAATAAGTGGATTTCAACCATGATGCAGAGCAAATAATAGTGAAAATACTCCTCTATATAGCTTTGTACATTGAGATTTTTATTACACAAGAAATAGTGCCATGGCTTCTTTTCTTTTTTTCCCTTAATTATCAGGATTTTTGTTCTAATTTTCTTCAGAACATTTTTGTTAGTAGACTTCAATCTATCTACCTCTACCTTCTCCCTTTTTAGGAATTCAGTTCTTAAGAACCATTTACTAAGAATAAGCATAAAGAGCAACATCATTAACACCCAAATGATACCCAAAGCTTCAACAAAGCAGTGAGGACACAATGACAACCAGCAGCCTATAACATAAAGAGCAAGAAGTACTGGCCATATCTATGTAAAAGATGTCTTGACTGTTTGCTTAGGTCTATAATGAACCACTTTTTTAAAAGTATGTATCACACAGCACATGAGACCAACACCATCAAGTTTCCCTTTCTAGAGGTTAAGTATCTGCCATACAGTACAGCCAGTTCTTCAAGAAGATACAAAACCAGAAGCACTCAACTAGATTAGTTCCAGGGCATATAAATATTAAATTCTGTACTTTAGACTTCTTTTAGAAATTTACATAGGCACTGCAGGAATTTGCATCTGTAAAATACTAGGATAAGTTTCAAGTGAAGTGTATCTTTACATAAGAAAAGGTATACTACCATTCCTTACAGTGTGACCAATATACAGCCTACAGAGAAAACTGATAGCTTACTAACCATTTACCAGCTCTTCTCCTCTCCCATACTGACAGACACCACTATAAGACTATTGTAAAATGAACTGTGAGGTGCCAAAGTGCCTTAAAATAAAAACTGAATTATCTACGAGAAGTTACTTTATTTCCTTTTTTTAAATATACATATACAAGATATTTTATTTCAAAAGCACAAGAACATTATACAAGTTCCAAATTTACATTTTTGCAGTTTAAGATACCAGTATGTGCATTATCAAATAACTTCTGTCAGCTTGGATGGAACAGAAATAAGTGGCATAAGCATCTTGCAGTCACTAAATACAGATTATACTCACAGTGAACAAAACTGCATAGTAATTTATGAAATGAAAGATGACCACGCTAGTCAGTGAATTATAGGGGAGCCCATTTGCTAAATTAGTATGTGCAAACGTACAGAAAGAGTCAACTTTCCTCTCCCACTTCTTTAGCTACAAAGAGATTTCCAGAGCTTTAAAGGAGCTCACCTGCTCTTACCAGCTCTTGTTCTTGTATGCTACAGTTCAGACAGAAAACAAAGTGATCTCACTGCATATTGGATAATGGAAATTTTGTATCAGTGAAGTGCAAGATAACTGAAAGTTTTTGATAACTGAATTTGTAAATATCAGAGGGAAACAGTAAGAGAACACAGGTTTGGTATCAATGAGGAATTTGCCAGTCTTAAGTCAATATTTTTGTTTGTAAGCAGTGTTTTGATGATACAAAAATCACCAGTGCATGCAAGTTTTCATGACAACTGTTCTAAACTCAGTATGTGTTTCAAATATGTTTTAGAGAAGACTAACAGAATTAATATTTGTCTTCTAAGAGTTTAATATTCAGGTTTAAAATCTGACAGAATCAAAATAAGGAGAATGGTTTTAATTTCAAGAAAGAGAATACGTGGAAAATATACCAAAGCCAACCTTTTATATCACTGGGGAAGGATTACAGCAAAAGTTTTTAAAAAGTATTTGAAACCAGAACAATGTTTGAGATCATTGGTATTCCATCTTTAGATTAGTTATGGTGCTGTTCAGTGCACTCATACATACATACTCAAAAAACATTTTAAAAAACCCCAGAAGAATGGAATTTAAATCTAAATCATTAATTGTGATTCTACTATCTCTCATGCAATTGTTGGAAAAAAAAACAAAAAAGAAATTATACAAAAACACTCAGACATTAATTTGAAAACCTCTCCTTGAAAGCCTGATTAAAATGGCACAAAAGAATCTAAATAGCAAAGGGGCAGGGAAATGGAGGGTAGTGACAACTTCAAACTTTCTCAGGAGATGTCATTTCCACGTGAAAGAGTTTTTACCCATCACATTACAAATTCCCTCATGTATATTATGGCTGAAATTTAGAAAACAGAACAACAAACATTTAGAACTGAAGCACAATCACATATCATTGAGAGAGAGTTCAATCACAATGTGCTATTAACTGAGAGAGGGCAAAGAGACAGACTCAGCCACCTTTTCTTCCCTTTTCTGCTCTACCTGGCACTGAACCACTGAACATGCCTCCCAAAACACACCATTTCATTTATGCAGACTCCAAAACACGCTCCAAACAACAGTGACAGAGGATGATGAGTGGAAAATCCCTCATATATGGGCAAACTTATTTCTGATTCTAAAACTTCCTGGTTTTGGGCCTTGATTTAAGTCCAGTGATAGCTTTGAAGGCTGTTTACTTCACTGAGGTCTCTGGCTCTTGTACAGCTTACAGAGCTACACTACAACTACATACCGGCAGTATTTTCACTTTTGATTCTTGGGGAAGGTCTCAAAAGACAAACTGTAAAAGAAGTAAAACTAACCACAACCTAGGCAAATGGTGAAGCCCCAGACCTCTTATGATATACATTAATGGAGGACAAATTCATTAGATAAAGTGCAGTTCTGGCAATGCAAAAAGCACAGAAAATTTTTGATGCAACAAGCAAGATGGTAATCCCTCCATGCACCTTCTATTCCACACTTCTCATTTAAAGAATTCATCAATGAAAACTCTTCATTAAATCCCAAGGTATATCTGAATGCAAGCTTTTTCTGTAAAACTTATTTTTATTGTACCTGGCACCACTTCCACTCCAAAATGATCTCGATCTATTTAAAGCTTCACTAAGCTTGGGAAAAGAACCCAAGAAGAAAGTAAAGGAGGCTGTTCCTTGGCAACACCATTTAGATATGTTCTCAAGGCATGGAAGAGACAAATGTGGTGTGTGCTCTGAAAAACAGCATTTGGGAACTGTCCTCATGAAAATATGTAAAACAATTCAAACTTCTGAAAAAAATGGAAATATTTCTGGTTCAGTAATAATTACAGAATGTGATTTTCCTTTTTTTTTGGAAAGAAAAAAAGAGGAAAATATATTATATGAGTTTCTGTTTCAATGCATCAGTGATACATCCAACCTAAAGAATCCATCAATTAATTGTCTGAACTACAGAAACCACTTAAGTAGATTTTTTACTTCCACCCTTCTTTCCTTTTTCAAAGCACAGCCACAGGTCAGAGTTTTCACTAAAATCAAGAGACTCAGAGCAGTTGCCAGTTGAATCCGAAGAAGATCTGATTTGTTTCTTGGCTCCTGGCAATCTCCTCTATGATGCAGTGCTGCTGCCACAGCAGATGGAGCTTCCGGTAACGCTCCTGACATAAGTGCAGGGGATTGCCTCTTCTTCAGAGAGGAAGAGAGAATAATCAGTTAGCATATCAGAATAGCAATTGATATTAGTCCAATTAATAGGCTAACATTAACTCTAGACTAATTAAATACTAATTAAATTCCAAACAAGTCTATCGGAAATGTAAAAATATCTCTACTTGTGACAAGCAATGACTGCCATTTCTGTGACGACATTTCAGAAATGGCAGTTCTCACATGTTTCTGATGAAATGCATACAGAGCATTCTTGAGAAAAGTAAGAAAGTTTAACATTCCTGACTGGAAACCGCCATCAGTTCCCCAGGCCAAGACACACATTACATACAGTGCTTTACACACTAGACAGAAGAATCTGTTGTCCAATGAGTATAAGAAGGAAAAGGATATAAAAATGGAAAGGTAGGAAGTCAAGCATTTACTTACTTTAGATCTGGATCCGTTTCTCCATATTCATCCAAGTAGGGTGCAGGATATAAGCAGCCCCTGGTTTTACCTTCAATGAGGACAACTTTGCATTCCCTGATTCTTAAAGAAAAGAATAGCTACATTTAAAATACAACTCCAAGTAGGCTCTTCCCTATCTGGTGAGCTTAATTTATGTCAAAGTAATGTTTCTTTATCTCAGACAAAAAGAATCAAATGCTTTGACAATGTTGTGAATTCTGGCTACTTACTTGAGAAACATGCAGACTCCAGCTCCACATTGAAGAGCATGAGAAGTACAGGCTCCCAGCTCCTCCCCATTCACCAGCTCCTGACAGCAAGTATTCTGGGAACACAGCATTGCCCCACAGAATAAACATAATACTGGGTGTTTTTGTTCATCGTCAGAAGACCGTGGGCATCTAAAAGAAGTGTAACCAGCATATCACAGTAGAAATCAAAACTTTAAAATAAATGTTAACTAATGTTAATGTTCCTTAAGAAAACCCCAAAAATACTTATCCAAGTAATTAAAAAACCCAAATCACAATCAAACAAAAATCTAAGACATATTATATCACAATCATATAACATACCTGCCTCCTTATGCCATATTTTCACACTGCTTGAAATTATTTATCTGCTAGATATCTGCTTTGAGTAGGAGGTTGAACTAGATGATCAACAGAAGTCCCTTATGACCTCAATTATCCTATGATTCACTCTTTTTGGCATAAAACAGTGCCATCATCTGGGCTTGTTGTGTCCAGTGCAAAAATAATTTTCAGGCTTACGGCCAAACCAAATGCACATTCCACAGGAGAAAAATTAGCAGACTAAGCTATAAAAATTTTATATGCTGTCTTATCAAACACAAGTTACTTCATTTAGAAAGCTGTTGTGCTTCATATTTAAAATTAACAGGTGCTACTATTGGCCAGTATAACCATAACAATGCCTTCACTACAAAATAATTTCTGTATTCTTTCAATACCAGTTACAGTAACTGCAAGAATACAAAATTCACTAAAAGTGACAAAACACATAAGAAAACAACTAAATATGCCACATCTTACCTAAACTGAGAGGCTTGATTCAGAAGGCAACTGTAGTCTTCAGGAAGCTCTATTAAATGATTTCTTTTCCTAGGATACCTGGGTAAGTGGAATAGAAGCATTATGAGAATAATAAAGATCCAAGTAAACAATGGAATAAATAACCACAAGTCCCTGCTAAGCCTTCGGTCATTTCTGCTGAAGTCCACAATTGTAGAGCAATTTTCCAGTCCTGGAATCCCAAATGAGACCCCCCACATGGGAACTTCAACATTTCTATATTCCAGCAAAGCTCTTGAACTAAAATTTCACATATCACCTACATGTATGAAGACATTTCCTAGATCAGTTAGCTTTTGTTCTTTCCTGGAGCAGGACAGATTACTTGTCTAACAATGTTGTACAATCTCAAAGAAGAGTCACTGTATGAGGAATAATAAACGAGACGTTTAAAGACAAATGTACTTCTAGCAGTAGAGCAGAAGGAATAAAACCTGACATCTCTGACTTGCCCACAATAAGCATTTCATTCTTTCAAGTGTTTTAAGTCAAAACCAGAAGAGAACAACAACAATAAGCTTACCTTATTGCAATGCTTTTCCCTTTCAAACAACTTAACACCATTGGATCAGCACACCACCTATTTCAAACAAACATTTGCAGATGACATTTGATAAAAATTCACATTTAGGTTCATTAAATGAAACCAGTAAGTGATAAGCAAACATAAAACACTAATCAAAAGCATTGATAGTTCTACCTAAAACTTTTTTATAGTTTTGTTCAGGAGAATGCTTTGCTTGCAGGAGGAAAAACTTATGTGAAAAAACACTTAAAAATATCATCATGCACATAAAAACACAAGATTTACACAGTTAAAAAATGCAAGCAGTCNAAAAAAAAAAAAAAGGAGAAGGGAGAAAGAACTGCAGCAGATGGTCAATCTAGTATGCTTCATTTAACACATTTCTCAACCATCATCAAATTCAGTCTTCTGAAATAAGATTCTGTGAAAAAACATATGGGAACCTGCATGATGATTTGGCAACTGTTACTATTACGTTAAATATGCAGCCTCCTACTTGAAACCTCTTTTTCTGTAGCACTGTAACTTCTGTGCTCTCTTAGAAACACTTCTATGTCTTTAAGCAAATATGTAAGAACAAGTAAGACAAACTTATTTAATCGTTTACTTGTAAAAACGAATCTATTAATTTATAAGTAATAATATATACTACAAATGGAATTGATCATAATAAAACTGTATGTAGGGAACAGTTTAGGTCAGCTATATGGACTGTTGGAAATCAACAGTTTAAAATGTCCCTAAATTGAAGAAATCTAGACAACAAAGATTAAAACAACTAGAGGTTAAAAAACCCCACCAAACAACAATGCAGTAAAAGCTAGTGTGAGTCAGAGAATTCTGCCAAGAACCAGGAATAATCATTATTGTCACCAGGTGCTCAAATGGTCATGTTAATACACACTCTCCAACACAATATAGCTGGTTTAGTCTTAACTGGGGATGGGGGATGGTGTGTCTGTTTATTTAATTGGAGGTTTTGAATGCAGAATTTAACCAATTCTTTCTTTACTGCTAAAGAAAGAATGTTTTCTTTACTGTTATTTTCACAAACTAAAAGAGGAAAAATTTAGGTTAGAAATCAGGAAGAAATTCTTTCCTTTGAGGATGGTAAGATACTGGAACAGGTTGCCCAGAGAAGCTGTGGATGCCCCAGCCCTGGAAGTGTTCAAGGCCAGGCTGAATAAGGCTTGGAGCAGCCTGGTTTAGTGGACGGTGTCCCTGCCAATGGCAGGGGGGTTGGATCCAGATGATCTTTAAGGTCCCTTCCAACCCTCTAACATTCTATGATTCCATGACTGAAGATGGCAATGTACATAATGCTCAAATTGTACTTTTTAACCATTAAGCCAATTTCAACATCCACCAGTCTATTTTGCAAATGCTGAGAATAATACAAAGTCTCGCTCTGCCAGCTACATGATTTTCCACATTCTCATTTCATAGCTCATGTAATCAGCACTTTTGCTGTAGACAGATTAAAAATAGAAAAATGAACACTGAGTGGCATATCAAACAAGCAACGGTTTAAAATAACTTCTGTCTGAATGGTTTCATATAGGTCTGCAAGCACTAGTCCTTAAACTATAATTATTTAATATTGGAATTATAAAATAGAGAGTGCTTTATGTTTCTGAAGTGCTTTAAGAGATTCAGTGTACCTGTACAAAATGTTTAGAACTTCAGTATGAATTTGAGCTCAGTCATTCATTAACAGTTTTGATCTAGAATTCCCACAGGGCAACCACAACAGAAGAACATGGCCTGCCCAGTCCCAGTTAGTACCTTTGAAGCAGTGGATTTACAGTGTCCCAATATTCATGGAAGAGCAGGAACAAATTTGTAGGTAGGGAGAGGTAACTACAAAGCGCCTTGAATTGCCCTTCTTCAGAAACTGCAAAAGAAAACACGAATGAGTGTTTAAGTGTTTCAGCACTGTTGAATAATTCACTCAAAATCAGAAATCTCCTGATCTCTTTTCCATTGAATACTCTGGATCCTACAGCTTCATCATAGCTCCTACATAGTACAAATGGATATTGTTCTGTCAACTTAATCAGAGCTGCAATAATTTGGATTAGCTGAGGATCTGTTTAAACAAATCTGGTACCTATTATTAAGTATTTTTTAATGCATAAATTACATAACAGAATTTCTTGCTTAAATTACTGCATAATATGTAACACAAGTGCAATAGATTTCTGTACTTGCATTTTAGTTTTTCACTATCCTTACGACAGTCCTCAATGATATTAAATTTTGCTGTAATCAAGTTAGTGCTAACGTGACATAAAATTGGGCTAATTTTATAGTTTGCTGGGTGGTCATTTATTGTCTCTGCTACAGAAAATTACACTTCTGGTTCACCAGAAAGACTCCTCCCTACAGAATCAAAGATCCAGACCCCTGGTAAGGATAACAGCATATCCCAACGTGCAGAGATTTTGACTTATATATTCTCATAAAATTCAATCTTAGTTCACAGTTTATATAAATTAATTTTGTATTTTTGTTGTTATATATTATATGTGTTACATTTTGTCTCAGTTTCATAAAAATTATTGCCCTTCTTTCTAAATAGTTGATGATTCTGTTCTTCACTACATTTTGACATATAACAAAATATTTATTTTTAGGGTTAGTATCAGTAATGCATTAGGATCCTTCAAGGAAGAGGCCTGAGTTTTATAATGTGCTTTGTGCCTATTTGGCTTTGTTTTCCTCAATCCCTCTATCTTTAGCATTTACTGACATTAGCACTACACAAAAACACTGGGCTTTTAAAACATATTTCGGGCAATTTCTCATGTGATGCAACCTAAATTCCTGAAATTATCGTTAAACCGCTGAATCTTTATCAGCAAGTATTTACTATCAATACAGCACTGACAATTCCCACATTTGCATATACTAAGAAGTAATGGTCTTCTATGCAGGTCAGGACAACTCAACTTCACATGCCTGTCCCTTCCTTTATGAATTACTAATTCCTTTACTTTCCATGTCTTACTTGCATGTATTGACTATTGTTAAATTATTGTGAACATTTAAAAATTTTTTCAAGACAAAGAAAGTCATACATTTGTTTTCTCATATTTACCTTGTAGTAGCTCCTCAGGTGGAGAAACTCCCAGCAAATAATGAAAAAATAAAGCAGCACAACGAAGGTAAGGCATGATGCCTTTTTTAACACAATCCCACACAAGCCAGCCTGGAGTATCCTGACTAAAGCAACTGTAAAACACAAATGAGAAAAAGCTGCAGTAGCTCATAGTGCAAATCATTCTAGCACTATCATATTTTGGCTAGCATTGGTAGAATGGTAGCTGTGTAGAAGCAACCCTCACGTTCCCCAAATTCTGTGAAACACAGCCACCAGCACTTGACTTCCAACTTCCCCTTTTCACAAGGAATGAGTACTGAGTTTATGAACCACACTTGTATTAAATCTTCAAATTAGACAGCTGTACCTGTCAGAAAAGTCTGAAAAATGGGCACTAACACTCAAATAAGCAACAATGTTCAGCTTTGCACTTATCCCCCTTTTGTAGTAGGACCATCTCCTTCTTTCTGGATTCCATTTATAACACAAGAGATCTAAACCAAAATAATCAAAGCAAACTAAAAATAAATACTGCAGTTGCACGTATTTCTCTCCACAATGGATACAGGTATTTTTCATCCTCAGGCTAATGATTCACTCTGCTGTCCACAAAAAGTAGCCACTTTAACTAAAAGCATTTCTTTTACCAGTTTCAGTGTTCAGGAGAACGGGAAGAAAACACAAGGCACTGTGCCAATTCCCCATACAAAATGAGTAATTTTTTTTCTGTCTTCTGTGTTGTCCTGGTCAATCCTGTGGACTGCTGTCTTTCCATGAAAATGTAACACTATAATTGAACTGTTACTTACCCACTGGTGTACTGGCAAACCTCTCTACAGAAAGACTGTGCAGATTGTGCCTCCTCACTACAGTCAGATGAGTGAGCAGTAGGGGATTCTGCACACAAAAAGAAGAATCCACTGTAAATGCACTACATCCTGACACCCTTCTCTTTTACAAATACTAAAACATTTTTTTTATTATTCAATTGCATTACAGAATTAATTCCACTTTAATTTTCTTAATTCTTTTCTATTTGCTGTTTTCTGTCTTAAAAATGTTCTCCTAAGACTGCATGCTGTAAGGAAGAATCAGGATTACTCCCTCATTGCTTATCCTTAGTAAAGAACTTATCCTCCGTAAAGAACTGCTTCCTTCCGTTGAACTTTTGAAGTTGTCCTACATAGCTTAAGCTACAGAAATTTTTTGAAATGTCTAGATTCTTAAAAAAATTTCTATCAAGAAAAAACAAAGTACTAGCTAGAAAGTCTACAGGCAATTTTTAACTATGTTATGAAATAGAGAGAAAAATTAAATTCTCTCCTATCTATATTTCTGTATTTCAGATGTGGGTATTTACTAAGTTGAAGGGTAAAGAAAATTTTATTTCCCAAATCCATATGGATTATCACTGTGCAGCTCAGTGATGCTGGCAGAACTTTGATTCCCTTACAAGGAGTGAAGAAGGGGAAGTTACCCCTCTGAAATGACTGACTGACTGGAGCAAGTACTGGTATATCAATAACTATTTTGTTTTCTTAGCCGAAGCACACAGAAGTGATATAATAAAATGCTCTGAACTTGATGTAATGCTATTTCATTTTTACCAGAAAACAGTTATTACTACCTAGGCCTAAGTGTCACCTATTATGAGGAAGTTTATACCTGGAAGACACTAATGGTATCAGTCCATTATTTTTGAGAAACTGTACAAAAAATGCCAGAAAAATGCAACACAAATACACATCTACCTGTTGCTGAAAAGATGACGATTTGCATTATGTGTGCCAGTGTTGTCAGATGGAAGAGGTAGAGGTGGTTATAGGCTGAACTAACTGAGGAAGGTTGCAAGTCTACAGCATCTTCCCAGTATAAAGATGGAAAGGATAACACAGCTCCCACCTACAGTGGGAAAAGGAATAGGCAAATATTAAAGTGCCAAAAATTTGGTAATAGATACAAGGGTAGCAATTATACTCTCACTTTACATTTGTATTTTATTTCTGTAGTCTGAGTATGTTAATCTATCTTGCTAGTTCTAATTCAAAGTGTAGCAAAAAGTCACTGGAAAGTAATAACCATTTGAGCACTAGGGCATGTATGAAATTCAGACAGAGTTGAATGGTAGTTGTCAGTTTAGAGATATACTATGCCCAGTTCCTAAAAAGCTTAATTTCTGTTCTTTGACACAAGACAAAGCACATTGAAAAAAGTGGGAAGTGAGACCAAGCATTAGACAGAAGGGCAGCCAGGGCAAGACAGATTTAATTTGGTGAGTTTGGTTTTGTTGGCTGTTTTCTGAGTGCTTTGGATTTTTTGAACAGCAGAAAAATCTAAAATATAGATTCCTATTAAGAACAGAAAGAAGAGGCTAAGAAAAATACAGAAGGTAATGAGAGTCAGTGTGAAGGAAACAGAGTATGAGACACTGATTGAGACGACGGGAAAGTGAGGGAAAGAAACTGAGTGCATTTCTTAAGCTTATTTTTTTATGCTTAATAACAATGGAAGTGGTAAAAAGAAGATTGAGATTTCAAGAATGAAATTTAATAAGAACAAGACAACAAAGATTTGAAAGTTAGCAGAACTAAAAGTAAATACAGCAGTCATAAGTAATCATTTGATTGTTGCTCATGTTATAATCATTTGACTCATGTAAATGAACAGATACTATTTACAGAGTACAGTACACAAAAATTTATGCTCAAAAGAAAGCATTAATATGAAGAATAAAACGAACTTGCTTACCAAAATGTGGAACATATCTACTTCTAAGAGTGATGGAGTGTCCTCCCCTTTAAAGTTTGGTAGGAGAACTACAAAATAAAGGTATCAATCAAACATTTAGCATGTATTTTCCTCTTTTGGATTGAACTGTAGTACCAGAATCTGATTTTAGAGACTCTATAATTTCTGTGTTTTCATCAAACAAAGGTCCAGATCTCTAAAGTACGGATCTATTTAATTAACTGCTTACCACTGATTTGATTGTGCATGTTTAGCTATTTCCGCATGCCCAAACAGCTGACAATTTTAATTAATATATCTTCAAAATTCTGAGACACAAATCTTTATTTCTCCAGCTCTAATAAATCACACACAGTGCTAAGGGTGAAGGTCCTTAGGCACCTCAACACTAGATGCCTCACAACCTTGCCCAATACAAAAGCCTAAGAACCACACCTAAGAGTCTTATCTAATAGAAAACAAATCAAAGAGTGGGATTCACAAAGGCCATCATACTAACCCAATCAAGAAGCATAGGGGAAGCTATATGCCTCAAACTAGCTCTCCCTGGGACTGAAATATCTTAAGCTAGGCTTCAAGCAGCCATTTGAAAGTACTGAAAGTCACAGAATTATAGAATGGTTTGCATTGAAAGGGAGCTTAAAGATCATGCAGTTCCATCTCCCCTGCCAAAGGCAGCAATGTGACTCACTACATCAGGCTGCTCAGAGCTCCTCCAATTTGACCTTTAACACTTCCAGAGATGGGGCAACCACTTCTTTGAGCAGCCTATTTCAATGCCTCACCACCCCCACAGTACAGAACTTCTGTCTATATAGTTAATCTAAACCTAGTTTTTTCCGTTTAAAACCATTCTACTTTGTCCTGTCCCTATCTACCTCTCTAAAAAGTCCCTTTCCCTCCTTTTTATAAGCCCTCATAAGATACTGCAAGGC
The DNA here is from genome assembly GCA_013399945.1 of Ploceus nigricollis. Lineage (NCBI taxonomy): Eukaryota > Metazoa > Chordata > Aves > Passeriformes > Ploceidae > Ploceus > Ploceus nigricollis. The sequence continues at coordinate 186,489 of VXBC01008934.1, read as the reverse complement.
TGCAATGAAGCCTCCCCAGAGCCTTCTCTTCTCCATGCTGAGAAGATGAGGTCTCACAATTAAGAAATACCTATTTTGTGGCTTTATTCACCTGTTTAGAAGAGAATTTGAGTAATTCTGAACATTACTAGAAACAGTTGGTACCCATCTGTTCCAGACTTGAGTATCTGTAGGTCTGGGTAATCTGGGGTGAGTTCAATCTACACCCCATGATTTCAGGCAACTGAAGTGAGCACTGTTGTCAAGTACTCCAACCCTTGCTTCTATGCTGTGTTAACCTGTGTGCCACTTTGGAATAGAAACTTCCACAACACAAAAGGTAGTAAATAAAAGGAATACAGTACCTCCTAGAAGACGAATCAGATGTTTCTGAATCAGGAGCTGTGGGGATGTTGTTCTCTGAGCAGCTGCAAACTGCACTAATGCTTTAAGGCCACTGTGCTAGAGCGCAAGAGAAAAGGGTTGAATGGGAAAAAAAGCTAAATATAATAGTGATATAGAACTGTAAACATATCTACTTCTACATAAACATAAAATACATTTATAAATTAATTTATTATGAACATCCATATATAAGCAGACATATTATTCTTTCAAAGTGCTCTTTATGCTATGAATCCAAACATTGAGAGATATCCCCCAACAGAGAATGATCTTGATGTTAGCAGTTTCAACAGGTTGATATATGCATGTATATTATAAATAATTTTTTTTTAAAATATATCGCATATCTTAATCATCCATACCTGTCTATTTTGTAGAGATCCAAATAAAGGCTTGCCCTCTGTTTCCAAGAGGTTTTCTTAAAATTAAACACAGAAAAAATTAAGTTGTTTTTTCTCCACAACCTAATATTAATTTATTCTTATTATATACACTCCTTTTTAAAGCTCAACTTCATTGTTATAAGAGAATTCTCTTGAAACAAAAACCTATCTTAAAATGGCACTGATCATTCCCAAGATAAATTATTGTAGTAAGCTATTTTAAAATTTTCAGTTTTCAGACCTTGCAAACTAAGGATTTAAAGGAACGCTGCTTCACATGAATTATGATAAAACATTCATTCTATGGATTCATTTATTCAGTTATTTTCAGTTACCCTTATGCAATGCTCAAAACCATCAAGTTACATTTACAGAGATGCTATGCAACCATCTTACACTCATATTCATCATAGAGTGTTAAGGGGCTGAAATGGACCCTAAAAATCATCTCATTCCCACTCCCCTGCCATGGGCAGGGACACCCTCACTAGACCACATGGTTGGGGCAGCCACAACTTGCCTTGGCAACCTGGCAAAATTTGCACTACTGCATTTGACTGCAGTTTAACAGAAATACTTCAAAAACAAAACTCCCAAGTTAGAATACAGCTCATCTTTCCTCCCTGAGTGCTTTGGTTCTGAAGGAATAAGAAGGAAAAAATAAGCCAATAAAAAAAAAAAGAAATCAAACTAACTCAATTGAGTGAAAAGGTATCAGTTCAATTGTTTTTGTACTTTAGTCACTTTCCAGAGATGAAACAGTACACCTGGAATTTTTAAAATTTGATTGGGGAATTTTGGTTTGGAGGTTTTTTGTTGCAGGGCTTTGGTTTTGGGAGGTTTTGAGTTTGTTCCTTTTTTCAGGAGTCTGGCTTTTGGCAATGATACCTTGGGTCAATGATGCTTTGAACCTCCTCTAGAGGTTCCTCTAAAGTTCCTTGTCTAGGCAGCTTGGCTATATGCCCATTAAACAGTTTTAACAATGCACTATAACTAGACTCCAGACCAGCATACTGAAGCTATTCAGGCAGTTTTGTTTTACAATTTCACAGAAGTCTGCTCTATTTGCAAACAAAAATTATTCCAAGGAAGTGGTGTGGCCAAGTCAAACTGTCACAGTGGTCCCTCTGGCTTTATACTCTTCTCCTCAAGAGTACCTGAATTTTCTTCTACTAACACAGGCCTTCAGTATCACACCTGTGATAACAGTTACTGCATTTATGCACTTGCTGGCTAACTCCTCCTTGACAGCCACCAATATCTTTTTTCATATATTGAACAAAACCAATCTGCACAGCATTAAGTACAGTAATGTTAACAAAGTGGGCGGCCTCCAGTATTTTCTCAACCTATTTCAAAGTATAGGATCCATCACTAAAGATGCAATCAGTTCTGTGACTCTTTCTGCTTTATCAGAATATTCCCAATCCACCTAAAAACCTCCTGAACTCCTGATACTCCACTAGAGAGTCAAGGTAGACTAAACTTGTACTTTAACATCTTCATCAAGAAATACTTGGTATAGTTGTCAAATCACATGTATGGACATGTACAATTAAGTTCTCAATTCCTTCATTATGCATTTTAGATCTTGCCTTTTTCTCCGCCTGGAAGCATCTACAGATTTATCCACAGCTTCATGTTCATTACACAAACTTAATTGTGTACGTAGTACAGAAATGAAGTGAGATAAATAGGTACATTATCCCAAATAATGAAATTTTTTTTTCTGGTATTTTTTTTGCCTTCAGAGATTCAAGGCAGAGAATGTTTGGCAGTTTTTTTGGTGGGTTTTTTCTACCAGGTACCTACTTAGCAGTTTCAGAATACAAGAGACTTTCTTCTACAAATCCCATGAAAATTCTTTAAGAATACAGACAAAAACAAATAATGAGACAGAGAGTACTATTTCACAGCTATTAGATATGTAGTGTAGGAGATGCCTGCAGGTCAATGATCTTTGGTAACCTGAAAATATTAATTGAACATGCTTAATGTTACAATTAGTAATGTGGAACATGATCACTAACTGCTGTCTCAATTAAACTCAATGCTGGCATTCCATACTGTATTTCATGACCTACTATCTAAGAAAAACATCCTATTATTTATATTGGTTTATAGATAATAATTCTGTTACTATATATGCAATTACATATGATTTAATTTGCTATACTATTACATATGGCTTGTACTTATGTAGAACTATTATTTATACAATCGCACTATAAAATTAAACAATCAAGCAACTGTAACATTTTCAATTATTGAGAAGGAATAAACTGAAGTTATGTTTTACCTATACACTGGATGGTAAAAGCACATGTGCTCCAGGTCATCACAGGAATCCGGGAATCAGCTTCATTCGGAGCAACTTTGAGCCCAACTCTGTAAATGGTGGTGGCAAAGAGAATAAGCATCTCCTTGATACTGCTTGAGTATTTGGCTCTGCAAAACCAAGATGAGAAAATTCCAATCTCAATTATTAATAGCGTTAATTATTCACTGGTTAATCAATCACTAACAAAGTCTAAGACCAAACCAGGACAGTTTTTTATGAAAGAAGTATTGAGAACAAAGACCCTTTGTCTGGACAGAGACGAAAAAAATCCCTAGTTTTCAGTAGTAAACAAGTACCTTGACAAAAAAGGCTTTACAAATTGAGAGATTAAGACCTGCCAGGCTGGAAGATATTATTTCTGTGTAATACATTATAAAACATTAGAAAAATGCAAACATTTTAAAGTAAAATACAGTGAAAATAAACATTGTAAGAAACAGTAATTTTAAGTCCTGAAGTGAAAATAATAAGGTGCTAAAAATGGAAGACATTTCAAGTGTGTTTTTAAACACATTTTTTAGCACTTAAGCTCTTTTCAAATTACATCAGGTTAGTTTATGTAAATGTAGTTTTAGGTAAACAAGTGTTTAGCAGTTTTAATGGCCTGTGGGGTTTTTTCCAAGTCATACATAGAACTTTCTAACACAAATATATGACATTCACATTAATTCTCCGTATCTTTATGGACGAAACAATTGTACCACAAAATCTGGGGTTTAGCCAGGATCACACTTAAACAACACTGTTTAACTTCAAACTACAGAATCTTTCCCATGAAGATCAGTTATCAAGAAAAAATTTGATTCAGCTTTCTGACAACAGAACATCTTTAAATTTTTTTACAAATAAAAGATACACGTGGGTATTTTGCATAACTCTGATATCAGTCTGAAGTAGCAGAGTACTTATAGCATGATCTAAAAAGAGATAAGGGACAGCTGAGCTCACTTGAAAAGTATCTACCCATTCATTCTGTTTTAGTGGGCAAATGCTATTGCCCACTGGAATTGAACATGTTTAGTGTTACAATTAGTAATGTGGAACATGATCACTAATTGCTGCCTCAAACTCAATGTTGGCATTGAGTTTAATTTAGAATAGAATAGAAACAGAAACAGACAACAGCCCTATTCCTCAAAGTGATCCACGTTAATTATCGTGTCCAAAACCACCTGAAATCTATGCCCAAAACAGACACATAGCAGAAAAATTAAGGCAGACAAACAATAAATAACACGTCTAGAGGCACAGCAAGTAACCCAAACCACTGGAATTGTAGATTAGAAGATTCCAGGCTTCTAGCTTTGTACCAAGAACATAAGAAGTATCAGACTGGATTTGACCAAAAGGTCCACCTAGCTCCTCCCAGACTCAATATTCAGTGAATGCTTATGGAAAAGAATAAGTAAGCCCCTAGTCAGACCAAACAAACCATGTCTTTCCTTCAATACACATTCTGAAGTATACCTGGGATACTGAAGGGAAAATTAATATAGCGCAGAGAACACTGCTAATAACACTTACGAGGACTGAACTCCAAAACTAAGGATGGAATGGAATTCCAAAGCTGAGTTCCCCGTTCCCTTATTGGTGAAAGGTGGAAGACTTTGTTTCTCTTCTAACAGGAAAAAAAAATACATCCGCATTAAAAAGCAAAGAAGCTGTTACAGTTTTTAAAGCAGCTGAAAAAAAGGGAGTAGTCTTTTTATTTGAAACTGATTTTAAAATAATTGCAAACGCACCTCACCAGCCAGACTATATTCCATGATTCCTCCTTTAAGTAATATTTGCCTCTATTCCCCAAAACAGTAGACTCTCTGCGCCTCCTGTTTTCTGAATACTCATACCTAATTTCACTTTTGTCCTTTATAATTTGGTTGTTCTCTTTTTTACTACCTCACAGCCCATACAAAAGTTTATTAACCACAAGCGTTAGTCTGCTGGCATCCTCTCCAAGTGCACCTAATTTTTTTTCTACAGGAAAGATGGAAATAATTTAACAAAAGTCAGAAAACTGGCGAGGGCACTGAAATCAAGATATCAATTCAGAAAGGGCAATAACTTTTATCCCCAGCTTTATTTGATACTGTCTTGATTGAGAGCAAAATGTATTCTTTATTTGAAGTTTTCTGCTGGTACTAGTTAAAACATGCACTGACGTCTATCCCACAGAATAGCTAAGAAATTAAGATAACAAACCTTTAGTATTTTTCACGCTGTAGCCTGATATCCTGACTGTGACAATCTCCAGCCACCTAGCTAGGGACAGGATTTGAGCTACTACCTCTGCATCCTCACTGAAAAGAAAAATAGAAAGCAGGTTTTACTTTAACACTCAAAAAACCACCTTAAGTTAAAAAGCAGAGGACACAATTAGAGCCTAACACATTAGCTCAGTATTTGCTCAGTTTTACTGGCTTCAGAAATTTTGAGCAAACAGTACAAAATGGAGTGTAAGGCTAAATAGTAGGTCTAGGTACTTTCTCATTTGATTTCAGCTCCAAAGAATAGGCAACCCAAGAATGTTTTATAAAAAATAAAATATTTACTGCCAAAAGAAGTATATTTGGCTAAACAATCAATAAGAAGATATGCAGTATTTTATACAGATGAGGCTTTTTTGAAGTTTTCCTTACAAAAATTTGAAAAGCTGACCAGCCCCAAAGTAATATTTCCTTTTTTTCTTTTTAAATTAGACGTTATCCAATCTGATATTTCACCTGTTTATTTTTTGAGCCTGCAATGGAACGATAGGAATCACAGTATTGCACAGAGATTTGCAAAGGGGACAAAGATATTCTCCATTCTCCAAGTCAAATATCTGTTCAACATGCAGACGTTGTCGGAAGTTCAGCTGCATTGCTTCAAAGTACCTACAACATTAAAAAGGAAATTAGAAAGTGGAATGGTTCAAATGCAACATGAACACAAAGGTTCAAAGCATAATTATACAGCAAACGCTTATCCAAGCCAACAAATTAGTGTTTTCCTTTGATTTGTAACTTGTCTACGTGCTTGGATGGGAAAATAATAAAACATTTGAGCACACAGACAAATTCATGCAAAAATGCATGGTGTATCACTAATGGGAAAATGATGGCAAGTTTCCCTTGCTTATATTATCCTTATAAATTTCATTAAGATTTTGCAGACAAGCAGTCCTTACATTTTTCTACTCTTCCCTCTCATCTTCAACATAATGAAACATTGTATCTAATAACTCTCATATGCAACTCACTACAGTAAATTTGAAACAGGTATTGAACATATGGTTACTTAATTTTAGGAAACACTACTGGTAGCATTTCATGAATGATTAATCAGATATTCATTGCAATTACTGAGCATCATGACTAGACAATGGAACTGTAGCCTTCTTTTAACAGGAAGAGAGAATAATATATATTAGAATATCACATTTCAACTATTTTAAACAGAAAAGGAAATAAGAAACAACTATGATCTTTTTACAGGATTCATTTTAATTTTTGTCCCCTCAGTGGATGCAAGTAAGCCTTCAAATGCCATTATTGTCTCATTGGTATTTATGGGAATAAAAAGATCAAACATTTAAATCTTCTCCTCTGGATACAAATTCAGTCCTAATGTTCAGACCAAGTACATAGGATCTTAGAGAGAAATATGAAATAACTTCCAAACCAAGGTAATAACTAGATTTTTTTTTCTTTAAACCATGTATCTTAGACAAAATAAAATTCCATTTATGTGAGAAGAGAAAATGTACATGCCGGGGCATCTGCAGAAGTTCTAATGAATACAGAATATTTAGGGAAGTATTTTGTTATAAACGAAAATCCATACATTGATTTTCCCCACATTCACACAATTATGTTTTTGCAAGCAACTCCTCTTCCTCATACATGGCAACTACAAGGATATTCCACTTATTTCAACTTGTTCTGTTTTAGAGGATTTCCAGCACTTGTAGGCTGCACATAGAAAGGTATGGCAGACATAGTTTGGAGGAATATTAGTAAGTTAGAATGTCTGTTATGTAATAAATAAAAGACTATACTCAAACCTTCTGTGTCATACTGTATGTGAAGAGCCTGTTGTTCATTTTAATCCCATTAACCCATACAGCAAGTCATCTTTTCTTAAGAAGAGCAAAGGAACTGATCTCCAATATTGCACTACTTAGATGGATCTGCCAAGAGCAGATGTATTATACTTAAGGAACATATTTCTGTTTAATTTTAAGTGTGTGCAACTATTTATTCTGTACTGATGTTTTATTGTAAAGAACAGCATTATACACACAAATAGAAAAGTAAAAAGTGAATGGTAAACACTAGAAGTTTAGTAAGATTTTTTAAAGTAAAATGGCACAAATACAAACAACAAACCTCAAGAGATTGTTTACAATATATGTCATATGTATAAAGAGACAATTACAAAAGTAGCTTGTAACTGCATGACCCACCTCTTATCTGTTGATAACACTTCTGTGGGATTATTTCTATTATTATCATCTCACATTGCTTATATAGTTTAGACTTGCCAGACGTATGTGGAGTGAAACGTAGGATGATTGTATTCTACAAGTAAGGAATTCTGGTCTTTTAATGTCCAGGTTGAATTCAAATCCAAAACACTTGTTCTGAATTGTGGGTCCCGCGAACAACAGAAATCCAATAAAGTCTACAGCAATTGCATAAATTCTTCACCCTTACTTTTTATTAAGAGTTTCTTCACTGATATGGGAGGAGTCACAAACAAATACTGGTAGATTTAACCATTCATATTCCTTACATTCTATTCTAGATGCTAGAATCTCTTCTAAACGCTCACTGGAATAGGTCAGTTTCACCCTTTAAGTATTGACCTGGAGACAGACTTCAAGACTATTGTTGCTAAAAGTAAACCTACTCAATATGGTTTCTTATTCTTGACCAATTTTACTACATTGTTTATATTTGCGTAAATTAATAGGTCCTTAGAGATTATTCTCTGGATCATAGAAGGCCCTAAAACTTTTGATGATGATTATCTTCATCAAGTCAAAACATCTCTTGTTCCATATTTCATTTTTAGATGAGTACAAATAATTTTGATCCCTTAATTAAATATCCACTTACTGTACTTAGTTTTCAGTGTACTCTTAAGGTGATTTGGAAAACAGATTAATTAAAAACCATTAAAAGGCAGCAAAGATACATCCTTACTTCTGCCAGCAGGCTGCATGCATTACATGACCACAGCTCCCTGTGTGGGTCCCACAAGGTAAGTCAGGGTGCATGAAGAGAGGATCTAGTGTATCTAGAAACACATAGCAAAAAAATTATTGAATGAACAGTAACGTAACTTCCCATCAGTACGAACGGAAATGAACAACAACATACACAGAACATGAACTGTCGGATCTTACTTGCCTACAGTTCACACAGTCACATTAAAGCTCCACTTGGCTCACGTTTCCAGATCAATTATGCAGCAGAGCAATGACAAGAAATACCCATTTAAACTACTGAAGGTTTTCCATATAAAGAAAAAAATGCCAAAATTCAAATAGGTTAGAAAGAAAAAAGGGTGCTTCTGTACTGGAACAGATCTGTGGTTGGATTCACTGTCACTGAAGCTTTTAATGTTTTTCTTACTTTATTTTTAAATGAAAATGAAACTACTAAGGACAAGTAGGATGAATAATTTCTCCAAATAATCCCATATATTTTCAAAACACTGACACAAAAAGCACTGCTGAATAACAAAAATCAAGTCTTTCTTTTACTAATCTTTCTAAACAACAGAAACATTATGAGAATATACTGATGTCTTTGTGTTGTATGTGCACCCAAAGTGGGATCCCACTTTTGCTTTAAAGATATCTAAATAATACTGAACAACAGCAGTCCTCCATGCCTCATATGGGGGACTGTTCATGATTTTGAACAAATACACTTGAATCTGACAAAATGAAAGGAAAAAAAAACCCTAAACTGCACCGAAAATAGTTTTGTTTGACAGCAGCTGAAGCTTCCATAAGTCAAATGGAGACTGAAATAAGAAAGTAAACCTTGGCATAACACTGAATTGCCATTATTTGAACTTCTGTTGGGGGAACAAGCATTTTTACATTTATTTAGATCTTGAAAGAAAAAAGTTCTTACAGGACTCCTTGTAACTGACGAGCAGCAGAAGACCATGCAGTATGGCGTAAGTACTATAAACAATGCCCAAAAACAGCTTCAGAAAAAGGAATTCCATTCCCTTCTTTTTTCAATTATTTCAATAGGCCAACACGTCACTACAGAAAATTTACAAGTGTATCTGACTACAAGAGCATAGGACTCCATCTGTTCTTCAGAGTACCATAGAAAAAAGAAATGTAATTAGTATATGACCTAGATAAAATTTCTATATAACTGTCCCAAAAATGCCATTACCAGTAGTTTGCTGATAAAGAAAAATGGATCAAGCAGGATTCTGTAGGAGTTTGTCCTGGGCCTAGGACAATTCAGTACTTGTTAATGATCCAGAGGAGAAAACACAAAATATCTTATTAGTGAAACAACTTGGAAAAGGTTTGTAAGCTTGATAAAAAATAGGGTAATACCATGGAAAAATATAAAAAAATTATGATCTTTCCTCTAGTAACAATCAAGAGTTTACTTCTAAACTAAAGCAGGAATAATGAACTGCAGAAACATAATTTATAGCTATTTTCTACATAGTAGTGTCAATTAAAAAATAGGACATAGCATCCATTTTGCTCTATGAGCTGACCACAAACCACAAAAACCCACCCCCACACCTGAAAATAAGAAGGAATTTAAACTACAAGTTGTGACAGCATCTTTCTTGAAATATTACTAACTTCCTTTTTCAAAAAGAGAACAAAAATGTCAGTGAGTACTTAGGTTCTCCCATATCCTTGTATTTATTTTCTTCTTTCCCTTAAGTAACAGACCATTATTAAATTTTCATCATGTTTAGTCAGCTGCTACTTACAAAAGAAATTCTGCTGGGCTTTGTGTTCCCTGCTACCAATATGCTATTACATAAATGTAACTCTTGTGATGGTGTAACTTTCTTGTATTCAATTTTTTGTTCACTCATCAGATGATATCATATGATCCTTGCTTAGATTTTCATCATTCTTTATATTGTTGTTTTTATTATTTCCCGGACAGATAGGGAAAAAATACCCAAATGAAAACAAACACCCTAACCCTTTTCAGGCTGGCATATTGGCCTCTGATAATGTTAATTTATTTCCTCCATATTGGGAAAATCTGCACCTGTACTTGAATAAACAGGAACTGTGAACAGTCTTAGCTTTTCTCCAAACTAACTACTCCCACTAAATCTACATGTTTGATTAAGTCCTGTGAGAGCAAAGCATTTTCCAATTTCCCTCAACAACAAACCTAAATCTTCATATATTTCTCATTTATGTTTTAAATGGATTTTAAAGCAATTTAAAAGTTTGCACCCATTTTTCTTAAGTATGGCAAGCCATTTAGCAACCTGACCAAACAAGAGTTTAGTTGGTTGAAAGAGTTTGAGCTCCAGGTACAGAACTGCTTGTAGTCTAAGAGAAGAAAAATCACATACCTCCTGAGAGTTCAAGAATTCTGCTCCTATTCTGAGTTAAGGCAGTTGACTTCTGCACACAGGCAGATAATACCATGGCAGCACTTTCCAGCTTTACTTCCTGCTCCTCCTGACAAAGAATACAGGTCAAAACTTCCTTCTCAGTGACAGATGGACCTCGTTTGGGACCCAAAGCAATTCTGGAGTAATCAATTGCTGAAGAGGTGCTGTAAGACCAGAAGTGACACAGATATAAAATAACCAGCTGGATTTTCTAAATGAACCGAGTTCTTCCTGACACCTAACAAGGGCATAGACTACAAGCATGTCTGTTTTCTCTTACCTTTCTTCTTCCATAACAGCATCATCTTTCCCCTGGGCCTCCAGTGTGTTTTCATACAGGAGCTTGTGGGTTTCAATGAAATTCCTCTGTAAGGCAGACATCTGGGCCATTATCTTCTGACGGTGCAACCTCGCTGCTTCCGCCTTTCTCTTCCGCTCAGCTTTCTCTTTATCCTGAGTGCTCTGTGTCTTACAGTAAGAGAATAAAGAAATCACAGGCAACTAAGAACATTAAAAAAATGAGAAGACTCTTTCCCCATTATAGGCATTCTAACCACTGATATCAAATTCCTTAACTGACAACATTTTAATGAGGGGAAAAAAGTTAACTGCTATTTGAAATAGAAATAAATAGCACTCAAATCTTTTCATGTTGATGGTTCATTAACTAAGACTGGACTTTTGTGGTCTACAAAAGGTCACTACTACAATCCCTAGCCCAAAGATAAGATCAATAATCCCTGAGTCATTTCAATTATGTACTTGTCTGTTCTTAAGAAATTTTAGTGAGGTGTACATCAAAGTTTTCTCCAGAGTTCTGTTATTCTCCCCCATAAGTGAAACCCTACTGAGTATTCAGTATCTCCCTTACAGAAACTGAAGAAAATTTTATCTTTAACTGCCTATCCATGACACAACAAATGTGTCAACATTTTATGCATCTGTATATTGTATTTTCATTATTCTTTATGATACACTGGAAAGCTACTGTTCTTCCAACATTTGCTCTTGTATCGTATTTTCAAAAACCATAAAAAAAGTATTTCTATACTTTAGAAATGCAGAATTCAAAAAACACAGGTAGACTTTATTAAAACATATAGAACCTAACTCTTCCCATCCAATTACTTAAGGGACAAATACAACATTATACACAAGGTTTCCATTCACAGTACCATCACTTTTCCAGGAAATCAAACAAATTGCTCCACAAATAGAACTGAATTTCTTATGGACTTCTGTGTTTTGTTTGATACCTTACCAAATCTCATATGAAACCTACCTCAAAAAAGAAACACGGCACATGCTGTGTGGTAAGTTCAGAGCTAGGCATGCAATGACCAGCCAAGAGACTGCTTGACAGCAAGCTGAGGCCAAACAAAACGTATAAGAGCAAACTGGTCTGTCTTCACTTATTGACTAAGGGTAATTAGATTCTTCTTTTCTGTTCAAATGCCAATTGAAAACACAACCACTCCTTAGGACTGAAGTCATCTTTGAAATCTCCATTTCATTGTGTCATTTGACCACTAGATTCAGAAGTTATTTTGAGGTAAGAGCAAAGGGATTGACAGTCAGAATAATTACTTAAGGCTCATGCCCTTATACAATCAAGGCAAAGGACATTAACCTCTTGATAGATAACACAGATGTCCTAGGGTGACGTTATGATGCTCGTATCCCCAGTCGTGTGTTCTGTTTATGCTGGATATTATATTCTGTGCCTTCAAGATGGGCTCTGAGAGCGAAGGCGGGAAGAAGAAGCACGGAGTTTGTTATCAGGGACTGCACTCACTCCTCCACAGTCTGCTGGAACACAGAACTCCACTGTGTTGTCTGGGCACGGACGGGGCAGAACACTGCACTCCTTTGCTTTTTAGCTAGTTTAGCTAGCTGAGGCAGTCCAAGTGTTCCCTGGACTGGTTTTCTTTCCCTTTTCCTGGATCTGTTCGAGCCTGCTCTGGACTGGGACCCAGGGAAACACTGAGAGCTCGCGGTTTGTGGCCTACGGGGGCTACTCTGGGCAGCAGCAGCCTTTCCCAGTGCCAGAGGGACTGATAACAGAGATACCACCCACAGGAAAGACTTTATGAATCTGTCATGTCTTCAGAGCAGCGAATGAGTTTTGTCACCTGGTATTGTTCATTTTCTGCGCTGGGGAGTGCTTTGCCTGTTCTATAAACAGGTTTTTTCCACTTCTTTCTGAGGAAATTCTTCTCGAACTGATTGAGAGGAGGGGCCGTGTGGGTTTGCTTTCTGAGTGGGCCCTTTTTGGAGGTTTTCTCCCAAATTTGCCCTAACCAGGACAATAAATTACAAGACATCATCTAAAGTGGATTTGTATTTCTAATTATTGTGCAGTGACAGTATAAAGAAAAGGTGGTCAATTCACAAAGACAAGAAATGGAAAGATGAGCACAAATTACCTTCTTCAGCCCCCTCAATAGCTCAGAAGTACAACCAAAACTCACAATAGCTGCTAATAATTCCATGAAACATGTTTAGCACGAATTTCACTTACTAAAAATATTATTCTTGGAAACAAAATCCTAGCTGTAGACAACATATCAGAAATCAGTTTTGAAAAATCATCATTTTAGGCAACAATAAATTTAGACACATTACTGAAAATAGCTATTCAAAACATTAAATACAAGGCTTCTACTGAAGCTTTATTTTTATCATTACCTCATCACCTTTTGTAGCTTCTGAGCCTGATGTAGCTCCTACTGTTGCCAAACTAGACTTTTCTCTCAATCTCTTCACCATGTCAAACATCTAAAACCAGAGACTTAGATGTTAAAAATAAAACGTAACTTGGCTCTTACAACAATATAGATTAATACATTTCCAATGTTACAATATATAAGCACCTACACCAGGCTGCCCAGAGAATTTGTGGATGCTGGAAGTGTTCAAGTTCAGGTGGGATAAGGCTGTAGGCAATCTGGTCTATTGGAAGGTGTCCCTACCCATGGCAGGGGCTTTGAGCTACATCATTTTTAAGGTCTCTTCCAACTCAATCCATATGAATCCATATTCTATGACAGACAGGATTAAAACTCTTGGTATTTCGGTTCATGTTATTTTCAGATTTTCAAATAAATTAAACCACTCAAAACTCCTAAATAACAGAAACACCCAAGACTCTATGTGCACTCCTAGAGCACTGCTTTACTCACTATTTGCTGTTAATTTGCAACAGATATAGGAGGAATATGTGTAAAAATGTCATTACTGGAATGAGTTACCCAAGCAAAAATTGATCCAATACTTCGAAGTACAAATAGCAAGTATAATGCTGCAACAGATTAATCTTCTCAAGAAATCACTGCAGCAGTAAATGGATTATATGTAGGAATTGTATGTAGGAATCATAACATCTTTCATATTAGCTTTCTACACTACTGAAATCAGATCATACTTATCTCTCCTTTGTGTACCTGCAGTATCCAATTGACTGTGTCCTTCTGTGCCTCTAACTGGGGAACTCTCTTCAATTTCTCCAGAAGCATTAATACGTTCACAGCATTCAAGGCTGAGCTTCCCATTCCTTTACAAAGTGAAAAATAGAAAACGGCCTTCAGGGGAAAAAAAAACCTCTAACATTTTAATGTACTTACAACTACAGACATACCTTAAAATATTGCTAATTATATAATGCACATACATGAACACAAACTGTGTAGTTACATTTCTGGTATAGTTTCATCTGTTTATTCCAATTATATATAGTATAACTAATCCCCTTGTAGATCAATTATTTCTGCTTTAGAAAATCTTTGCTTAATGTCTGCTTAAAAAAGAACCCCCTTTCACTTCAGGGGGAAGCAGTAAAGCTCTTTAGAGCTTACCTATGTTTGCTAACAGCTTAGTGTGTACATGTGTACTTCTAATCACAAAAGCTATTGTAGTTACAGTAATTATTTCCTTCCTCACAACTTGGTGAGAGTCCATAGCATTCTAGGCTCTTCTCTAACACAAGAATGCTTTAAAACAGAGACCATTCTCTTCAATGATATTTCTTTTGCAGCACTTACCATACAGAATTAATTTTACACTTCTAGTAGGGAGACAAATACATTGCAAAAAGAACTGCCTTTTAATGAATTGTGTCTTAATAAGAGCTTTGTTACAAAAATACTGATTATTTTTGTATCCCTTTCATGTAAATGGGGCTTTGATTTTTCAGGTAATGCAAAACTAAAGCTAGCAAAGCATTCTCTAGCATCTCAGTTATAAATATTACTTTTCTTGTATTCCTATAGTTCACATGAAGCTTCTTAAATGGAAACACTTTTAGTGTGATGATACTTCTCAACGATAAGCAAAAATTAAAAAATAAAGTGCATTGGGAGTGCTTTTCAAACACAACATTTTTTAAAAACTAAATAAAGGGACTTCAGTAGTTTTATGTATTTATTCTTGTACAAGGTATTTGAAAGATACATAGATATGATGTTTAGGAACATGGTTTAGTGGTGCACTTGGCAGTGTTGACTTAACATTTGGACTTAAAGATCTTAGAGGCCTTTTCCAATACAAACAACTATATGATTCTATGATTTTACTTCACAATTCTTATCTCTGCTGCATCTCACAAGTGACAGTTATGTTTAGCTTGAAAACAGAATTTTAAAATTTATTTTTACACAGTAAAGCAGAAACTCTAGAGAAGATGGAAGATGATTTAGAAAATGCAGATTCCAACTCCCACATAGTAGTCCTGAATGTAATATTAAGAAATGCTCAACAGAGATTTGAAAAAGAAAAGGATACATTCCAAAGCTACTAAGTTCTGTTTCTATTTTCATTACCATAGTAAAAGACTAACTTGCAGGTAAATCAGTAATTGTACAGCTCAAGAGAACCAAAGATGGACACAGCTCACTTAAATCCACTGCTATTTTTCAAAGAGTTCTTAGTTTTCATTTCAATGTTGTTCTTGTGAAGGAAAAACTATTTTCAGTTATGTAACACTAGAGCTACTTTTCATTTCTTTCCCAGGAAGAGAAGCACATATCCTCTTCAACCCACCTGGCAACTGGGAACAGAGAAAGCCAGTCCAAACCTGGTTTCTTAATTATTAAAAATAAATTAAATTACCAGGTTTTAATTATATAGCATAAAATAAAACCTTTCTGAATGAATCACTGAATTTCTTCTAGTTTATTTCAGTCCTTACAAAATCAGGTTAGTCTAGTTTACTCTGTGCTTTAAAGAAAATGAAACATACGTGTTGCTTTATGATAAAAATCAAAGGTTACTTCTTCTTCAGGAGACTTCTGTAACTGCTGCTTCTCTTCTAGTAACCCTAAAGAAAGGAGATGAAGCACCTGAAAAAAGAGAAAAATAGTAAGTCTCATTCAGTGTTTAAGATATGGAAAACTGGCATGTAAAATTAGGATGTTTAATACAGTTCTATATTATATATTGATTATATTAATGATACAACACATGAAAATACAGAGATCATACATGGGAGATGAAATAAAAAAAAAGCACAATGTAAATTTACTGTGTATTAGTTGCACTAAAATTCATCAGCTTGCATGTGCTTTTATATTAGTAATATGTGAAATCTCATCCTTCTGCTGAAATAAAATCTATACTTGGCTAATTCCATAATCCAAAGATTAGCAGGACTGGCAAGGCAATTAAACAATCTATGCACTCTAACAAAACTGATTAATTCAAACAGTCTATAATTTCAGGTCCTAATTCTATAAATATTAAAATGACAACACCACTAAAACAAACAAAAAAATGCCTCCAAAGAACGTTTCAACAATGTTTTAAAAGACTCAAGCCACTGCAGTAAAATTAAATGTTTAAGTACTTACAAAAATTCTATTATTTCATGACTGAGGCCCCAAAGACATTTATGTATTTGGAGACTCTGCAGCTCAAAAAATGAAGGAATTCCAATTATCAAGTGGTTACTTGTGAAGTTTCAGTAAAAATATGAGGTATGGAGAATTACATATTGAAATAGCTTCAGTAATGAGGCAACACGGGGAGGAAAGTAAAATAGAAAACTTTAATACTATTATGTATCATGTTTCTATTTTACAGCAGGGATAGATTAATTAATAATAAAATTATTTTCTTTGCCAGTATAATTTATAAAAACAGTTTTGGGGACAAAATCATTCCAAGTTAATCTTCACGTATTTTGGTCTTATCATAAGCAGTCAGCACAGGAATGACCATCAGAAGATGACCAAGGCTACCCATACCATTTGGATCATTGCCTCAGTCCACAAGTGGGTTTCCAGTTCCACTGCCCTCTGCAGAAGTGTGCGCAGGATGTGCATCATAACATCGCAGTTCAGAATCCTCACCACATTGCTGAATGCAGGACTGAAGTCTGGAGGAGGAGGTGGTGGCAATGCTAGGAAACAGATGTACAAACATATCAATGAACTGACATCCCACCCAGAAATAGAGAGCACAAACATATTAATCTCAGTGAAAGAAAAACTGAACCTTTAAAGGAGTAAAACCATGCTCAAACACAATTGTGTGCCTAAGTCAACGTTCATCTTTGGCACAACTAAGTACTTTTAGTAAGTTCTTATATAAAACACATGCAAGCTAAGTTAATCAATCACAAGTATTAGTTACATCTGTAAATGCCAATTTTTAACACTCTGAACTGCCTTATTTATGTCTCACTATTAAACACACAGTTTGTGCTTTGCATCAGACAAAAACGTTTTCAAGTAGTTAAAACTGAGGAGTGGAGCTTCTGGACTGTAGTGTCCCACACTACAGTGTCATATGTGTGGAGCTCTGATTTTTTTCTGCTACTGGCATTCCAGTCATTTCTAGTTATGTACATTTGCTGAGTTAATACTGGAACTCTGATGTGGAATCTTGGCATCTACTAACAGCACCTCATTTAACGCCACAGCCTTTCCCTACCAGGAACCACTGACTTCAGTCGTCTTTAGGTACCTGGATGCCTATTTTCAGATTGCCTCTCTTCAGAGGACCTCTGTGAATGCAGTGTTCTTGAAACCATCATTCTTTAGACAATTTAGGCTGAATGAACTTACTGACAAAGACAACACAGCGACATAAAAGAATACGCAGGAAGTACCTGCAACATTAAATGTAGCCTCAGGGGAACATAAACTAGTGTCAACAGATACCTTGGTATTTTGGAACTGTACTGTCCAATTATATGAGTCTCTGACAATTACATCTAAATAACCACATTTTTTTAAATTTCCACAAAATAATTCCCCTGGTAACATTTTAAGCTGCCAGAGTGAAAGGGGAAGGGGCAAAGTTGAGTTTGTTAAATTGTTCATTGTACTTATTTGTTCAGCTTACCAAGTCTTCCTCAAATCAACTCAATTAAATGCTTGTGACTTGAATGGGTAAAAGTAAACTCAAAAGGGAAATAACATTTGTGTTACAATAGAAACACAGGGGTTCATTGTTTTATGTATTCATAGCTTATAAAAAATTCTTTCTAAAACTTAAGTCTCATTCTTGTATTACAGAATGGATATGAGCATAAGTTCCTGTGGCAACCTTCTCTACATGCCACTATTATGTCTCAATATTGTGCTAAAGAAACTGCTCACAAAAAACACTACAACTTTTGCCTATTAGTTACTCCACCATAAAATCTGGGTTCATGGGTTTATCAATAGGTACTGTGCCCTGTTTATTTCCCTAAATATAAATTAAACTAAAAATTCCAGAATTCCCGTCTGTGATAAAGAAAAAAGACGAAAGAAATGCCAGGTGCTAATTAATGACAACTACTACAAATCACAACAAATTTAATATGAACTCACCTATCCACTATGAAGTCACAAGACATCTCTCAAAGCTCAGTATATATATACAACTACCAAATTAGCACATTTGTGGAATCATCACTTTTAGAATTTTACCTTCATCCCTGTTTTCTTGTTTTCTTCTTTTCTTTTGTGTATGTTCAGCCTACAGAAAAAGGAGTGTTGCTGTATCAGCACCTCTACATAAGTACACAATAATAAGATTCATGAAATTATGAGAAACACTACACTAGAAATATGGTGAGATACATAGTAAATGCCTGGTTGTGAACTAGAATTTTGTCTGAAACACGTTTAACAATGTTACATTTTGCATTTAAATTTGTAGTAAAGATAAATAATTGGACATATTTGCTTCCCCAATAACAGTTACAAAAGCAAAGTTTGGGGTTTCCCAGTGCAAAGATAATTCTTATCACATTTTGTTCTCAGCAGAGTTAACAGAGTGATTTACTCTGTTAACAGAGTTAACAGAGTAAATACTCACGTTGTCAAAAAGGAAACACTAATGCAAACCATACCATGTAAACTTGTATTGAAAATTTTAACTTCATAGAATGTTTGGTTTTGACGGTAGCTGCAGACACTCTTTACTGAACCAATTTCTTTAGATTGCATTAATTCCGCAAAATTCTTTAAACATTGGTAAATATGTACTATTTTTTTAACCTTTGAGAGTGAATCTTACGCTTGCTTACCTTGCTGTGCTGGGTCTTAGTGTAGTGATAAAAGAACATATTGAATTCCTTCAAACATTCATCTTTCAGTTCATAAACTCCATGACCAGAGACACCCGGTTTCCTTACAGAGAAATATTTCACGATATACAGATTAATAATATATGTTCAGCACATCTTTGAATGCAAACAAATATAATTTGTTTTCTAAAGAAGCAGGAATTGTAATGGTTACTCACTGACTTAAAAGCAGAGAGTGAGTAGTTATGAGTCTTAAATTTTCAATACAGGATTTACAGGAATAAACAATCCAGCAGCAAAATATTTCTAGTCTATACCATCTAGAGCACACCGTACAGCGTCTGAAAATTCTTTTTAACTGTATGGCTTAGAATTTCAGACATTGGATGCTACTGCATAAAATTCAATCCTTTCTTTAACCAAAGTATAAAACAAGTAATACTTGCTGCTTTCCAGCCAGTGAGATTTTTGGAACTCATATAATTCAGATTATTTTGTTCATATAATTCCTAAAGTAAGATTCCTAGGTACACCTACAGTTGCCCTTAATTACACATGAACAAGCAAGCCACATGAAATTTAAAACAAGGTATACTAAAATAAGACANATTAGATAGTGATTGTCAAAGGTATGATGACTTCTTAACTTTCCTAACCATCTTAGAAAAAGAAATGGGCTTTTGAAGATTTTCCCACTAGGACTTGAGATTACTGAACTCCCGAGACTCCTCATACTGAATTTGAGGAAAGAGGGTGGCAAAGGGAAAGAAACAGCAGCAGCGTAGGATATTCCACACACTGTTCTTTCCTAAGCATATTTGCAAATATATTTATTTCAAGATAGCAAAATATTAGCTAAACAGAGACTGTCCATTCATATTGTTTAACTCAAACATATCTAAGAAATTTTATTTCATATTCAAGCTATTTATAAAACAATATTAAGAACTTACTTGAACGTAGCTACTTTATCAATTACATTCTCCAAGCCAGTTTCATTGTTCTCCTGGTAAAAAATTTAGTTTGGGATAAACATATAATGATTCAAATATCTTCAGTATTACACTATGTGTAACAAAAATAGACAAACAAATTTAGATAATTCCCTAATTCATTAACTATTATCTTTTGCCCGCTGTTAATCAGAAAGCAGATATTCATAATTGGCAAATTCCAAGGAAGTATCAAAGATACATAATACTTTCACTTAATAATGCAGAACTTCATTAATAACAGAGCTGATCTCTAGAAACAGGTCAATGCTTACCCAACCTTAACAAAGAGAAAAAAAGAGGTTTAGATATTTTAAACAGTGAATATGGATACTATGATAATATTTAAGCCTATTTCATTTACAACAAAAAACTAGGAGTTTTTGCATTGATTGCGGGCCCTGAACACTTGCACAGACTATAAAATCCAATCCACATCCCTCGCCTTTGCTTCAATCTTCAACAACTGTAATGGAATGGCAAGGAAATCTTTGTTTTCAAATAGACATGTACAACACCTGACTTCAGATGGATCTGCACAGGTTTAAGTCATCAAAATTACGGGCTTAAATTTATCAGTGGTACACAGGCCAGAATGGAATTGAGCTCCATCATCCTACAGGGACTAACCAGAAAGTTTCACAACTTTTCTTTTTGAACCTAGGAGAACTACAGCTGAATATTCTAAAAAAAATCACCTTTTAATCAAAAAGCGTAATTCCCATACAAGTCTTTTCAGATCATACTTGAATCTGTGATATTTACATCAGTAAGGTGTGTCATGCCATTTTGTAATTCTCAAACCAACATTTAAGCTTTATATTAGAAATGCTTCCATATAAAGATAAGAAAACTAAAGAAGAAAGACATGAAACAAGAAATAGTAAATAAAGGAAAAAAGTAAATAAATCACGACTCACGTTTTCAGGCAAGGACTTGGTAATTGCACTGTGAGCCATTGGTTCAATACATAACAGATGGATGATTTCTCTCATTATTACATCTTCTTTTGTCACATTACTGATCCCAGGCACGTATCTTTCCCCTGTCAGAATGAACCAAAAGGAGAAGAATGGTAAATATGACAGGCATAAAGTAAAATTGAATTTTGCACCATGATAGCAGTATTGCTGGCATGTTTCATTGTATAAGCTTGCATTTGTCAGAAGCCTGTCCCAAGGGTCTGAGTAAAAATGATTCTTAGCCTAGCTTCCTAACAAAATGGGTTGAGATGGACTCTCTTCAAATTCTACTTTAATGTCAATTATGCAGTTATCTAACAGCTTTTTTCACTGTCCAACTCCTATTGTTTCCAGCTCACAAATACTTGTGTTACTGAATCATCTGTTTACAAGAGGCACTCTTCAGTATCCTCTCTATACTATTATGTTTAAGACAATCATCAAGCCTGCTCTGTCAAAGCAATAATCCATTACCACAACAACAGAGAGAAATGAAACTTACCCACAACATAGATGAGAATCTGTAGCATCTCTTCTATTAAAACATTATATTGCTTAATCAAATCCTGCAAGAATGAGAGAAATCAGGTTAAAAAAACAAAAACAGAAGTGCAGAAAAATCCATCCATCAAATGACACTGAGCTCAGCCTTCATATCTACTACATTGCTAAAGCATTGTACTCTAGGAAGAAATTTCCATTCTAACAGGCTGGAAAAAGTGCCTGCTCTGGTAGAGAAGATATTATACACCAACTGAAATGCAAGATTCACATGCAAGAAAAGAAACAGCTAAAAAAAGTATGCCAAATGAAGGGTTATATCAAAGTTCAAGCCACAAGAATTAGCATAACAACCCAAGAAAATTCCAACCCAAATAAAAGCTTAAGAGACAAAGAAATGGCTTAAGAGACATAGAAATGCTATAGCAAAGTCATTTACATGGATTTTGTAGATGCCCTATAAATTAAAGGTCCAAAAAGGGCAAAACTTGCTTACTAATTTTGAGGAAGCCTCAACAAATTCCAAATACCAAATATTTACCTAACCATAAGCTCCTGTGTTTACTGACTTCTACTGTGGCCTTAAAAATGCAGTTATCAACAACAGTTAGTTTTTCTTATTGATGTTTCATATACTCAAAGCTGACAAATTAAACAGCAGAAAAATTTGCTACTTACCTGATCTTTGGTGGGTTTGATCTTTTTGAAAGCATCAGCAAGCTCATATCTCTGCAGTATCAGCAGGAGAAACTGGTTTGGATCCATAAGAGATGCACCTATCTATCAAAAAACCCGAATTAATATGAACATTACTTGCTATTTCAAAATAATTCAAATTAAACTGAATTTTTAAAAAATTACAACTATGCAGTGATTCAGAACATAATACCTGGAGCATGATGATGTCTTTATCGTACATCTCTTCTCTGCATTTAACATCTTGATAATAGAATACCTAAGAAATAGGAAAACAAAATAGAGATATAAAGTAATGTACTACCAAATGTACATCAGTTAATCTCAGAGGTTTTTCAAACCATACCACACCTTTATCAAGTAAAGGAAAGTCCACATTTCTTTCAAAATAAATATGTACTTCAATGGAAGTGAAAAATGTTTTTTCACCTATGCAGAAAAAGCCTATGCCATACTTCACACCCCCTTCCAAGAGGACGTAATGCCAATGGCTGCTACTGAATTAAGTCAAAACATCCTCCTTCTACCCCAGTTCTCAGAAAGACAATTCTGCAGGGGTTTACCAAGCTTTACTTCGATTTCATCAAAGGGCCCTGTGCAAGGTTAGCAGAGAATTTCTGCCATCAAAGGAAACAAAAACAAACAAACAAAAACCCCACACAAAACAAAACAACCAAAAAACCAAACAACAAAACCAAAACCACCCCAAAGTGAAGGCAAAGGAGCCAAATGCAAGGGTAGACTCTTCCCTTTACCTTTACTCTTGCAACAGAAGCCACAAGTATTAGAAAATGTTTGTATGTCTAGCTACAGGGTTCTCAAAAGTTTAGTGTGAGACTAAAATAGTTTCACTTCTGTATATAATAATTTCCATACACCATGAGGAACTTCTAACTTTTTATGTTATAAGCAAGAGTACTAACAAGTACTTTTGCAGTGGTTATGAGATCTGAAATTAGCTTACAAGCAGACATCAGCAACATGGATACTATTTCACAGAGTAGGAAAAAGAGTCATAACGGAGATGAAAATACTCATCTAAGACAGGGAGATAAGCCATTGCTGAAGATAGAAATAAAACCATGTAACCTAAATTTCCACCTAGAAACTTTTCTATTTACTGTAGGAGTGACTCTATGACCTCTCTCTGCACTGGATGAACCCCTGGCAGCATTACTGAGCAACCCTTGCAAACACTAATAGGATCAGCTCAGCACTGAACACTGCAGGGAGTACCTGGCTTATCAGGGAGAGCCCATTCTTTCTCCACATCTCTGCAGCAACCTGTGCAACCAGGACAAGACATCGTAAAGGATATTCTACTAGCAGCTCCACTTGAAATTCTTCCTAGAATTTAAAAAAGGAAAAACAAACAAAAAAACACCTCAGAATAAATCTGCCAGTGATTTTAAAAGTGTAAGTCCTAATGAACAAAGATATATTGACAGCTGAAAAATAACTTGTATGTGTGCCATGAAGGTTAGAGGAAAAAAAAAAAAAGCTTTTTTCTTTCCAGAGTATAAATCACAAAAGCATTTGGAAAAAAGAAAAAGTATCTTACAGGAGAAACAAACTCGTGCAATCTTGAGATGGCTCCAGTCTTGCTTAATCTTACATGAAGACCTACAAAACCAAGGAAGAAAAATCAGAAAATAAATCAAAATCAGTGAAGGTTCTCCAACCCCTTCTAAACGTTAGCTAAATCATCTACAAATTCAGAGAATTACAGAAAAAATAAGTCCAAGTTTGTTTAGGAAAGACTTCATACTTTCCTTTTTTTAAGAGAAGATCTATTACGTTATCACAACAGTTCTTACTAGTCTTACAATCTATTATTTTATGAATAAATTTACACTAAATTAATGAATGAACACCATCCAAATTGAGATGCTATATAACATATAGTAAATAATTTCACATTTAAATCATACATCAGTAGTAAATTAATTTCAAAACTACAAGGCTTAACAGATGGTATCTTGGTATGAAATGATGTGATAAAGAATCTACAGCTTAATAATAACATATGATTTAATTTGTATTCTATAGAAAGCAGCGATTGTATTCTGGCTGGAAGCCTGTCCTGGCATTGTGCAAAATATGTCTTTCAGGAGGAGCATTTTAACCATCCTAAGATACATACGGCTGAAAACTAAATTCAAGATACAGTAATAATGGACACTCATTTAAATAAAGGAGATAGAAATGGAACCAGAAACACTTCAGAGAAAACTAAGGATCTCATTAAAAAGAAAATTTTTTCCTTCTTGACTGACTTCGCTCTCTTCCATTCAAAAAGACATTCTCCGACCTCCATGGTAATGTTGTTCTGAGAAAAACTTTCCCTTAGTGGGATATATGGGGAACACACCTTTCTGATCATGAGAATGTCAGAAAGTCAGAGAGCAACTCATCTGTGAAGCACTTAATCCAAATGTTTCCTGGAGTAAAGAAATAGAGATGGGTGACAAGCATAGTTTAAACAGCAATCACAACACATCACTTACCAGCAAGAGTCCTAGACAGTGGCAAATGTATGCTGACAGGATCTGCAGACACTCTGTAAGGTCTGCTCTCCAGGGTATGGCCACATAAGTGAAATACTGTCTTCTCCCGAGAGCGGCCATTTGTGCTGCACCTCATCACAGCTTTATGACATTCTCTGTAGGACCTGAGCAGCAGCTCTTCCTAGAATTTAAAATACATGTAGCATTAAAAAAAAAAAAAGCATACAGTCCTTCCTTTCTCTTTGTCACACCCAGATTAATTCTTTCAGACCAATTTTTTTGTGGAGTGAACTATATTGAACAATTGTGAGCTTTTGTAAAAGCTGCTATTTCAAAAGCTGTCAGGAAGATTCACGAAAGGCATGCATGCACGAATCCCAGAAAATTTATATGCTTACATCACAAGCACACCACTCCTGGAACATCAAAAGAATGTTCTTGAGCTGCATCTGAATGGCAATAGCTGCTTCCCAGTCAGGGTCCACCTCAATGTGCTGACCAATCTGTCTTTTTATCTCCTCCATTCCCTGAAATGGAAATCCCACGAAATACTCTGTCTAAATCAGTGATCAAAGGCTTAACACAACAGAAAATTCCACAGTCAAAAGGTAAAACACATGTAACTAAATCTTGATGAGTGTTACTTCTATAAACAGGGACTGAAGAATTTAACACTGTAATTGCATGTTTACATCCTTTGTAATATTATGGGAAAAAAGAGGAGCCGTAATCTCTTTACAACAGAATATTAGAAAGAAACTATTTAAATGTATTGTACCTGCATGCAAGTTAGAATCCTTAGGAAAGAAACAAATCCTTCTAAAAAACGCTCCCTCAGACAGTCTGTCCATATTGTAGGTTTGCTGACTAAGATATACCTGTCCCCAAAAAAAAATATTATCATACTTTGCTCAGACTTCTAATCATCTACAATTTCAAGAGTTCTTGAAATACAATTGTTTTCAATTGTTTTAACACCATCAATTACATAATCAAATTTCATCACCCTCCCCATCTTAAAGGACTCAGAAAATTTCCCCAAATAATAGAACTACTAATACTTTGGTGTGACTCCATCATTGGAAATTAACAGGTTTTTAATTTTAATTCCAAGGTATTTGGGGTGTAATAAATGGAGTAATAAACATTACTCAGTTTATTAGAGCAATTTGGTACCAGTAAAAGTAGAAAACCCTACGCAGATAAGTATTATACAGCTTTCCCAGAACAACAGCAAGTGGGCAACAAATTTCCCATACTGTCTTAGAGTAGATACATTTTATTTATTAATGTAAATATTATATGCAATTAGATAATTGAAAATCAAAATATGTTTTTACAGAATGTAATTTTGGTATTTTAAAATTTTAAGTTTCCACTGAAAAAGAAAACATTAAGATATCATGCATGTTTTTTGAGGGGTTTGGGTTTGATTTTAAAGCAGTTTTATCATCAGACTCTGAACTGAAACACCTCATCATACTACCAATATTTTAAAGCTTCTCTAGCTTCTCAACCCTACACTTACCTGAGGTCATATATTACTGAATACACCCGCTTCAGTTTGTCCTGACTGTAGCCTTGGAAGTTGAACTTGTCATTTTTGTCTAGGTACTCTGGAAGCACTTCTAGGAGTGTCTCTGTAATGGTGGTGATTACATTTTGCTCTTCAATAAGATGTCGGGCCTGCAAGAACAAAGTGAAATTTTTTTCTTCCTGTTTATGTTAAATGTCTTCCTCAAAATATTTTTCCTTTAAATCCAGCTTTTCTGATTAAAAAAATCTTTTTAGCATTTGCAAAGAGCCCAAGATAAAAAAACTCCCACAGTATTTATTGCGTAGGAACACAACTGCTAACAACTTCATATGTTTCTTCAATTCTGACAGCATCTATATAATGGATATGCTGTTTTTTTTCCTAGAAAGATCATCTAGAAAAGAATTTTTACATTAGTACTTCATCCAAGAAACATATAACCTTTAAAATTTATAGATACCCTTCCTCCCCATATTTCAGTCCCACAAGAAGATATATAACCATTTTTTATCCCCTTGCCCTGTTTTTAAAGTCACATAGACAGGTAAATGTGAGCAGTAAATAAATACACAAAGTTAATGCAGAGTACAATGCACCAGAAACTTATTTGCATTCCCTCTATGTTCTGTAATGAATTTTCACATCAACTCAAGCTCCTGCTTTCATATTGGCCTTCACAAATATCAAAATCATTCATATTCAATTCAGCAATGCATAAAGATTCCCTGCCAAACACAACAATCTGCAAAGGTGGCACTGCTAGCAATTCTCTAACTTATTTTACACCTCTAGCAGAGCCAGGCTGTACATACCAGGGTAGGTACAGTGAACATCTGAACTGAGAGTGCTGTCACAGAGAGAACTCTGTCATGATCATCACTGATGTATTCCTTTTGCAATGCCTTGTAATACTAGAAAAAGAGAGTATTGGAGACATTAACCAAATGTTAACAAAAACATTTACTTTTTTTTATTCATAAGAATTACATCTCACTGTGTCTCTCCCACCTAATAGAAGCAATAAAAGTTCCAACAAAAACAGCACAATATCCTCAATGCACCAAAGCAAGTCAATATGGCCCCCACTGTCTTAATACTGAAGATAAGCACAAATTTAACTGATTTGTCAGACTGGAACCAAAATTATTTTCTCCTACAACAAATCTTCCCCTGAAACAATATTAAATATCTGAAAAAAATTAAATATCAGAAATAAAAAAAATAAAGACATTAAATTCTTAAAAAACAAGTCTTCCTCCTGCAGTGAACTGCATGGATAGTTGTTCAACAACTGTCTGTAAAAGACATGTACAATGGGTAATGCAAGTCTTTGTTTGCTTTGTTTCAGTCCAGAGAAAATCAAAAAGTCTCAATCATCTTTATCAGAATTAAAAAGTCTCACACTAAAACAAAAAGCACTTTGTCTTATGTTTTGTATATTTCTTAATTATTGTATCGAATTTTCAAAAAGAAAGGCCAATTTCAGTTGCAGTTCATCTGGCACTTCAAAAGACACACAGAATAATAACAATATGGCATTCAAACAAGCATACCCCTACACGAGTCTAAGGAACAAACCAGTGACATGGGAATGAATTAACTGCATTCCAATATTGAAGTTCTGCTTGTTTAAAATTCGTTATTTATATTGAAACAATTTTCAGTTTGGGGGGAAATTTCATAAAGCTAGTACAAATTCAAAGCATAAAAACTAAACCATTTACCTTCACAAATTCAACAGCAAAAAGTTTTTTGTATTCCATTTCCATGAAAAAACTACTGAAGATAAGTTCATGAAGAACCTTCCTCGCCCCTGCGAAGAGCCAATACAATGCATGTCATTTTGTTGTACTAAGATGCAGCTTTTTGTGGTAAAAAAGGAACCAATTACTAAACAATAATTAAAAATCATTAAAAGCCTTGAAATGGTTACAAAGCATAAGAATAAAGTTATTAATTTTTTTTCAGGTTTTGACATTTATTGGTATGTATTTGAAACATCAAATAATCAAGTCACTCAGTGTCACGTTCCATTTTGTAAAAAGATTTTTCAAGATACATAAAGCAGGACAAATTGAGGTGGCAAATATATGTCCCAAATATAAATTAGCTCAGCTGTAAAACTTAAGGCTGTACAAAAACCGTAATAAAAAAACCCAGGAAGAACTGTAATTCTACACGCACAGCACTTATATTTATCTATATGTTACACATATGAAAAATTAATTTGACAAATCTTTAGTTTATAGCAACATGGATAAACAAACCTTTATGAAGCCTTGCATCCCATAGCATCAACTTGCTTATAAAGCAGGGCTTTTCAGATCCAGCTTCTTCCTTGAGACATATTTGACAAAAGATCTGGCGAAAGTCACCTGTAGGGATGAAATTACTCATTTGTACAAGAATGTTTCAATAATTAAACTAAATGACACAAGAAAATTAGAATTAATTTATTTAAAAGAAGAAAAAAAGAAGGCACTTAAGTAAGAACTACTTTCAACATTTTTTCTCAATGAATATACTTCCACATACCCTTTGCCTCACTAATTTCTTCCTATTATTCTTGCCTACCAAATTTAATAAATTCTGTGATGCAGAAGAGTATTTTAAAATGAAAATAATTTAAAGAGCTTTGCAAAGCAGATCTACAAGAAGCCTTTACTTTAGAAATGCTCAGGGCTAGGCAAGTTTCTGCTGGTCACTGCCTCAGGCCTCGAAAGTCAATCTTTTGTAGAATTTCAGAAATTCTTTTGTATTTTCTTGCACCTATCAGTAGACACAGTACTTGAAGTAGTTTTGGGGATCAACATAGTGCAGTCAACTTTGGGTTTTTAACATTCCAAAATGAGGTTTTATGTTACTAATTTGAAAAGGAAAAGTGAAGAGTCATGAATCAAATTCCTGACAACCTGGAAATAAACATTATTAAATGTTTCTTGATCCATGTTCTACCACTTGAAACAAAACCATGAAAAGAACAGGAACCACCAGACCACACAAAGGTTCCAGCTGAGCACAGAACATCAGGCTCATAAAGCCTCTGTGTACATAATCCAGAAGGACAGGAATGTTTGACTTCAATCTTTGTACTTAAAGACTCCTAAAACTAAAAGTATCTGTTTATTTACCTGGATAAAAATCAAACTTTCACTAGAAACTTTGAAATAATCCACACTCAAAAAATTTGTACCAGCTGAAAGAAATGTCTGAAGAATTCAGAACAGCAAGAAAATACTGTTAGCAAAATAAATACAAACTTGAAAAGAACAGAACACTAAAACTTGTAAAACACTGTAAAGCATTACAAAAATATACAATTGTGATCTATGTATTTCAAGTAAGCATTCAGAAAAATTGAGAAGAAATTCACTTTATTAAAGCTTACAAAGGAGCTAAAGCAGATCATATTTACCTATTAAGAAGAAGGATAAGGACTGAATGAGAAGGATGAGATGAAGGATGAGAGCTTAATTTGTACTGTGTGGAGAAATTTTATAATGGCTTTAGTGTGGCAAGACGAGTATGAAAAAACCAGTAACGAATCAAAAGTACATTGATTCAGAAACCTTTAAAACCATAAGCATCATCAAACACAATGTTTGAAAGCTTCAAATAGACTTTCCACTACTGGAAATTTTTTTTAATTAAGATTTTAATGTGTTTGTCTTATTGACACTTTCTAATGAATCACAGCTATCAAATCTGAAGCAGAAATTGATGAAAGCAGAGGATATAAGTTTCCATTGACAGAGACGCTCTGTGGTTTTTCACCAGCACTAAGGAGGGAAGCTTTTAAGTAAAGGAGTCACACACTGAGTGTGTGTGGTGCTAAAAGTGAGAATAATAAAACTTTGAAATAGCGCTCCATCAGGGGAACAAACACATTTATTTCAACAAGAACGAACAGAAAAGTACTGCTATTCATAACCTTGCTAATGGATATCATCACCCATGCTACTGTACTATTAATTTTCTGCTTAGAAAGAACATCAAAGTATTTTAATTAAGGGAATATGATATATAACACTGCTTAATTCATTCAAATACTGGCATGGCATTATTGTAACAAAACCCAGTAACGCTTACTTGAATAGCTCATGAGTTTGTTCAGCCAAGAACCAAGGCGCAAGGCAAACTTCTGGTGTGCCATAACATCAGCATGCAGAACCTCCACGTGAAGAGGTCGCTGAGAAACGTTTTCAGAATGCCTCTAGGAGTCAGGTAAATATTAGTACATATAAAATAAAATAATATTAATACATTACTTATTTTCATTACCCACCATCTCTCCCAAGCAAAATAAAGAAAACAGTTTGATGATTTATTTCTGAACATATCTATCTGTCTCAAATGTGGTGGTGTAAATTCAATTCCAAAAAGTTCACAGGCAAATTATAAAACCATGGAAGTACTAAGCTATAGACTGTATGGCAGACAAATAAGTGCTCAGTGTTATTACTAATTAGGTTGGTATGGGGTGGTGTTTTGTGAATATTACTATAAGAAGTTACCTTAATTTCTTCTTTTGCTTCCTGACAAGAGGCATAATGTCCTGCCTTAACAGCTCTACGACCCTGTTTAAGAAAATATTGAGCATGAGACCAGTATAAAGCAAACCTAAAACATTTCAAGTCCAATCCTTGCTATGTTTTTTATACATAATAGAAAAAACAAGGCCCAACATCACTCACAGTGCTATTAAACACCAAGAAGCAAATAAAAATTAACATAATTGTCTGTATCAAAAATGTCATCCAAATTAACAACACAACAACCAAGAAAATCTGGGTATCTTATTATCAAATAAGGAAAATTCATGTACACATTAAAACAGATGAAAGATTTCTGCAGAATACCTTCAATACAAACCATATCAGCTTTCCTCCTGGCAAAAGTATATGAAATAGCAGAGTATAACCAGAGATATGTGCTTCCTAAACAAGTTCCCCACACCTGAAAAACAAGTGTTGACTAAGAGTTGCTCAGCCATGTGCCTTTCTTCCCTCAAGCTCCAGCAACCAGAAACAAAGATTCTATAACCAAGTGACTGTAGTAGTAACTCTTAATGATTCAAAAGTGACTCTCTCCGATATCCCAAATGCACTAACCTCTTTATCTATGGCAGTTGTATGCAACCGAGCTTCACCAAGTTCACAGCCAAGTGCCCTTTGCAGGCTGTAGATGACATGATCATAAGAGTGGTGTTCATCATTGAAAAGGACACAGTAGTAGCTGTCTACCTTCTCTCTGCTGGGAAAAAGGTAACATATCATACAAATAAAATTGTAAATAGTGTCCTATCAAATACAGCTTAATTGATAGCTTGAGAAGAATGCCAAATACAATAAAAAGGTATTCAAGTAAATCAAGCATATTCTTCATGCTAATGACATCCCCCACCATCTATGCCAGAAAAAGTCATAGAGATTATGTTTCAAGTACAAAAGAAAAGCTTTGAAGTTATTTGATATTCTCTTATAATTTCCCTTCTCTGATGTTTTATGAACCCATTTGTTTTTATGTGATACACAGAGTTTTTCCATTTTCACAGAATCATGGAATGGTTTGAGTTGGAGGGGACCTTTAAAGTTCATCTAGTCTAGCTCCCCTGCAATGAGCAGGGACATCTTCAATTAGATCAGGTTGCTCAGAGCCCTATCCAACATAACCTTGAATGTTTCCAGGGATGGTGCATCCACCAACCCTCTGGGTGATCAGTTCCAGTGTTTCACCACTCTCCTCGTAAAAAATTCCTTCTTGTATTTATTCTAAATACACCCTCCTTGAGTTTCAAACCATTAGCCCTTGTCCTACTGCAACAGACCTTGTTAACAGGTTTGTCCACATCCTTCTCTCAAGCACTGTGGAAAGCATCCTTGAAAATCTGCCAGCTCAGTTCTGCTCCCCTGCCCCTCAGCACCCCATCAGTGTCTCCCAAGACAGTCAATGGTTCCTGGTGGGTCTCTCCACTCCTGACATTTCCTCCCCTGTGCACTAAGACCTGCCATTTCACTGTAGATCAGGCTGTCTCAGGAGCACTTCCCTTCAGTGACTGATGGAGGACAGTCACACACTACTTTTCCCATAAAGCATCAAAAGCTTTTCTCTTCATAACTCTAGGTTAAATATGCCACAGGGCTGTTTACAGGGATTTCAGCACTAATGTCTGCATGAGTATGAGACTATCCCCGGCAAAATTATAATCCAAGTTCCTAATGCATTGAAAAGAAAGTTGGAAATACTCCCTACCTAATGATGAGCTCCACAGGCAGCTCCTTCTCTTCCTCCCAGATAAGCATATCTACAATGTATTTTATCACAGAGGGAAACACTCTCCTAGAATGCTCCATAATTTCTTCATTCAACTGACATTCAGAATTCTGTAAAACATGAGATAATATTAATATGGAAAAGAACCTAAAAAAATTAAAAGGGGGTTGGGAGAGTACCTTATTAATATAATAAGAAATTATAGTATAATATGTACACATATGCTGTAAATTATGTATACATACTTGTACTATAATCAGGAAATCATCTTTTTCACAATTTTCAAGCAAATTAACCTTGCCTAATTTCTTCTTTTCAAAGTTATTTCATCCCAAGGGCTCTCGGTAGTATTTGAACAGTTTCATATACCTTTCTGTATGCATCCATGTTTTATCTAGGCCTAGACTATGAAAGGCCTCATCGAATGTGTTAGCTTCACTTTTTTTTTAAACTTGCATTCAAAAAAGCTGTTTAACAGCTTTCTGCATTCCCATAGATATTAAAAGTTTGCAGTGCAGACCAAGTAACAAGCTCCAACTGGTAAACAAACTACTCCTTCTTACAGCTTCAACCATTTTTATCTCTGAAATTCATTAACTTTCTTCAAAAAGAAGGACAAAAAAAGTGAAGGAAAACTTTGGCTCATTTTTCTGTAAGGCCAGTGCTTTTTATTCCTTTTCCATTCAACTTTTTGACCGAACCGTAAATAACAGTATCTTTGCTACAGAACCATCAGGGATTTGGGGTCTGCTTGCAATGACAAATGGTGAGGTTTTTCATCCTGATTATCTCAGAATGAAGAACTCTGAAAAAAACCCCAAATTTTACCTGAAGCAGCTGATTTGCCCACATTCTCTTTAAGAATTCCTTTTAAGGTGGCATATTTTTTGTTAATATGCTCCTTTATGAGGTACAATAACCATGAGACATCCTAGCATAAAAGGTTAGTTTCAAGGCACAGAAAATTTTTTTTTAGTCATAGTGACAGATCATACACCAGAAGTAACTGACAAATGCAATTGTTCAGTAATGCAGTAATGTAGAAAACAGAAAATATTAAAATCAAACTTCTAAGCATTTGCTAACTGCTGGGAAACCAATTATTTGTAAATAAGAACTAATATATTTAGCAAAGAAAAGAACAGGAGACTGCAATTTTAATTCCTCAGTTATTATTTACAGATTAATTCCAAATGAAAGACTCAAGTGCACAAGACAGGTAGATGAAACTGTCTCCAAACAAAAAGCAAAAAACTCAAAGGATGTCTAATATATATGTTTGATCCCAAACACCTTGACCAAGGAAATCCTGATTCAACTTGACTGAACCTGTTACATGAGTTATACAATACATATACATTCATATAGAGGAATAAGCACTTTTTAAAATAAGAAGGTAACATTTACAAAACTTTTTATTTCACTTTAAGCAATATTCTTACTTCTTTTGGAGAACTTGATGCTCCAGGCTCATGTTTAGTACACAGCGGTCCAGCCTTCCATGCCTCTGTATCCCCACAGTCACAAAATCCACCCCCAGGGGAACTATGCATCTGGAAAAACCATGTATTTCAGTCATGAAATATGCCCATAAAAAGCAAGAGGAAAATAGCATTGTGGGTTATTTAAATCAAACACAAATATAAACACCCACTTAAAAACAGAAGAGTCACTGCATAACCAGTGGACTTACCACAACTATTTTTAGATAAAAGGAAACTTACCAGAGGAGAAAGGGGGTAAAAGATAAACTTTTTGAGCAGAAAATAAAGAAGCAAATAGAGTTGCTGCTACAGAAAGGTATGCAAGTCCTAAATAAATTTAACTTGAAAGTAAGTGAAAAAGCCTATAAATGATGAGTGCTTCATAAATGGCAAAATTCTGGGTTTATTCACAAAATAAGAGCAAAGCTTTCCAATGCCTTCTTTAAAATTACTTCACCAAGTTAGAAAATAATATAAAAAAAAATGTGCATATTAAACAGACATTTCGTAGTACTTCTACTTCTAACCAAGGAAAAGATGACATGATCAGCATCTAAATACATTTTTGTAAGTTCAGCTCTGCATTGCACTTTCAGAAGAGTACAAATTCTGAGCCTCCATTTTGGCAAAAAGTTCAGACAAAACTCAGGCAAAAACAATTGTCCTTAGCTTCCTCCAAATTCCCAATCTTGTAATAATTCTAAAAAAACTCTGACCCAATAAAAAGACATTCAAACATCTGTTATTTACCTGAAACATTTTAAAATAACCTGATCTAATTAGATGTGCTTTGAGTAGGAGGCTGGACTAGGTGACCTCCTTAGGTCCCTTCCAACATAAATTATTCTATGAATCTATAAAGAGCACATCCTGTATTCTTTAGATGAAAATGCTACAAATCTTCTCCCATCTAAGTACCTATTTCCATAACTGATGTTCTGCCTGAAGAATTTACTGAAAAACACAGAAATGACAACAGCTTCTCAGCCCAGCTGTGGTTCCAAAGTGTTCTGTAATTATTGCTGTTTTCCCTGGGTTTTCACCTTACTTATATCCCAACAGAACTGACTAGGACTTAGACACCACTGTCATTTTCAGTCACAGCTCTTTCCTCTGACCTACAACTTGCATGAAATTGCCAAAAAGATTAACACTTAATGCATAAATAAACACTCCTTTCTCTTTTGTTTCTTCAATTAGCAAGTTGCTGTTCTTAGAAGAAGCTTTACATAGCTAGAAACACAAGAGAGAGAGATTAAGTAATTCATAAATCCCAGAATTTATTTTTTCAATAATAAAATTACTAATGGTTTATATGCAGTTTATTATAGCCTCAAAAGAACTTCTCTAAAGCTACAAGTACCATTTCTTAAAATAAGATTTTCCTACCTTGTACCGGTGGGTCTTGTGAATGCTATTCTGGAAGCAGTCAATACAAAGCACACAAGTCGGATCAACTGCACAGTCTCTGCAACAAAAATGGTAAGTGGAAAACTTTTTAAAACAAACACCTGAAATTTTCATGCACAAAAGAATATGTTGCTCTGAAAAAAAAGAAAAATTGAGATTAACAACACATTCAAATTATAAAAACATTGTCTTTCATCATCTTTCTGTGACATGGAGTAACCAGTCTTGTTAAGTTTGAACCATGTACTCAAATCTGTTATATCTGTTATACCAAATTCTGTCAAAAACATGCTCGATTTCCCCTTTCAAAACTTGCTTAGCAAAACTTTTTCTGGTTTTGCTAAGAATAAACAGCTAGGAAAACCTGTGAGGACTCTGTAACTCCTTATTATTGTTTCCAACATCAGTCAGTAGCCGGTTTGCTCATTAAATTTTTGCTACACTTCTACTAAGTTATGTTTCTAATTTTTAAAACAGAAGTTAAAATCTGAAAAGAATTCCTTACTAAATAAGCTAGGAATATATACTTTGAAATGTAACTTGTTAAGTTTCACTCATGCATTTAAATACCTGAAAATAGGGAATTACACTCATGGACAATCTAATTCCATTTTATCCTATTTTTCACATACATACTTTTATACATTGCCTTTTTCCTTAAAACATGGCCACTTTTTTTTTTCAATGTTGTTTTATTCTATGCAAAATGTGGATGACAGGTGCTAAATGACATCAAATTTTTTACTCTATACCATTGTTCAACATTTAGTTCAAGCCTCTTGTACAGCTACAATATCATGGTAATTCTGATGACAGAAATAACTTCCTTCCAAACCTTCAGATTATAATAATCATTACAATCATTTAATACCTCAGTAACACTCATTTATTACCATAAATCTACTGAAAGATGAAGCAAAGAAAAAAGAAGGCAAAAGTGCCTGCTAGATTTGAAATTCAAGACATTCCGATTTTAGAACTGCAGAGTACCTTTTATTTTTAGCATTTTAGAAGCCTAAAGCAAACAGATACCTAGCTTCAGTTGCAGTAGTACAATACAGTACCTTGTATGAATACCACCACATTTTTGCAAGACTGCAATTCAAAAAAATAAGAAAGAGACCAACTCAGACATTTAGCTTTGTCTTTTTGCCTGCTACCATACACGAACTCTGGAGAGGTAGGAAGAATTATTCTTGTTCTAGCAGCACTAAACTGCCTTGTCCTGCTTTTTCCTTCGTACAGCTGTCCCACTCACCATACACTTCCAAGTACACACAGCAGGACTTCTTCAAAGACCATTCTCCTTTCATACACAACACTAGCTGATTCCTAGTAAAGGCTGAAGAGTATGTGATTAAAACTTTACAGTGAAATTCATAAACAAAGTTTATAGAGAACTTTTATTTTGACACTTCCTAAATTCTAAGGGATGGATTTTTTACTGATAGTGCTTTTCATCCTTAATAATATTCTCTTAGTACTTCTAATTAAATTTTCTAAGCTTTTAAAATAAACTGAAAATTAGAATAAACTATGGCAATAACATCATATTAATGCTCATCAATTGCCAGAACTGTTGCAATCTTTACATTTACCACAAAAACTGCTAGGTTTTTAATATTATTATATTTTATTCATGATACTCATTAATGTATTTGTATTAATATAATAAATTCTATCAAATCAATGAGCTGCCACCTTTAATATACTGCAGGATGAGAAAAAAAATGTGAAAAATTACCATTGGTCACACAGCGATGGCCAAAGCAAAAGACTGATGATGCTCAGAAATGCTGGACTCTGTTTCAGACTTTGAAAGGATGAGTACTGTATCCCTCAATTCAGGTACAGACTCCATATTCATACCCTATCATCCAACACTTTTAACCAATAGGTTTCAGTACTTTTAGTAACCTTTCCATTTCCTTCCCCATTTCTCTGCCGAGCCTTCTTTTCATATGCAATTTTCCTCACTCTGAAGTGGTTTGAAATGGGAAACAAATGCCAGCATCAGTTAACCAAAGAAGTACCATGACACAAGCAATGACTAGTTAGCAGCACAACTGATTTTATTCAAGCACTTTGTTGCATTATCTCAGATGGGAACATTGATGACAACACACCGTCATCCTTACCTGCAAGAGTATGTTGTCTCCCCTCCTTTGAACACCTTTCCACACAGCTGGGAGGTTCCACTGTGCTGTAGTTTCTCCAGGAATATATCTGGGTCCTCCCCAAACAAGTAACATTCCAGAGGGTATAATATTGCTGCCTGGACCATTTCTTCTTGTTTCTCCACCAAGGGGTCCATTTCAGCTGAGTAAATATTTGGCACATGCTTTGCCAAGCACTGTAAAAATGTAGCTTGGAAGTCGAATCTTTCATCACACCACTGCAACAAAAAGTACATCCATGGATAAACAAACAAGTAAGTAAATATAAAGAAAATAGGATTACACACTTCTACTGTGAATTCAGAATTCCTTCCTATATCACAAGTCAGTTCTTTGAGCAATAAAATCCAAGAAACCATGGATTTCCAATGATTTGTCTGCTATTTTCCACCACAGTAACCTCTGTTCCTTTGAAGTCTTCTACTAAAATACTCTAAGGCAAGAGCTGGCAAGTGCTATGTTACTGTAAAGAAACCCACGCACTAATTAATTTTCAACCACACTCTTCCCCACAGGCCAACCAATATATGAAGTTTGATGTCTGTTCAGCTGCTGACAAATGGAAAGAATTGCCACAGCTGGGAAAAGTTTGGGATTCATTCCTTTGTCTGCTGATAGTCACAAAACATGTACCATCTTAATGGTCTTCTGAAAGCCTTGTTGAACTGGTCATCAGAGGTCAATAGCTGCTGAGGAAGAAAGAGCCCAAATGATCATACAAGCTTATTGTCATTGGGAAACCAGATTAAAATGCAATTTTATTTTTGTAAGAGAATTAATGAAAGTACTTGTGTTTTGACTTGAGGTTCTTAGTCCATAACTTCACTTCCAACTTCTTTACTTCTCCAAACAGGTCTCTCCAATTGTCCTATTTCTGTCTTCCAAATCTGAATATTCTTTCCTTCATATTATTCCCATGATTTAAAAATAACTTTTGGTTTTTCCCATTGCAAATCAGACAAGGCTCTTAAAGACAACATCCTTTCAAACACAACCTTGGTTAAAATCCAAATATCATAGAATATCCTAAGTTGGAAGGGACTCACAAGGATCATTAAGTCCAAAACAGGACAGCCCCAAGAACACCATGTGCCTAAGAGCATTGTCCAAATGCTTCCTGAACTCTGGCAAGATTGGAGCCACAACCACTTCTCCATGAAGCCTGTTCCAGTGCCCAACACCCTTTGGGGGAAAAACCTTTTCCTAATATCCAACCCAAATCTCTCCTGATGCAATCCCACGCTGCTCCCTCAGGTCTTGTCACTGGTCACCACAGAGAAGAGATCAGTGTCTGCCCCTCCTCCTCCCCTCACAAGGAAGTTGCAGACTGCAGTGAGGTCTCCCCTCAGTCTCCTCCAGGCTGAACAGACCAAGTGACCCCAGCCGCTCTTCACACAGCTTCCCCTTCTAGGCCCTTTGCTATCCTTGCTGCCCTCCAATAGGCTTCTATCTTCTTATATTGTGGTGCCCGAAACTGCACAAAAGATTCAAGATGAGTGCAAGAAAAAAAAAAACACATCTAACTTCATAAATAGCTCTAAAGGGAATTTTCTCCAGGCCAGCAAATAGGGAACGAGCAAAGCAACCACCAAAGGGTTCAGACTGAAAGAAGGTTCAAAGAACTTTTTATGTGCAAAGCAAAAAATTCTCAATCCTTTATTTATTTTTTTGGCTATTAATCTTCCTCAGCATTACCCTTAGGTAGCCCATTACTTCATTTATGGTGAAAATGCATGGCAGAAGCTGACAGAAAAGATAAGCCATGGATAATGTGGTCAAGCAGAACAGCAGATTCACCCACAATCATATTAGAATATTCATATTTTATAACTGCAGCAGCTTGATTAGTCTAATCAGATTCCTTGAATCAAAAAGCATTCAAATCTATCCATTATTATCTGAAAATGAAGACCCATCCATGAATTGAAAGGAAACAGTTATTTTAATTCCAATGCTAACAAATAAATCTGGTTTTGTTCCAGAATTTCACCTGAGCAGTAAGCACCACTGAAATTATTGTATTGGTCATAAAAGCTGTAGCATACACACATATGTAATAGATACGCAATCTGTATACATATACATACATGCACTCAAATATATAGGTATGTATTTATTTTCACATATTCAGAGCTGAGGAACAAAAAGAAAAGGAAACAGATTAAATGGTTGCCTTTTTATTTTAATTAACTTACTCAGATTTTTCAACTACGTAGCAACATTTTTATCAAATAAAAGTGATGCTTACCCAGGGCATAAAGACACTCAATTGTAAAACAGAACTAGAAATTAAATCCAAATTTATCAGATACTTGCATATTAACAATGAAAAAACAAAAATATCACACACAGCTGATGGCTCTGAGAAAGATATTCAATTGTAAGAGGTAGCTGAAAACTGAATTACTTGATCATGTGTTTATTTTTTTATGCGTCTAATTTGGAAGTGGAAGTGAATCTTATCATAATTAAACTTCATAATTTAGTGTTTCTGCTTAAACATGTTTCCTCCGGTAACTTCTTTTTGTTTTATCTTACCTATACTGCACCATGCCTTCATCAAATTCCCCTCCCAATTTGGTTACTGCATTTTTTAAATGCGGGAGGGTGGGATGTGGCCCCGTGCACGCTCTGCTCTGTTCACGGTGCACAAGAGAATCCCAATCTGTCCCTTTCTATCTTAATGACCCAGGCTCCCAAGAGATGGTGCAAGTTCAGCTTCTGCATTGTTGCTCCAGAGCACGTCATAGCTTCAAGAAATACAGGGCTAAGCTTCCCTGAAAATCTGCCAGAAGTGTAAAATGGGTTCTCACACAGTCAAACTCACAAGCATTTCAAGCATTCTTGTGTAAAGCTTTTAATTCTATTTAAATGTTGTTCCAAGAAGAGAGGACAGGAAGTAGGAAAGAAGAGGAAACAAGAGAAACAAGAGAACTTTCTCAAGCAGGCTGTCTGCCTTCTGGTAAGAACACGAAAATATATGCTCAGCCTGTACATCACCCAAGAAATACCCATTATACTCACAAGAGAAACAAGAACATTATTTTTATTTCTAAAAGCTGCACCAGGCTAAACTTCAGACCTATCCCATACCCTCTCTGCCTCCTAGGAGAAATAATTTATTCCTTTCATCAAAATCTTTTTACTATATACTATGTTCAGAAGTATAAAATTACATACAAAACTTTTAACAACACAAAATCTGCCAAATAAAATATCCCCTAAATTAAACTTGACTCTTCAATGCCAGCTTTGTCCCTTTGTGCCCACATACTGAAACTCAACAGCTACAGAAGTCCCACTTTCCCTCTGCTCACTCACTCCCTTATCTGAGCTCATACCTGTCAAGTGCTCAATTGCTACAGATATAAAAAAACATATGAATTGACAGGCATTGTGTTTTTATTGACAGGATGAGCTGGAAGTCTAGAAGAGCCAAATTGATGTGCAAGACAGTCACAAGCCGAGATAGGGCTCACATTGCAGCTTTCTGCCCAGCCCTGGCACAGGCAGCCCTGAGAGGCTGTGGAAATGCCATCCTTTGACATATTCAAAAACCAGCTGGGCATGGTCCTGGGAAATCTGTTCTAGGTGACCCTGCTGGAGCAAGGAGTTTGAACAGAATGACCTGCAGAGGTGCCTTAATCACTGTGTGATTCAAATGCTTCCTAAGGAAAAATATTGTTTCTTTGTCAATCTCTATTAATCTTCTGATTTCTGCTACTAGTAAACTCTAGAGAAGTTATTTTCCAGATTTGAGTCTACTCAGGAGTAAATTTGAAATACAGTACTGAAAGAGGCAGAAGCCATGAAATAACACAATTAAGGAAGAAACATTACCATGTAACCAAAATAATACTATCAGTCAGCTCTCCATAGCCCCCCAGGCACTCACACCCTACTCACAGGGGCCCACAGGCTGTAAGCTAACAGAGGAATGCCCAGAGGAAGCTGGCTGAATACACTCTATTCCAACTTCGGAGTTGCAGTTTGGACTGCAAACTTTAAATTCCTGATTTTAGGAAAAATAACCATCTTCACATTTGAAGCAAATTAGAGCTTCATCTAAAATCTGAATTCTGAAATTGCTCAGCTTTTAAATATTTGTATTAGTGACCTTAGTAGAGCTCTTTCAATGGGTTTCTTGGTCATTTTCTCACTTTTAATTAAAGTTTGCCAAAGAAACAGCCACGTCACCACATGGCCCATGTGGACGTACACATGGCCCTGAAATAAAACCCCCACAAACAGTGACCAGAATGAGCTAAGGGAGCTCTCATTGCAGCAGCACACCACAACCTTTCCTGCAGAGGGAAAGTAACATCCACACCATGCTGGCAGGCATTCACAGGTATTGGAAACAGCAGGCAAAGGTGACACTCAAGAACCTGACACTAGTGAAGAGTGTGTATCAAAAATACACATTGTCTCCTATCTCTGCTTTTATACTTATATCTCTAACCTGCTCTAGACCTATCTCTTTTCCTACTTCAATCACACATTCCTGTCACATTCACCTTTTTTAAGATTAGGATAATTCTCAAACTGCATGAAAGAGGAAGAAAAAGGGAGGCAGGAGGAGTTTCAAAGCCGTTTCACCAGTGTTAGCAGTTTTGTCAGAAGAGCAGACACAGAAACCATTTTGTCCACCACATTTGATTTGTGCAGTATAACAAAAGCAGTACTTCGTCATCTTTATTGACTCTTCAGAAGAATACTGTGACAGAAGCACTGCTTCACAATACCACTTGAGAGCAAACCATTAGGAAACAATTCCTTGTCTTGCATGGGAAACATATCCTCCTCTGTGGGATCAAACTATTATTTCTTCCCACGTGTAA
Organism: Ploceus nigricollis; assembly: GCA_013399945.1. NCBI lineage: Eukaryota > Metazoa > Chordata > Aves > Passeriformes > Ploceidae > Ploceus > Ploceus nigricollis. The sequence goes on along the minus strand of VXBC01008934.1, from coordinate 143,869 downwards.
TCACATAGAGATTTTCCCAAATGTCAATTTCAACCAAACATGCAGATTTATCCTACATGTAAAAGGACAGTTTGTAGCTTTTTCTAAATCCTTTAAATAAGCATCATGCCAAAAGGTCAGAGGTTGTGAAATTCTATTTGCCTACAAATACTGCTATAAAATACATAAAATATCTGTCATTGATATAGCAAACATATCCATATCCAATTTTGTCTTTCACAAACACATTCCATTTATGAATACTACAAATAATAACAGGAATGAGAGAGAAAGAAGTGTATAAGAAAAAAAGGGGGATAAAAGTTAACAACACTCTCAATTCACTTCTCACCTGCAGACCAAGCATCAAATGAAATTTCTCACCACTGTGACAGAATTTCCTTATCATTGCAGAGGTTTATTATGTACACTAATTCAGTAGCTGTTGCTTCCATGACAATTTTTGATCCACCTTCTAAGCACAGTTCTCTTGGAACTCTGAAGTCTTTTCAAACTAACAGCTTGCACGAGGCAATATTATAAAAAGCAGCTGTACTTTAACTGCACTGATTGACAAGCTGATCATTTAGTGCAAAAGTGATTGCCTAAATTTCAAGAGTATTTTTAGAACTATACATTAATCTAATCAGTGAAAAGGAATATTAATATTTATGAACATTAAACAACAAATTATGAAGGAATAGACACTACCAGTAGCATGAACTAAAACCTGTACCTGGTCCAGCATTCCAGTTAAAAGGAATAGTAAAATACTTTGTTATGCATAGCAAAAATCTGTGAGGCACAAGACAACAATACCAGCTGCCTATCAAAGCAGCTAGAAAAAGCAGGCTTTTAAAAGTAAATATTTAAAATGCTGGGGGCATACTGATTTCAAGCAAGTGCCATTCAGCATAAATACCAAATGCACAAGGCAGCTTTAAGGCACAGAACACTTGTAAGAGTTAAACAGAGATTAGCAGGACAGCATCTCAGAAAACTTTTATTTTGATATTGTCCAACTAATTGAGGAAACATACGACATTTTAAAAGGATAAATATGCACAAGTTCTTTGATAAGTAGGCAGAATACTTAAAATTTCTTTGAAAAGGAAAGTTCAAAGGATTCTTGAACTAACATTTTCATATAAGGGTTCTGCTTTCAAAATTTTGACTCCATTTTTCCTTCTTATTTTTGGTTTAAAATTATCAGTTTTCTAATGCACTGAAAATAAGATCCAACTAGAGTACAAAACATCTAGGCATTATTTTTAGTAGAAACAATATGAAGTCAAGGCAATCTATTTCAGCCTCAAACATATATATTCCACAAAGAAGAGGCTTCAAAAATAAACACTAGAAATTAACACATTTCTTCTTCCCTGCCTTAAATCAAACTTTTTTTTTTCTTTTAGGAGTATAAATTCTATCTTTGAAAGGGCACAGTTCAGGGAGTTAAAATGGAAACTTACTTTATTTGTTTTGTCACATTCATAACAGGAATTATGTTGTTTCACATTCTCCAACAAAACACGACCAAGGTTTTAGTAGAGAATCTAAGCTGTAAAAATTACTGTTTAGAACTCAAATACAAAATATCTGTTTTCTGATGCATCTGTCAGCTCCTTTATATAACATGGCTAAAAAAAAACCATACTACCAAACTTTAGTATCCGGTCTGCTCTAGATATCAGTAATTACACTAAAAGAAGTTAAGTTTCAAAAGTTTCTTTTTTCCTTTGCACAACATGGGTAACATTCAAGACTGTCTAACATTGTCCTAACAAAACATCAACTTTGACCTGAAGACATAAAAGAACTTTTTGATCTCTTCAGTCATTTAACTTTGGCCCCTGAGCCAAAGCAGGGTGCCAATTCATGTCAAAAGATGCTTTAATAATGCAGGTGTTTGTCCACTTGGAATAAGACTCAAAACTAGCACAGACTACTAAAGCTTTGTCTAGAGCACAACCCTCGATTCCAGCAGTCGCCAACAACTACAGCCGAGCTGAACCAGAGCAAATCCGGGACCACTAGAGAAGGACAAGTAGCCAGCAGCACCATATGTTACTATTTCAGCTGCTGGACAGCTAAAACTAATGTCTTCTTCAGGGTAAAAAATACACAGACCCAAGCTGCTCAACCTTTTGGAAACTGCAGGTCGCTTTTAAATTACAGGCACCTCCAAAACCACAAGAGCACAGCTGCAGCTCATGGGAGCAAGCACCTGAAAGCAATCTCCTGCCCAAGGAGACAACTGGAGTCAAATCATGGCCTGTAGCTCTCTCCACCATGCTGGAGGTACCTCTGTTGTATCTCTACTCTATTGTACCTCTACCTCCCTACCAAGTGAACACTCCAGCCTAAATATGCTGCAAAATTAGCAGGATACTAAGTAGGTTCAACAGGCAAAATGGCCAGGAATTCTGGAACTAATTTTCAAGTTTTTGAGGCATGCAATCTAATCACCTTTTCATGTTCCAAATTTTTTGGTGAAAACTGCATTTGGTAGATAGCAACATACAATTAACACTAGAGGAAGCAGAAATTTAGTACCACACAGTAAACCAAAACAATGTGGAAAATACTTACTTTGGGGAAAAAGTTATTCTCCCTATAAAAATAGTAAAATCATCCATGCAGAGTTACTTATAATATTCTGTGAGACTTTGAAATTGAATTTTAAGTTCTGACTATTCATTTGACAGATCATTTTTATTTTGTTTCTAGAGAACAAATTAAATACTTTATTTCTTTCTTCAATCCTTAACATCCACGCTGTGGTCTCCAACATTTGAAGGAACACAACATCCATGAAATGTCTTAGCAAGCACCAGGCTGCACTTCAAAACACACAAGTACAGTGAATATTTACAAAGAAGTAATTCATTAACGGAAGGATGGGGGGTGTAGGGGGTGGAAAACAACACCACTGGTTTTTTTTAATCCCTGTGTATTCACACTTACCTAATTTTCCAATTATCATCACCACTGCACACAGTCTAATCTGCAGTGAAGGAATGTTTAGAAAAATTCAGGCGATTCTATCCATATTTAGCACTCACTAAGCATCCTTCAAACACTTTCCCTTATACACGAACCTGTTTATCCCTAACTTGTCTACTGCTGTGACATCTAGGAGACACTGGAACTGTTACATGCTATCAGGAATATCCACTGCTTTCTCCTGGAGCTACATACCTCTCACAACCGCAATACTGTAACAGGACTAGAGCAACCATATGTTGTGCACTTTATGTGGACTCGAGCAAAGATAACAGATACCTTTACAATCAGTTCACCCCTGCACTAACAAAAGCCACAAAAATTACCAATAAATATAAGTAAACATGAAAGCTGACAGGGAAGAAAAAACCACAGCACTACCAGATGCCGTAACAATGTGAAAGCACTTCAGTAAATAGATAGGGATGCAAACAGGACCTGGGCCATGCTCCAGTTACCTGTTGCAATTTTCACAGCTCCATTTCTTGGACACTGACACAAGTGTACAGAAAACACTGTTCTGCCAATATGCTGCACTGTTCTAAATACAGCAGCTTTGACCATGTGCATTTCAGGGCTTAGTTACACTAAAGGATATAATGGCTTACCTAAAATGAAGTTTTAAACAAATTTAGCTTAACAGAGTAAAATTATATGGACATGTCATCTGGTCTAAGCAGGTCAATTCAGTTTAGAAGACACTGCAACTCTCCAAATAAGAGGCCTGACTCAGATTTCACTAATTTCAAGAAATAACCTGCACATGAATATGAATATCCCCTCCATATTACTATTTGATTACACATCTATAGTAGCAGGACTCCTCAAATACATTTTCTCAACAATGTAACAGCACTGAATGACACAAAAGATCTGAAATACCTTAAAATGCACAAGTGCCTGTATCATGCTTTACATTATGAAACTGAAATTTGGAATTTTCCTGTCTTTAAAGGAAACATCCTAATAATATAAGCTTTTCTCTTCCTGTACACCACTACACCACTTATATCTCAGCTTTTGTTAGGAGTTCTGACTGATGGCAAAAGAAAGAACCTTTAAAAAAAATCCCTTTTCTTCACAAATATTACTGAGAAGGTACACATACATGAAAATTTGAATATTCAGTGTAAATTTTAAATCCTTGAACTAGCTTAATATCAAAGCCCTGCTCCAGGTAGCAGACACAAAAGCAGGCAGGAGTCAAACCGGAATTTGTTTAGAATACAAATGGACAACCAACCAAGGGCTGGATCCCGCCTGCAAAGCAGGCTTTTGTCAGGCCACCAGCAATGCCTGCTAGCCAACTACGGGACAAGCCAAGTCCAGCCCATGAGCCAGCAAAGTAAACTGTGGATGCTGCTGGGAAAGGAAAGAAACTAAACTCGAGTTTGGTAGACAGGGTTTACTAATTAATCAGCATTAAATCCAGCCCACTCTCTTCCAGGGCAGCTCAGGAAGCAATACAGCCACAATGGAGAAGCAGAAGCACAGACAGGACCTGACTTCCAGCTAATGCAGTGAAACACCAAGTTAAGTATTTTCAACCACAGTCATCCAACCTGAAGTGCTGGAGACAAATGCAGAGAAGACACCACTGACTTGGGCTAGGTGCAGAAGAGTTTATTACCTGAGTCACCACCATCCATTCCAGAATCAGGCTGGCTCCTGCAGAATCATTCAGGTAGCCTGCACTATGCACCAGCACTCTGGGAAGGTTTACAGCCAGATGTGGTGTTGCACTGCAGCCAATGGCACCCAAATCCAGAGACGAACAGAGGAGCAAGAGTCTCTCTGACTGCTCAGACATTGAGACAGCTTTGACAAATTCAGTGAGGCCAAAGCTCACCCTATTTAACCAGTTCTTTCCACTCCACACAACTCTCCAATTCTTGCACCACAGTAACTTTCAGAACAGCTCTGCAGTGAAAGCACAAACCAGGCAGGATATATTAGTTCTATCTACTTAGTACCATCTTTAAGACAGCAATAAATTTGGTGTACTGCTTCCAGACTACAGCTGTCTCTAGCATCACTACAGCCAGGTTTGCTATCTAACATCACAAATACCATCAGACACAACCTAAGTACGTATCCCAGGCTCTCCTTCTCCCTTTTTATAACATACCCTCAGCCCCTACTCCCTGTCAAAATCCCTGCAGTTTGCTTGGATGTATGGCAGGCAACATGGTCTGGATGGCCAACTACCTTCCTTGGAATAATGATAATTCCAGTCCAGACACTTTCAACTGGCTGAAATCACAAAAAAATTAGGACAACTTAGTGGACTAGCATCAACTTTGAGAAGCTGAGGATCTCTTCAACAACTCTTAGTTTTTCACAATACCACAATTACCAGCTTTATGGATTGCTTGGGCTAACTCAGCCTCTAAAGTCCCTAATTAATGAAAGGTTGATTGCATTGCTTTGCTGCTGATTACCACTATTACCCTCAGTACCACTGACTTTATGCACAGCTCACAAGCTTAAGATATCGCCTGTCTTGGGCTGCAATTTTTGACACTATGCAATCAAATCACATTTTTCCTAGTTTAAAATCAAGTTGCTCCTGATTAAAAAAAAAAATCCACACATAGGCTTGTTTCAATTACAGAAATATACAGCACTTAAGAATGAAGTCCGTGACTGAAGGGCCATTTCTAATGATTTGCAGATACTTAAACTCTGAGAAGGGTACAAGGAACAATGGTTGTTGGCTTAGTGCTGCCACATGCAAGACAAGTTCCATGAGTAAACATCTTTCTACTTTTATTAGTGGTGCGTAGCATCATGTAAAAAGTAGCTACTCTACAGGCTTGCCAGCACCCAACTTTTAAACACCGGCAGTCAACAGTTTCAAAACTATACTATGTGTGCAGACTGCTACAGAAAATAGAACATAAAATGTAAAGTGCCTCATACCCATCCATCTGTCTTCCTTTCTTAAGCAGTCAGCCTTTGGGTTTTCAACTCCTCTAGATAAAGTGTTTCAAACATAGTAATCACTACACAAGTTTGTGGAGGAAACTACAGAAGGCACTTACCTTAGTGCTTAGTGCTACCACTAGACAGGGTCAACAACAAATTGTGTTCAATAACGAACTATTAAATCCATAGACAATTATTTTGCAGAACGAAAAAAGAAACAATACTTCTGTTCAACAAACAACTACTTTGTTGTTTCCTATTTTCTTTCTAAATTATACTATTTGCTGCTCCACACACTCTGCAGAACAATAACTTGTTACTCTGCCTTTTTTGTTCTTTTAAAGGTGACTGTAGAGTCACCTTTAATTAAGAAAGGTAAAGGACTATGGTTAAAATGCACATATACAGTAAAACGTTTAAAGGACGGCTCTGAAGCTTTCCAAAGTTTGATCTCATTCAATTCTGTCACTGAGTGTCAACTGAAGACCCGGGACAGGGGCTGAGAGATAATGCGGGGAACTGAGACAAACCGCTTCCCCGCGGGCCCGTGACANNNNCGCCGCCGCGCGGGGCCTCGGCAGCGCCTCCTGCGGGAGGCCGCAGCAAAGCCCGTCCCGGGGGAGCTCGGGACGGCCGGCACGCGGAACTCGTGTTGATCCTGTGTGCTGAGCGGCGTGGGTGAAGTTCCTCTGCAGGTACTTAAACTGTGCCGTCTGGGTGCTCACTTCGCGCCCTGCATTACGGAGTCACGGAATCACAGAATCAAGTAGGTTGGAAAAGACCTCTGAGATCATCGAGTCCAAGCTACGACGGAACACCACCTGATCATCCAGCCCATGGCACTGGGTGTCACGTCCAGTCTTCCCTTAAGCATCTCCAGGGACAGTGACTCCACGTGCCTGGGCAGCCCATTCCAATGTTTAATCACCCTTTCGGTGAAGAAATTCCTCCTAATGTCTAATCTAAACCTCCCGTGGTGCAGGGGACTATATCCCCTCATCCTATTGCTAGCAAGATAATAGCACAAATAATTTCATCTACACAGGTGCAGTCACACCACTTCCATGTGGCTCATACATGGGCTAAGCAAAGGGAAAATTTTATTAACTTGGTGTAGGAGGCAACAGTAGCTCTAGGCAAATGGCTAAAGACCAAAAGATCTCCAAGATCAAAATTTTTCCTCCACACCTCCTTCTAATAGCATATCATAACTGTTCTGGGTGCTTAGCAGATTTGGCAGATTAGGGCATTTAGAATATTGATTGATACGTGACAAACACGACCTATGCATTGCTGAGATTTTTCCAGATTGTTGCAGTCCAGTTGTACAATTCCCTGTGTTTGCACCTCCCTAAGGCTGAGGAAATAGGCAAATAACCATAGCATTGGATCTTGGGGTCCATATCAAATGCCTGATGTCTTGGATATTGGGAAGACTGCTTCCTCCCACTGTAGTCTTCCTGTTTCAAGCCTTCAAGCAGCTTTTCCACTTTCTTCAGTTATCAGTATGGATGGAATAAAGTTTACAGGTGATCTTTTCAGGTATATTCAATGCTTTTTGTACTGCACCCAGCCACAGGTACTCTCAAAGTTCTTCTCTTATATCTTCAGAACATCTGAATGTAGTTCCTCTGCCATAGCTACCAGACATCTTCATATTAAGAAGTCCTGCAGACTTTTTTGTATTACTGAAATCTGTCACTTAAAATCACCGAGTCAGGTTTAGGTATGAGGTGTAAAAAAATACGAAGTGAATTTTGCCATGATACAATTAACAATTTCATCTTGTTCTGTCTGTCTGTATTGCTGATCTGTACCCAATCCTTTCCAATAGCACAGCTGACCGCTAACCAGAAGTGTTGCACAACAACCAAGTTTGGACTGTAGTTACTGGAGTCCTCCACCTGTTTTGGCATCAACACTAGCAATTGTATAATCCAGCTTCCAATGTAGTCGAGCAAGAGAAGCAAGGCAGAATTCCAGGACAGCAACAAACCCAGTCAAGCAGCAGGAGGGCTGCCTGCAACCCGCTGTGCTGCTTGCCTGGCCACCTCCTTTAGCTAACTATCAGTAGGGGCTTGCTTTACTGTGGGACTTCTAGAAGTTATGCTAATGTAAATTGACTGCTTTAATTGAACAGGACTTACTGTTAGACATATTTTTAAAAATTATTATTCAAAAAAAATTGGAACCCACATGCGCTGACAGCAAAGAAAGTGTCAGCAAACCTCTTAAAAAAACAAGTTGGCACCATTGCCCAGGCAGAAATGGCACAAAACACCAAGATCTCCATGGATACTACAGTAATAGAGGAAAGAAGAAGAACGAAACAGGAATTCAGATCAATTTTAATACAGACAAAATGCTTGACAGTCTTGCTAGAGCTAAAATAAAATGGTAGAGCTTCAGGAAGAAAGTGAGCAAGCCCTAGCTCTCCAGATTACTCCTCAAGATTACCAGGATTGCTGATTGATATTTATTTAGAAACATTTCTTCGAGGTGTTTTTTGGGGGGAAGAGTAGACAAGCAAGATGAAAGGCAGCTGAAAAAAACCAAAGCAAACATACATTAAGTCCTGCAAAAGAGTAACTAAATTATGAAAACATCTAAAAGGATGTGTCTTATATTAATGTTTTTTCTTGATCAATCAACGCTAATCATTATCAATGCTAAAAATTAAATCTTTGTCCTATGACAAATTATATGAGCAAATATAATTACAATTAAACAATATTGAATTAGAAACTTCTAATACCTTAAGTTGTTTGAGAATATTATGTTAAATAACAAAGAGTGATGTGAAGTGACAGAAGCTTTTTGACCTAAACTCATACTTAAGATGGGAAGAAAAAATCTCAACAGTAAATGGGCAGCAGTTAGTAAACTGAGTTGATAGCAAAGAATAACTTAGCAATTATAAAACTGTGCAGTTGCTATAGCAAGGTTTAAAATGGTGTGTGTACATATATATATATAAAAAAATGTTCAAAATACCATAAAAAGACTTCTGTCAGGAGCAAAATGGGTCAACTGCCTAGATTTCCTAGCAGGTAGACTTACAATACCGTCAGCAGAAAAAGCGAAAGTTTACATGGTGTGTTTGTAAGGAAGCGGGATGAGACACGGATCTCTTCGTACGCCTGGGTTTCGTTCTGCTTTCACCTAGGCATTTCCAGGCACCCCTGCGGCTGGAGGGGAAAGCGGGAACGCTCAGGGCCCAGGCAGCGGCGGCAGGATCCCCTGGCCTTGCCGGATAAAACCTCCAGCACAAGGGGAGCGCCCACCCCCGGCCCCACTGGCATCGGTCCTCCGAGCCGAGCGCGGCNGGAGCGGCCGCCGCCAGCCTGCTCTGGGTCGTGCAGGTGAGCGGGGCCGGGCGGGCGAGGGGTGGCCGAGCCGCGGGCACGGCGGAGGCGCGCAGTCAAGCCCAGGTTACAGGTGTTTGGCCAGGCTGCCCGAAAGGTCGCGTTGAGGAATATGTTCAGTGCCGGCAGCTCGATGTGCAGCTGCAGGGCGAGCTGCAGGCTGAGCTCTGGGGGGCGGGAGCCCGAGGCGAAAGGCCGGGACCTGTGAAATCCTTTACACAGCGAAGAGCACGGGGCACGGGGACCTGTGGCCCGGCCAGGGGACCGGACACTCAGAGACGGCAGGAGCTCATGACCCCCAGACTTGCTTGCTCTCAGACTGTGAGGGTATAAAAGCCCGGGGATTCCTTTCTTTGGGGCACCTTCTCAGAGGTACCCAAGTCGAACTGTTATTTTGTTAATTACTGCACCAAGATTTAATTATTTTAATGATCCCGACGTCTGAAACTCTGCTATGGGAAACCTGGTCTGACTGTGAGTGTGTCAGGTGTAGCTGTGAAGGGGCCTCGGTCCCAGGTGGTGTATGTGACTGCCAGAGTGGCTCCTGGCTGGTTGCACAGAGAAGTTTCCTTATCAGACAAGATGTGTGTAGTGGAAGCAGGTAATTAAAAATCACCTAATTATTACACTACCCTATATATTGCATCAGTACCTGATGCAGTATTATCTAATATCCTGGGGAGAAATGCAGGTTCTGCCTGTCCGTTTCCCCATCCAAAACCTCAGAAAAGTTGTGTGGCTGAGAAAATAGCTTTACTGATTTATAGCAGTAGAAGATACTGTGCCAGTATTCAGAAAGTTAAATGTACACAGCTTTGTTTCCAGGTTAAACATAAAATCCAAGTTGACCTGGCATAGTCCTGGAAGTAAATTGTCACATCCTAGGGCTTCTGTGGCCTCTTCTGTGACTCCTCCCCAGAGCATTCCGAAAGCACTTAGTGCAGAACTAGCCACAAAAGCGTTTACATATTTGTAGCTAATCTATGGCTGAGATGTCACAGGGATTGCTGTGCATTTCCTTCGAACAAATAGCTGCTTTTACTGTTTTGTTTTCATTCTCAATCTCAAGAACACTTTGCCTGACTTTATTAGCTGCAGGCAGTGCTCTTAGTGGACAAGCTGGCATATATAAGTCCTTTGGTTCTCTCTAATTGGTGGTGTAATTTCTTTTTCATTAATTTTTCCTTAAGTGACTTAAGGCTTATTTTTACTGCAGAGTACAAGTATCAAGAGATATGCTTGAAATAATGTAAGGAGAGCCCCTGTCCTGAGCTGCTGTCTTGTGAAGAGTCAGGTACAGCAGCATATAGCTGCTGCAGAGCTATACTTACAAGCAATGCACAGGCCCGTGTTTCTCTTGCTGTGTTCTCTCTGGTTGTATCACTTCAAGTGGAGCTCTCCCAAGGATAGGTCACAGCACAGCTAATTTGAGACTTGGCTTTGCTTTCGAGTGGTTATGTTCTCTTTCAGACGTGCCCTTTAACAGCTGCTTTATCATTGACCTAACTTGGAAACTAATCAAGCACCAAATCCAGCCTTGTGCCTGATGATGTTATGGGAAACAGGCCTCAGGCTCCCTGGTGATTCCATAGGTCTAGCCTAGGTCACTGAATAGAGCTCAAGATGGTCAGTTCTGCCCCCAGCAGTTCCTGCCTTGTTTTTCTTCCCATACACAGGACTAACTCTTCTTAAACTGAACTACATCACAGTCTTTCTACTTTAATCTTCTATTCATGGCTCATCCATCTTTATTGTAGTAGAATTTCCTTTCTTACCCACTGCCAAATAGACACTCTAGTTCAGTATTTGACAAGCATATAATTATTTCTCCCGTTTCTGTCAGCTGAATGCATTCTACTGTTGCTCTAGACCTTGTAATTCTCCCTCGTTAACGCCTGCCTCTCCTGAACCACATCTTTGCTAGATAAGGAATGTTGATGGTGATTTCTCCTCACCCCTAAATCTCTTCCAACCCATTTTAATGAAAGTAACTGCCTATGATGCAATGAGAGGCCAAGTATCCACATCAGTCAGAGAGAGAGGAAAGAGCAGCAAATGAGCTTTCACATACATTTTGGAAAGTAAATAAGAGCATTACAAGCTTTTTATCTTGCCCACTGTCTTTCTTTTTATTGGGATATCATCTGAAATTAATTAAAAAATTAAAAAAGAAAAAAAAAAAAAAAGGGAAGAAGCTCCACTTCTGAGATCCTCACATGTCATGGCTGTTAGTGATGAGAGAAACTTAGTCCCAGCTCTCAGAAGTCCCAGGACACTGTAACTCTTAGAAATTACAAGTTGAACCTTTTTTTAAATCTTAAACTCGTGGAGAAGAAAAGTGGGAAGGTCATTGTAGGAAATTAGGCTTCCAAACCACTCTCTGCTGTAAGGTTGAAAATTTACATTTGCTGTAGTTACTGGTAGAGCAGGAGTAAGGTTTTTTGTAAGACTGTTTTTTCTAAAGAATGAAAAGTGTAGAAGTTTTGATTTTCTCTGTTTGATTGCTGAGATAAATTAATGGCAAATCCACAGGCTGAAAAGAAGCAAAACAAGTTGTATCCTTGTCAATGATTAAATGAGGTTTGATGTATCGAGGTAGTTTTGCTGTGCTCTTTGCCTCACACTAGTTTGAGTGCATCAATGAAAGTGAAGATAAAGCTATATCTAAAAGTGTTTGCCTTTTTTAGCATGCAATTCTGATCTAGGCAAAAATTCCATGTCATTCCGAATGGGGAGTTTTCCTAAGCAGAATTAAAAAACTGTATTCAGGTAATATTTTCTTTGTATACAGATGACTGAATAAGTTGAAGTAAATAATTTTTCTCCAAGATATTTTATCTGGATTTTTCAAAAACTAAAAGCTCTACAAGAACAGGTTTATTAAACTGAATGTAAAAATTAATGTTTTTCTTTCCAAGTGATATTGTCAGATGAGCATTTGCTTACTGCTTTTTGAGCATCAAATACCATTTGTTCAAACCAAGGAGGACAATTAATTAATTGATTGACTGAAGTAGAATGAAAAGTGGAATTGAAACCATTCACACAAGGGTTTTTTTTGTACAGTACTGAAAAGCCACAATAAAAAAAATAGGAAAAAATCATACTTTTTTTATTCTCCCCAAATGGCTCTTCTGGTCTTTGACTGATTCAGGAATGAACAGCATCTTGTACAGTTACATACAAGTCATATCATCATTTCTTAGGCAATCTTTGCTTTCTTGAAGGCACATGAAATGGGATCTAAACACACTTGTTTGATCCATTAAAATGCTTGGATAGAATGTTAAAAATCCTTCCACTCAGCCGCTGGAAATGCCACACCAGGTACAAAATAAATTTTCAGTACATTTCAAGTTCTAGGTAGCTTTAACCTATTGCTTTGCAGAACTACTTTGTATTCTTACTTGCAGCAAAACCACTGTATTGCACAGAAACTCCTAGAATTTGAAAGGCAACAGGCCACTTGCTGTCATCACAATTTACTGTGGATACCCAAGTATTTCCTCATATTTTTGTATGCTCTTAGTTTTAAGGAAATTTTCTTGATGTGAATGTGATTTTAGGGGTTAGAGTTGCAATATCATTTGCTTGTTGTGCTTTCCTTCTCCCCTACTCACCCACTTCTTTTTCTCCCTGTATCCCTTACATTGACATTAATCACTGTGACTGCTCTTATGTTGCATTCTTATGTATACTTGGCTTTGCAGAACAACCTGGGTAGCAATAACCCTCTACTTGGGACAGTGTTTCACTCTTCTCTTTTGCAGGTGTCAGATATTCATATCAGCAAATTTCGGGATCCCAAACGAGCTCCTGACTTCGAAAAATTCTGTTCTGAAACAATTGATGTAATTCGGCCAGCACTTGTTCTAGCAACAGGTAAGCAATTGAAAAGTGTGAATTTCCTGTTGAGCGTACTGTCAAAGGAACAGTAAATAGGGAAAATTCTAGGATCACAAGAGAGAACTTTAAACATTCAGGTATTCTAAGCAATGGAAATTGAATTGCAGCTGAAGGGAGACTGCTAGAAGCTGAAGAGAATAACTTCTCAACAAAGGAATTATTATTTTCTTCAGTGTTCTGTTTCTTCAGTGAGTTTAGTGTGTTCTATATGTAATAGACACATACACACAAGATAGCTATTGTTTACCAATAGGTGTTGCTGCATCTTAGCCCTTGCTACCAGCCACCTTCCCTCTTGTCCTGGTCATGATTCTACATTCTTTGTGTTTGAAATTACAGAAGTGAGCAATGTATGTGGTTAGCCATTAGGATACAGTTCCTCTCTCAGAACAATCCCTGCTCATTTGTATGAAATTCACCTGTGAATTAATGTAAGATTTTATAGTTGTTTTCCATTTGAACATATCATACCAAGAGAGGTGAAATAAACCTTGCCACTTCATTTGAAAGCTTGCTATTGAAATAGATTAAGTTTTGACAAGAAAATGTAAAAGACTGAACTGTTATTGTATGCAAGGCTTTAGAATCTTAATGCTAGACCTGGAGTTTTGTTTCTACAGAGAGTTACTTACCTAATTAGTGAAAGTGCTGCAGTGACGTGGTCAATAGATGTCTGATGAGGCTGCCGCATCTGCATTAGAAGGCATTTATCCTGACCTTGTGGACCAGATACAGAAACATGCAGATTGCACCCAGGCCTGCAGCCACTTAGACTTGGAGGCAGGGATGGCATGCTTGTCTAGTTACAGTATTTGTATAACCTGTGTAGGCCTCTAGTTATATCTCACCTTTGTACACTCTCAGGTGATCTGACAGATGCTAAGACAAGAGATAAACTGGGATCTGAACAGGTAGAAGATGAGTGGAAAACTTATCAGTCAATCCTGAAGAGATCAAGGGTCATGGAAAAAACCAAGTGGATAGACATCAAAGGGAATCATGGTAAGAAGAAAATTAAACATTTCTGTCTTTCCTGTGATTGCAGATCACAGAATATAGAGGTAAAGTGTTAGTACTCACTAGTGTGTTAGTATTCATGAATCAGGAGAAGGGCTTGCCATCCACATATCTACTGAGGACACACTTTGTTTACAAGCTCTTATTGGAGTGAGTTTTTGTACCAAAGAAGTAAGAGTTTTTTACCTGGCAAGTGGTAGAACATGACTTCAAATGTTAGTTTCCATGTCATTATTTTATATACCACATTATTTAATGGAGGGGCAAACTGTAATCTTACCATACTGAAGAAATGGTTTCAATTTACTTTTCATAGACTTCCCCCTCACAGATTTAAATTTAAAAGGTGTCACATGTCCAGCAGCTAAAGGAAATTTGGTTTCTTTTGAATAGAAGGGAGTCATGGGAGTCATATCCATTGCCACACTGTAAGCATTCAAACACAAGCTGACAATCATATAGGCTGTATAAACAGGCTGTACCGAAAGCTGCACTCGGGGGAAGAAAGTGCATGCTTTGTCATATATACTCATTTTCCTATTAGGCTTCTGTTACCAGCATTAATGGAGAAGTGGAACCGTTGCAGTGCAGACCTCTCCAAGCTGATGTCTGTTCTACACACGCTATTCTCTGTTGCTATGACTACTTTATTTTCCATGAATGAGTTAAGTCTTACTTACAGAGCATGTACTCAGTCCAAAAAAGCTTTTGAAAAGCTCTGTGGTCAAAATGGAGACAGGTTTAGTTTTTGGCTGCTAAATAACAGTTTATATTCCCACAATGCCTTTATCTTTTAATTGAAACTTGAATGAGAAAACTATTGCCATTTAACTGCATTGAGTATATAATGTCTCCTCTGCACAGTTAGTCTGCTTGTCGATCATGCATTTTTTAAAAAGTAGCTATTCAGCACCTGCTGAGACTGCTTTAGCTCAACATTACCTAGTTAGATACAGGGGCCAATGATCAATTTGATCTGAAAGCTTCCTTATTTCCTTTTTTACTCCCTTACAGATTCATTCAACATTCCACGCCTGGATAGTGTTCAGAATTATTACAGGTACTTTTATTTACCATACAGATGCAGCTATATTCAAGGTCAAATTCACTAAACAATATTCTGTTTTCAGTTATCACATATATGCTTTTTCAGAGACTTTCCTATAGCCCAGGATCATATCTACTATTCCCTCTGTCTTTTGCATGGTCAGTTAGTAGGGCAGAATCGATTGAGAAAATAGAGAATTCTTTGTGCAGATTTATTATCCATTATCCTTCTATGTTTTGTAATTGAGTGTGTTAAATCTGTCAATGTCTACAAAATTTTCCGTCACACTCTAGGAGAGAGAAGATGGAAGAGTGAAATGGAGTTGGTTTTTCAATATATAAAAATATAAATAGTATTTTAAAATATTAAAATTATAAAAATTGCTTGAAGAAATAAAAATAGAAGCTAGGAAAAACAGTTATTCAACACCACATTCTGGTTTTAATTATGCATTAAAATTAAAGAGGGCAGTGGGTGATATTGAAATACAATATTTTTACACAAAAACATAGGTTCCTATTATATGTTCACAGCATTAGCAGAAGATGAATCAACTGTTACACATACTCAAAGTGGGACTAAAGGAAGAAATTTTATTGAAGTCATGATGTTCATAAAGATGATGTTAACTTAAAAAAATATTGTGAAAGGGTGTTTATGGCATTAGAAGTATTGAAAACTTGTTTTTAATATATTGGCTTGTATTCTATTCAGGTCGACCTTTCTGGCAATTTTATTGTTCTGATTGGTGGAGGAACAGGGACATGAACTGATTTTTGGATGGCTGTGTTCAAATTATACTCATCATCTGAACTCAGGAATGTTTTGGCTTCCACAAATCATGCAGGGAATAAACAAAACTAAAACAACTAAAAAAACCCAAATGCGCACAAAATGCCCACCCCAAAACCCCAAAAGAAATTTTTTTTAGAAAAAAACAACCTAAACTTAATGAATTTTAGTGATTCTCAGATTAACTCACAATCATTTTAGTTGCAGAATTTAATCCTTAATAGAGCAATTTAGGTGGTACTGTTAGTTGAAATGTCATGTCTTTGCCAGTGGAAGATATGTACAATTCCCATCTAGCACAAAGTATCAAAAGCACTTCAATTTTGTAGCTTAGAAATAGTAAAATTACCTGTTGTCAATGGAAGGAGAGAAAGCAGTGTATGTTTGTCAAGGCTACAAGCTTTCCTAACAGGAGTATTTCCATCTTATTTTAGGAAATACTCTGCCTGGCGTAAAGATGGTTCTTTCCATTACATCCACACTACCTCTTTTGGGAACTATTCATTCATCTGCATGGATGCCACACTCAGCCCAGGCCCTAAGAGACCCTATAATTTTTTTGGGATTTTAAACATGGTATTGTATAAGTCTTTGCATTCCATTTTGCTGTTTTATTTCTGTAGTGGTTTGTTCGGAGGTTTGGGGTTTTCTTAATATAGAAAAATTGTTTGAAAGATTTGTGTTCATCTAAAAGAGTGTTTACATTTGTAAGTTATAATGCATGTGAGACATTTATTTAGCAAAATGGATTTTTCACCTGCCTGTTTCAGAATCAAATGGCAGAGCTGTCTTTGATGGCAACAGAAAGTCTACACAGCAACCATACTGTCTGGTTTGGCCACTACCCCACCTCAACAATCATCTCCCCATCCCCTGGAATACGAACACTAATGAGGTAAGATCTTACCCTGTATATTTTCAGCATGAAGTACATTTCTTGCCTGTCTTCACATGCTCATCTCTCACTTTTCAGGTTTTCTGCAGTGATATTTCCTTCCCACCCAAATAATCACAATTCTTATTAGTTCTGCCACAGCCTATTTATGTGGACATCTCCATACAATGGGTGGGCTGATGCCAGTCTTGCACAGTCAACACCGTGGTGGCACTCTGGAACTTGAACTGGGAGACTGGATGGATAATAGGAGGTAAGAAAAGCCCATGTGAGCAAATTATTATATGAAACCTACCTTGCTGTACTGTGATTCCCTTTTATGCTGTGTGGTGAATTTGAAAGAAGCATGAGATCAGCTTGACTGGTTATTACTATTAGTGCTTTTGAAAAAAAGGCCTTGTGTGTATGTTTGGAATTTTCCCCATATCAACAGTCTGCTAATAAATTAAATTTTTTTAATTAATTCTTGATATTTAAAAACTGAAAAGGGGACATCTAAATGTGTATCCAAAAAATTAAAAAAGAATATTCAAATGCAGACAAATAAACTGTAGTAAAATTCAGCATCACTACTTCAAAATACACATGCTCTGCAGTAGCTGTTAGAATTCTTGACACAGAAATAGTCCACCTGAGAAATGTTACCTTACTTGCATATCAAAAAGTGTCTGATGCTATGTGTAGTGTACAGTAGTATATTAGCTTTTATTCTGCAGTAATCCAAAGAAAGATACTGGTATGAATACTGGGGAAGAGCACGATGGGTTTGTTATTCTGAATTAGAGTACCTACACAGACACTGTGGAAATGTACATTATATTTGAGTTCTTTAATGTAATGTTCATCTATCTGATTCATGTGCAAAATTCCATAGATCTTCACACTTGGAACTTTGAGTACTGCTTCCATGATTTATAATAAAATTAACCTCATCAGAGGTAAGCAACTGTATAATTAATATAGCAGAGTTGGAAAATGTAAGATCAGCTACAGAAGAGAATAAATGGAAAATAAAGCCAGGTTCTTTAGGAACTTGAGAAGCATGGAAATCAGCTGTTCATAGAGCAGTTTGTATTAACAAAATTTTTTTCCTTTCATTATAGATACAGGATCCTCGCGTTTGACCATGACCTCCTCAGCTTCGCAGATCTTAACTTTGAAGAGTGGCCTGTAGTTCTCATCACCAATCCCAAATCCTTCCTTTACAGCAGTTCTACTCATGAACCACTAGTCAAAATTCGTTATTCCACTCATATCAGGTACCCTGTAATGTCTTGATTTCACAATATTTAATTATATTTATATGTATATACACAAAACCTTTTTTTTTAAATGTGTGTCTACTGTTCTCAGAATTCACTTTTCTCTGGAAGATTGTTCCAGAGAGCTTGCCTTGTATCGTATCTGTGATAAGAAGATTGTGTAGTAGTAATTTGTGTTTGTTTTATTTATGCAGTTTTTCCCCTAAGGTCAAACGAACTTTATGTAACCAAAGCTGATCAATCAATATATAATTAAAATAGATTCATATGTAATCAATATGCATAGATTAATATGTAATCTGTGTTATTTATCTCACATGTTCACATCAACTCTGCTAATTTCAGGATTTTGTCTATGTATTTTTCTAAATGATTTCTCTATTCACTTCAGACTTCTTAGCTTTGTCTTTTCAATTCTACATCCTTTATATACTAAACCATGAGAAGCCTCTGCCAATTTTCATATTCATTTTAAATCTCTCCATCTTTCCATTTTTACCTTATCTATTTAATTTTTACATTTATATTTCAGATTTTTAGGCCCTTTTCAGCATTTCATATTTGCTGTAAGACTAATAAGCTTGAAATACTGCATATATAGGATTACAATAAAAAGAAGTTTGTCATACGTTTCAGTTAGGGAGCAGTATCCTACTAGGTGTCTTAATTACCTTCCAGTTTCCTATTCAGAACCTTACTGAACATTCTTATGATTATATTAAATATATGAACTGGTAGAATCTGTATGAAATGCCTTCATTTGACTAAAACATACTCTGGAATGCCATTCATATTACCAGAAATGAAAGGAATTGCATGTGCAATATTTTGAGTCTGTATTAGTATCACTGCTTCTATGAATATAAGCACTACTGCCAAGTGACAATACATTTGTTGGTATCTGAGATCTGTAATATCAGTCTTGCATTCCATTCCATTTGTCCTAAATGCAGTTACAAACTCTGAGAGGTTATATTCTGACTAGCAAAAAAGACAAAAAGGAAAAAAAAAGAAAACCAAGGAAAAAACCCCACTCCCAACAACAAAGGACTTCAGAGAGAGAAAGCCTGGCAATTTTTTATGAAGCCATCTACAAGTATTTGGTTATGTGTCTATGTGTGCTGGAGGATGCATCCCACTTGTGTTAGCAAATGTTTTGAAGCAAGAGTTATAAAATTATTTCTGCCAGGGCCTTACAACTTCTGCCACCTTTTTGTCTGTTCCACAGCCAGTTTTCTATCCTGTTCTTTTGTGTAGTGCCATACAGAATGACTTTTTTTTTTTTAACTGTAGGAAAGACCTACCATGTTACCATTAGCCTACAGATATTTCACTGTTTTAATTTCTAAATCTTTTGAACTTTTTACTACAAGGCAGCTTAACTTTTAGGGACCTTTTCTTAAGGAAGTAATGACATACCTGCAAGTCCAGTAACAGATCTGTTTCTTTTACTCTTTATTTACTCCTTAGAATTCTGGCATTCTCTCCTTCTGGCATTATCTCTGTCAAAGTCTACATAGATGGAGTTCACCTGGGGAGTGCACATCAGGTGTCTGGCCCTCTCTATGTGCTGAAGTGGAGCCCACAAAACTACAGTGAAGGGTTCCATCACATAGATGTGACTGTCCAGGTAAGGTACCTGTTGGCATTCTTTGTATTGATTTTTTTTTTCTTGTCATGGCTTCTCTATCACCCTCCTGCCTCACATAACTAGGAACAAAATACGTGCTAACAGGCTTACTTTCATATTTGTCTGATTACAAAACCCAAAGGATTTAATAAAGGAATAAACATTGACTGCTAAGCACCAAAATATTCATAAAGCTGCTGGGATAAAGAAAGAAATATTATTTTTCACAAGAAGTAAAATAAGACATGACAGAAGTGCGAACTTGAATTGAAATTGGCCAGAGATGTCAAAAATTACAAGAAAGGGTTCTAAAGGTATATAAACCACAAGCAGAAACAGAAGGAAAATACTGGCCAGATGTTAAACAGCAGAGGTGAATTAGTCACCAACAGCCCTGAAAAGGCAGAGGTTTTCAACACTTTCTTCACCTCTGAATTTACCAGCAGTTTTGGGCCCCGGGCCTTGGGAACAAGGATCAAGCTTGATGCAAACAGAGACCCACTGTCAATGAAAGAAGAGTTGGAGTAAGATGTGGCACAGGAGCTTGATCCTACAGATCAATGGGTCCTGACAGTTTCCACTCCAGAGTGTTAAGAGAACTGGTTGACATCTTTGTGAGGCCACTCTCCATGGTCTTGGAGAAGTTGGGGAGATCAGGGAGCATCCCAAAAGACTGGCAGAAGGCTAATGACTCTCCTGTCTACAAGAAGGGCTTAAGGGAGGATCCAGGAAATTATAGGCCCATCAGTCTTATTTCAGTCCCTGGGAAAATCAGGAAACAAATCCTTGTGGGGGGCTTTCTCAGGTCAGATGAAGTCCATGACTGGGAAGAGCCAACACAGATTAACCAAGGGCAAATTGTGGACCAAGAAGAACATTATGAAGTTCATAAAGGAAAAATATAAGGACTTGCACCTGGGAAAACATAATCCAGGAGTGCAGCACAGGCTGTGGTCTGCCTGGCTGGGGAGCAGCTCTGTGAAAAGGGACATCAGTGTCCTGGTGGACCAAAAGCTCATTGTGAATGAACAGTGTGCTGGTGCAGCAGAGAAAATCCACTGGATGCTGGGGTACTTCCACAAGGGCGTCACCAGCCAAGACAGGTCACTATCCTGCTCTACTGAGTGCTTCCAGGCCACACCTGGAACACTGTGCTCAACACTACGCTGTGTTGAATAAATGACAATAAACAATAAACAAATGTTTCTTTATCTATATGGATTTATGGCAATACACCAGAAATGAAGCACAACAAAATTTCAAAATATTTTAATATGGGCTATTACCTAGAATTGAACTTTCAGAAAACAACTGGGGGGGGGGCAGTAAACAGTCACAGTCTTCCATAAGTACTTTCAGATTATGATTTTATAATCGCCAATTTACTTGAAACTGCAGAATTGACTGTAAGTAATCCTTTTTAGGTAGAATTTAATACAGCAATATGCCAGAGAAGCATACATCAATTGTATCTTCCTAGAAAAGCTGCAATGATAATTAGGAACTTTAACTAGACAGTTTTTTGTACCACTGCTATGTAATTGCTCTCATTTTATGTCAATCTAGGATGCTTCAGGAAGAATTGGCACACGGGGCCATTTATTTGGTATGGAAGAAAACCTCTCTCTTAGATTTGACTTTTGGTCATCTGTTATTCTTCTCACTGACCACTATGTTCTAGTAAGTACTTTCAGCAAAACAGCTGTTACTCCATGTTGGTTTCCCAAGCTGCAGTAGGCATTTTCGTAATTCCTGAAGGAATTGGTAGACTTGGATGCAGTTTACTTTTTCCAGATATGACTCTTGGAATTCCAAAACATTCAAAGTTTCTCAAGTTGCACACTTCAACCACAAATGTGCAACAATGGTTTATACAAACAGTTGACATCCTGGATTTAGTCCCAATTATCCATTTTTGGGCATAAGTATACACACATTTTGTGCAAGCAAGAAATTGAAAAAGAGCTACTGGAGATAGTAGAAAAAGGAGACATTAAACCGAAGAGAAATTCACTGTGAACTGTTGAAGTATGTTTTCTGGAAAGAATGCTGCAAATATTCTCACTGTCAGCTGCTGACATTATAACTAGCTCCAGCGAAGTGGAGGGCAAAATCCCCATCAACTTTAGTAAGTTCCAGGTCATATGTGTTACAGCTCAGTACATGCAAAGAAGGATGTCATGTCTTAGTAGTCTAGGTGCACTTCTAGAACTACATAAGAAAGTCCACATGACTGTCGTTCTTATCGTAATTGGCTCAAAATTATTATCTTAGTTTTGTTAATCAGTCACACATTCTACACCATGTCTTGAACTGCATTTCTCCTCAGAACAGTGCTCCGTCAATGTTTTGCCTTGGAAGTGTAACTACACTTTTTCAATGGATATGTTTACAAACCCTGTTTTTTAAAGATTCGGGTCTATTGCTTTCAGACATTGAGCAGAATTCAAGTTAATACAATACAAATCCTAGAACTTAGAAACGCTTAAGTTTCCTTTTTACTCTTCAGTTCAATGACACCAACAAGCTTTGAATATGTGTTTCACA
Source organism: Ploceus nigricollis (assembly GCA_013399945.1). Taxonomy (NCBI): domain Eukaryota; kingdom Metazoa; phylum Chordata; class Aves; order Passeriformes; family Ploceidae; genus Ploceus; species Ploceus nigricollis. Next base: position 121,494 of record VXBC01008934.1, on the reverse strand, counting down.
TAGAATCTTTGTACCGTTCTATCAGTGTCCATAAGGCATGCTCCAAGGCTGCAATTATTCCAGGGCTGGCTTATAGTCAAAACTGTCTTTTCAGGCTCGAGTGCTCTTTGGACTGACTGTGCTGATTCAGATCACTTTGCTTGTAGTTTTCCGACACCTCCAAAAGCCAGCACTCAAAGGTATCAACTAATGTTTACCTGTGGTTTTTAGTAGATCTGTTTTCCCCTAAACTTTTTACCGTTGACCTGTTTGCTAACAATATGTAACTGTGCTGTTAATCACCATATGCATTTTACATCTGCTACTTTGTGATTTGATTGGTTTCTCAGAAGCTGCTGTTTTGCTTTTAAGGGAAGCTGGAAAACCTCCAATGTATCAAATAAAGTAAACTAGAAACTTGAGCAGGTATCTTTGTTTAAACAAAAATTAAGTCGATTGAAGTCCAAAGTTTCATTTTAATTTTTTCACTGAAGAATCCAATACATAGGGAAAGGAATGTTTTGTATTTTCTATATGTGTGCTTGTTTCACTGCAGCTGTCACAGAATTCTCTCTTGCCTGAGTGGAGAAACAGATTTCCTTTTGTAAAGACAGTATTTGTTAACTTTTGCAAAGAACATGAACAGGATTGGGTCTTTCTCAAAATAATATTAAGGCCATTTCTGTCATAACTTGATATTTTGTGATACATCTAGTAAATGAAAATTATTACTATTAAGCTCATGGCGTTTATCCTTTAAACAATCATTTGAACCACACCTTACTAATGAGATTTTTCTGGAAGCCACCTCCCTTCCTATTCATGTCAGTATTTGTCCCTTCCTTTATACTCCTAATTGTGTGGCATCCTGAGGTAACTACAGCAATTGCTTACATAAAAGAGAATCAGATGTTCAGTTGCCTTTATGGAACTCAGCAGCTAAATATTAAAAAAACTGACTCTGTGGTCAGCTAGGTCCATGCGGACTATGACAAATGTTTGACAACTTAGTGAACAAATTTGTTAGAGGTGTTGATTTCCAAAGGTGAAGCTTGCCCTCTGGGGGTTAATTCTTTGTGAGAAGGCCACATAATAGGTGTAAGTCTACAAGCTAACTTTTTAGGAAGGCTCTCTTGATCTGTGAATTGTCTGCTTCAGTTAGAAAGCTACTACTGCTTTTTTCTGCTAACACCACACACTTGTCAGAATAATGTCATTTTAATGCCGAGCCTTAATTTTGAGTTGCTATCAGATCTCACTAAAGTAGATTTAATCAAAGGAAATCCAACTAATCTAGTCCATGCTGCCCCACCTTTCTGGGTTTGCAGAGTTACTGTTTTGATTCTCTTACTTTTAATTTAATACATACTTTCTCCATGTTTTTCATTTTAGCTAACTTCATTTTCTGGGTATAGAATGGTCATTCAGTATTATTTACATACAGTAAGTGTATTCCTTTAGAATGGCAGGTTCCTCTGCTGTTTTTAATATAGATTGTTATATTTATTGGTTCTTTACTTTCAGTTATCACAGTAATAGTAATGCATTCTTCTGCATTTTTCTGTAGACAGACCAAATATTAATTTTATATTCCTTATTTAAAAGAAAAATAAATAAATAAATAATGTGCAGGTTTGTTTCAGAAAGACCAGTATTATACATACATATATATCTGGGGAGGTGTTGCAAACTGAATTAAGTGTATTTTTCTTAATTGTTCTCTCTGTTTAGGAAAGCCAGGATTACTTACTCTGACTTCATATTCTCTTCATGTCTTCAGTAAAACAAACACCTTCTATTACTCAATTCTGGTTCTGAATTTATACACCATTCTGGGTAAGTAGCCTAGTGTACTGGAGGACATAAATTGGTATTTTGAAATTACACATTAGAGCCTGATGAACATTAAGAATTCTAACATCTTGGAGAATGGGGAAAATCTACTTAAGTTACAAAATCTATGTGGAACTTTAAAAGTCAATGTCCAAAGAGACTAAAGGCTTATTTGTGAGAGCCTAACTTAGAAGCCCTGAATTAATGAAACACTTAGCTTGTTAAATTACTCTGAAAGTGAAGTGAGTATTTTTAAATTCAGTTTGATTTTCACTTATTTTTTGATTGTTCGCATCAGAGCTAACAATCTGAGCTTGTTCTCCTCTGATAACATGTTACTGAAATAGCTATTTTCTTGTTAGTCAGTGTAGTATGCATAACACAGAGCAGCCTGCCTATTTTCATTTCTATGCTGAGCCAGGCTGGAATTGTTTGTGACCACATTTTTCATATATCTTACTGTAATTCTGGGAAACAGCTACCCTTTTCATCTCTCTCTTAAGGAAGATATTATATGTGGTGTTGAAAATTGTCACAGAGATGAAACTAATTCAAAAGTATTTTCATTGCATGCCACAACCCCCTGTCATACTGTGGTATTTTCACACCAGCCTGCTGTTTGCTGAATATGAAAACATGAGGCTGATTACTCTGGACAAGCAATAAGGAAGTCTCAGGGTACAAAGGGTCGTGTGGGAAAGGGCTGTGTCTCTGTTGTGTTTCCTGATGGTGATGTTTGGTTTCCTCTCTTGCAGGCCCATGGTTTGTAGGTGAACTGATAGATGGCCAGATGGGGGCCTGTTTTTCCTTTGGGGTGTTTGTTGGTGGTTCCTTCTTACAGGGCAGTATGACATTTGTGGTTGGGATTTTACAGGTGAGTATTTATAAAATAAAAGCTAAAAACCAGCTTTTTTTTCTCAGGGTCTTTTTTCCATTTTTTTAAATAGCTTTATAAAGAAAGGAGTCTTGGAAGTAGAGAGATTAGTGACCATGCCTGACTACAAGTGGTCTTTCTTACCTTTCTGCAGATTTAAAGAAAGGAAGGAGGTTGTGCATTATTTTCACAAACTTCTCTTTTTCTTTAAAAAAATGATGTTGCTTTGGACTCCCTGGATATCTGGATTAGAGGCTGTCTCTACAGATGTACAACTCTAAATTTTCTATAAATTTCCTCGTTTTGCCCTTGGCTAACATACAGTGATTAAGCAAAAAACTGAGTGGCCAGGGCAGCCCTTGCAGCCTTAATAACCCTTCAGATCAGTAGGTGTCACTCTCTAAGCACACATGAGTCCAGTTTTCCCAGGAGTGGTTTCCCCATTAATCTGAAAGACAAGGTGTCATTCCTTAGCATTTAAGATAGAGGACCAAACCAGCATTACCTCCTTCTTCATGGTGTCTTCCTTGTACCAGTGTGACACCGCAGTGGGCTGGGTCAGAGTTAAGCTGACATACAGACCGTCCGGTTTTGCCATGCTAAGTTTTTGTTAAGTCCAACTCCCTGAATCAGTTCCAGGAAAGGTCAGATGCGTGTTAGTGCCTCTTACTGCAAGGGAATGGGCAGGAACGCTTGGCCTGGGACTCAAGCGTCGTGGAGGTGCATCCTGAGATTCCATCTCTGGGAACTGTACTCAGCCCTTAGAATGGGACAGCTTTATCTCTGCATATGTTTTTAAGCCTTCATAGATGTTACCCAGAACCCTTGGCTTGCTTGGTGTCTTATTTTTCTTTGCTCTTCCTTTCAGATGATGTTTTTCAACCTGCCATTGATGGCCTATCTGTGCTGGTGCCTGCTGGTGCGATGCCAGGGCCACAGCTTCCGTTCCCACATCCGTCACGTCCGACACCTCGTGGCTGTGCTTGTTCACCTGGCAATGGCCCTGCTCCTGGCCTGGCAGGTCTATTCCTGCTATTTCCTGCAGCGAACATACGGCACCTTGGCATTCTTCCTCTCCCCAATGAGAACATGGCTGGTGGTACTAACCGCAGCTCTCATTTATAAAACCTGGACACTGAAATCATCAGAGCTCAGAACTTACATAATAGAGATAAAAAACTGTCAAAGCTCCTGAAGTACAGTATAAGTACTCCAAGTTCTGTCTTAAAAACTGTCAAGGTACAACCTTATCATTTTGTGATGCTGGAATTCCATACACCCCAACCATTAGGTGGTAAGACCCAAAGCTGCACCTGCACTGCTACAGAACTGTATTAAATAGTAAATCTACAATATGTTATACACACTTTCCTTGTATTATGCAACATACTGTATAATACATGTTATATAATACACTTATGCATTATACATCAATACAGTAAACTGTGGAATAATCTCATCAATGAGGTTTTTTAGTGATACAGAGATAGATATGTCCATATGGCTCACAAATTGAAGTGTTTGTCTATTACTACTGTGAATAGAAAAATACTTTTAATTAATTATTGATTTTTATAGTGCTGCAAAATATGAGCATAGGACTTGATGAGCTTCTGGATTTGTGCTTAATTTGATTTTTATTTCAGGGTTGACATGTGTTTTTACAAGACTAGACCAGATGTCTTTATGAAGTAATAGTGATTGCAAAGGTGCTGTAGTGGCCTTCAGAGTCAGAGTCCTATGCCCATACATGTTTTCAGTTCATAATGCTGTATACAAGCAGATTATAGGCTGTAAAGTGTGTCTATGTATTTGTGTTCATGTTTACCTGAGCTGTGGCCTGTAGCTCTTGCCCTGGGAGTGCTGGCTAATTAACAGGCTCACTCTCTGGAAGAAGGCATTTCATTTTCCATTACTCAGGCTGCCAGTCCTCCCATCCATGACTGAAGAAAAGTGAAAGAACAGTGAATTATCAGCGGTGCTGGGGTTCTCAGCTTCAAAGCAAAGAATGGAGACAATGTCCTCAGGATGGGAGAGGCTGAAAGAATATTATGGTTTGATGCCTATAAAGTCTGTAATTTCTGTTTTTCTGGGTCTCAGCCAAATGCACCAAAGAGTGACCTAAGAAAACTCATTTCTTTGTTTTCATTTTTTTTCTAAGTCCGAAAATGATAGAACAGTTAGTTACATTAATGAAGAATGTAATGATCCAGAGCCAAGAAAGCTGAGGTGCCTTGATCTGTAAAGAACACTGCATTGCTTCACAAACGACCTGGTGTGAGTGGAACATTTAAAATACTTTAGGTAATTTTACAATAACTTATTTATGGCTTCTCAAGAAAAAAGAGGGCTAATTTACTTATGGTCCCTTTGGGAAAAAACAGCAGTGACTGTAATAGAACACAGGAAAATAAATTGGAAGAAAATATTGACTACAACAAGGACTTTTGTTATTCTAACAGGGGACAGTTTTCCTATTCCTTAATTTCTGTTCTTCAATGATACAGGAAAATAGTAATGTAATACTAATAATAGTGTAACGTCTTCAATGTAACAGGAAAAAGAGAGAAAGAGCACCCATTTACACGAGTCAAATACACTGTTAAGAGAATAAAGAATGTAATTTGTTGCTACAAAAGTTTGTTTTGCAAAGCTGTTAAAAAATCACAGGGCGCAAAATTTATTTGTGAGATACAATACTGAAAAACTGATAATAAAATGACATTTCACAATTAAATTACTTTTATGTGATTAGAGAGAACAAGAAGTGGCAATAATATACTTCGTATCTTTTGACTCGTTCCCATTGTTAAATATAACGTTACCCAATACTTTTATCCTTAGGTTGGCCTCTCCAATAGTCTCTGCACTGCACACCACTTGAACCCACTGACTAAGCCCCCACACTGAGCATTCATGCATGGCTTGTGTGAAGGCTGATTTTTTTTTTTTTTTTAAGAAGAAAGAGGAACAAAACTGCACTTACCAATCTAGAAAATTCTGGGGGTCCAGGAAAGCTGACACACAACTTCCTCAAACACCTCTCTGGGGCACTGCAGCACCCCACCACTGGAGAGGACTCCGTGGGGTCCCTGATCAAGGGGTCGGTGCACGCTGGAGACTTGTCCCACCTGATTTGCTGCTGCCAGGACAGCAGGACCATCCGGCTCTGTGGCTGTGTCACCAAAACTCCTGTTTTCCCAGCTATGGGTTCTCTCACTAGCTGTGCAAGAAGGCGATGGACACAGAGTTGAGAGGTGCATTTCCTGTGTGTGCAGAGCGGGTGACAGAGCCGGCACACCTGCAGTGCCAGTACACGCTTGTATATATCCCAAGCCCTGGAACAACAGCCTTCCCCCTGCAGTCATTGGCTATACGTTTTGTTGCCTTCATTTAAAGGCACACTACTCTTTTATTTTGCCACCCATGCTCTAGGGGAAAGTGGCTGATGGGATTATATTTTACTCTGCTAATGACTAAAGGTTAGCACAAAAGTCAAGCAAACTTCTTCTTTGGCCTTATCAGGCAGTTGTTCCTGTCTCCTTGTTTACTGGATTTATAGAGCCATCCTCCTCTGCTTTGCACTCATTTTGCAGATTTATGGAGTCATCTTTTTCTCACTTCTCTTTGCTGGAGCCTTGTTTCTTGGTTCATCCTGGCTATCTTGCAAGAGAATAGGGTCTGTTGCACATACAGCAGTCTTATCATCACTCTACCTGGACCAGAGTACAGTAGCAAAACTGAATTTCACTACTTTTTATCTTACTACTTTGAATCTCTACTTCTGGTTGCAAAATTCTGTGTTAGTGTGGCTAAAACATCATGTCTCATTTCTGCTTCCTTCTGTGTTTTTCCTAAAGAGTTCTGAGTTGTCTCACAAAGTATTTTCTCAGTTTGAAGCTTATTCCAGCTGCCGCTACCATTTCTAGTTGTGGGATAATGCCATCTGCCTGTGATCTTCTTTTCTCCCCTGGTAATCTATTTATGGATTATATAAACATTTCATACTGTGAAGAGAAGCCAGTAAAGAGAACGGTAGTATAGCAAAAGAGAAGAGCAAAGTTAGAAACAGGACTAAGTACTCCTGCACTTTCCTCTTCCACAATCAATGCATTAAAATATTGAATGAAGAGATTAAGCTATTTGAAAGGCATCTGCCTCAGGTCTCTTCACTTTTGTAACAACAGCTATTATAAACTGCAGTAAGAAACATTTATGTCTGGGCTGGAAAGGTCTTTTCATGGTGTTGGTGACATTTTGCATGAAATCCTGACATTTAACTGTACAGTTTAGCACTAAACACTAATAGGTGCTCTTATGAAAAACACCATGTTTTTCTCATTGTCAATGAAGAAACCAAAAAGGAGGACAAGAAACAAGATGAACTAAAAAAAAACCAAAACCAAACCAACCCAACAAAAAAAAACAAAAAACAAGACAAAAACAACCACCCAAAAAAACCAACCAAACAAAAAAACCCCAACACATGCACAAAAAAAACCCCAAAACCAGAACCCCAAACAAACAAAAAACAAACAAACAAAACAAAACCAGGAAAGGGATGGAGATGGAAGGGAAGAAAGCAGAAGGGAAGAAAATGAAATATAGGGCAGACAACAGCAATACTTCAAGGTACAAAGGGAAATGGGATGGAAATGGAATGCACAAGACTAATCAATACAAAGCAGAAGATTGGCTTAACCAAAAATAAGAAAAAAAGGTGTCTCTGCCCAATACTGTTTACCCTTTGCAAATGCTTATTTATAAAGATTGTAGCTGAACTTCCTTACTGTGGTCATGATGTCATATGAAGATAGAAATGCATAAAAGTTCACAAAAAGCCCCTAGCAGCTATAAGTGAGTTTGAAACCATAAAAATGGGGGCTGGAGTAATAGAGCAGTGAAGAGTCCTCCGGAATAGAATGCTATGTGAAGAGGCCCCAGGAACAGAATGCTATAAATCCTTATTTAGTTAACAACTAATTTTTCAAAGAGTCTCAAGCAGAAATTGTAATAGAACATAAGGTTAAACAGTAACTTGATAGCTGATAGAAGGAAAATGTAACTTAGAATTACCTTTGATTACTGTAATACTCAGAGACATCCTCCCCCACACAGGAAAATTTATCTGTGTAAATGATAATATAATGAACTGGACAGATTTGCACATGTGCATTAGGAATTTTGTCATAGGCATCAGTAATTAAGCATGAGTGACTATTTGTCAGTGTTTGTATGACTCCTCCCTTGACACCTTTTTGAATAAAAGACTGTACTTGTTTCCTAGAAATTGTGCCAGTGCTCTGTGAGTTACAAGAGTTGCTGTTCCATGTACATGGAAAAATTGCTGGATTTTGCCAGAAAGTCAAGATGACCTAAAGAGATCAGTAGAGGAACAAAGAAACAAGGACCCCAGCCAATAGGTTCTAAGGGGCCCATCCTGAATCAAGAAGGTAAACAAGATGGTGAACTGCTTTGGCTCAGAAATGGTGTCCTTAGGGAAAAAGTAATTCTGGAAGTGTGAGATCATGACCATGGACTCAAGAAATGCACTGACTCAAAAGATGAGCAGTTATGCACATGCAGACCTACTTAGCAAATATGATGCCGGTCAATTGTGAGTAAAAATGAATATGTATTAGATAGAGAGAGGCAAATCTGAAATGCATAAATATGTATGCGTTCCAAGCTGGCTTTGTCGAATTACTACCTAGCACCCAAATATCTTGGCTCTGGGCCAGATACTGGCTTTACACTGCAGGTACTGAACCCTGTTTGAGGAACACCACCAGCTGTGTTGATGGAGATAAGAAACAGATGTATGGGTCTGTTTTTGGGAAAAGGAGAACAGCTTGACCTAAAAAACATGGAATGCAATAAAGAGAAACTAAGACAATGAGATAAAAGGGAAGAGACTGATTATGATGCTGACATCTCAAGAGACAGAAATAATTAACCATTTGCCCAGAGAGTTATAGGGAATCAGGAGGGGGTTATGAAACATGGTCTTGCCTTATTGTTGTACTACTACAGGTAGCAGCTAACAAGCAAGCTCTAAGTGATGCCCAGGTGCTACAGACAAAGTATTTGTTGGCCTCCTTAAAGCTTAGGGCTTGACATGCTTGATCTCAGGCATAGCAGGAGGCTAGCAAAGCTTGGAAAGAATGTACTACTGACAGAGGACACAAAGAATGCAGAGTTTATAGGCCACAAGGACATCTGGAAGAACTCCCAAGATATGGAAGAAACTAATAAAGACAACTCAGCAACTGTGCTGAAATTGGCTCTGACTGGATAAAGGTAATTCTGACATGGGGAGACCACAACGACCGACTCAAGAAACCCACCAACCCAAAAGAAGTGAAAGACTGGGCATGTGGACTAATTACCATGAGAAGCAACCTCCAAAGCATATTGGATTTTTCTTACCAGTTATTTGTCACCCTTTGTTAAATGACACCTCTCACAGTACAAAATATATGATAGCTGAAGAGCCACACTATTACAAATTTTAAGAAATTAGGACAAGATTAAAAAATCTGTAGTTTTTGTAACTGATGGCACTTAATTTAAAGAATCTTCTCCTTTTGGCTTTTTATTCTTAAGAGGTGACATGAACCAGGATTCACAAGTAAAGGAATAGTTCTGTGAGTATAGTAAACATTGGAGTTACCAGGGTGAGGTTTACTTTGACTGTCCCTATCTTTTTGTCTTAAAGCCATTTTGACTAATGCTGCTAGAGCCTGTATTGCCCTCCACAGCTTACCTAACTACCAGAATGCTACTGCAATCAAGCTGTCTTTATTATGGTAAGGAATCAGTATCTCAGCATGACCTCACTCTGAATCGCCCCTCACATCACAGCTCTTAATAGACTGCTGACTTGTGTGGATTACTAAGCAATTCCTATAAAAATAAGTGCTGGGAATATTATAATTCTCTCATATTTTGTTCCAGTTGTGAAAAATAACTGTCTAAAGGACAATTACTCATGGAAAGTGTGTCAACTCATGGTGCCAGAGATGAGCTCACTCTGGAGTAGCTCTTCAGCAAATATTGTGATATTTACTTCCTCGAGATTTGAACCAAACTCTGCAGTTTTTTTTGTTGTTAATCAGTACCCATAGCTAGGCAGTTATGATTAAGCAATTGCATGGTGAAACTTGTAGGCATGGCTAATCCTTTGTTTTAAGGAAAAGGGAACACAACCCCCAAATAAATAGGCTGTCTGGATGACAGCCCTTGGAGTGAAGTCAGCAGGATTGAGCAGTAACTCAGTCAGGGGGAAAGGTAATCCTGGCAGGGGAGATCAAAACCACTGACCCCTTGACTACCAAGTTAAAACAGATCCCGAAATGGAATGGGGGGAAGAAGTGCACATGTGGGATAATTAGCATGAGAAGCAAGAGATATAACTGGCAAATAAGGATCTGAGTACTAATTAATGAAAAAGCTATACCAATTGTAACCAATGAATGCTGATGGCTTTGTTTGCTAAAATGTGCAAATAGTGTAAAAGTTTTAATGGTGATGAGCCAGACTTTTGTGGGTTGCCCCCTAATTTCCTAGTTTGCACAGAATACAATAAAGAAATAGGAATTCCTTGCCTTGGTGTGTGAAGTGCTGTCACACACCAACCAGGTGATGAGCCTGTGCTTGGGACAACACAGGATGTTCTTTTAAAACACACCCATTAAATATTTGCAAATGTAGGTAGCAACTGTCAAAATCATGTCAAGAACGTATTACTCATTTCGAGTATAAATGATTGCATTGTTGTTTCCAGTTCAATTTAATTTATTAGCATCCCAAAATCTCTGCTTTCAGTACATACAGAACAACTTAATGGTTTATTTAAGAAATGGAAATTAGTATAAGTAAAAACTTGCTCACTGTTAGAGACAGAATGCAATTATTTTTCTCGAACCAATGAATTTTACTTCGAAACTGAGACAATCTGTTTTCCAATATTGCCTCCATTCATCATGGACTGGAAAGCAGCTTCAAGAGAAATAATGAAATAAGTTAATGCCAAGCAAAACAAGCCAAGTAGCTTCTAAAAAAGAAACCAAAAATGGTAGAAGCAAACGTATTAAGCAGCTCTCCAAAAAGGAGAAATACCACTTTGGACCTAATCATATTTATCCTTAATGATATTCTAAATTAAGGAGGGGATTAAAAAAAAAAAAAAAAGAAAGCTAGCCTGCAATAAACTGCTAAGGGCAGCTTTGTGTAATAATTTCAAAAAATTATCTGTAAGCAACTGTTTGACCCTATACAAGTTAGTGACTACATTTACTGCTTTTGTGATATGTCACACAAACAGGAAAGAGAGACAAGGCATAATTGGACAGCCCACAAATGCTGTGGGTCACACAAACATTTGTGAAAGAAAAGGTTTATAAATATTGTACAATAGTGGGAGAAGCTGGTACAAAAGAATATATCTTTGAGTAAACAAAGTATGAAAGTATGATATATGACTGATATATTTGACCAAGTTACTTCAAAATACATATGTATACCAGTAAGGGGGAATTAGCAATGACTAGAATAAATTGAAATCTATGAGATTTACTTATCACTTAATTCTACTGGTTTTCAATCTTATGGGACTAATGGCTAAATGGACTAAATCATACTCTTCCCTCTTCCTTGAAAGGGAAGCATCTTTACAACACATCACACGGCTCATGTCACCAGACCCCCTTCATTTTTGTATTTGCTTTGTTACAGATACTTTGAACAGACTACAGAATATTTTGTTCTATTAAAAGAAATTAATTTTTACTTTCTTTAATAAGATGCTTTGCCCTTTTTTCTGCATACTTTTCATATTTTTTTTGTTAGCAAATCCAATAACAACCTCTGTTAGATATTGTGTTTTTAAAGTATAAGTTCAAGGATTTAAAAAAGGCATTTCCTTACACACAAGTTCAAAGAAAGGAGCAGCACTTTAAACCTCTAAATCGTGATGACTATCACCAGCTGCTAAGGTAGCAGTCTAAGAATAAATTCCCCTCAGTACTAAAACAACAACAACAAAATCGAAATTTATATTCAATGATTTTTTAAATATACAATAATTCTCGTACAGAACAATTTAATAATTAGTGAAAAATTATTATAACATAAAAATAATGTTTTTGATAAAATACAAAAATCTAAATTGGCAAATGAAACAAAAGAGATAGTTAACCTCTAATGTCATTGTATATAATCAGGTCATTATTCTTCAAAAATGATGTAAATATCTTACCACCGATGTTTGCTAAGCCTTCTACCACAGTCTCTCTGACCTGTCAATGCAAACAACTCCTTTCAGTTTTCCTCAAACAAGAGGAGCATTTCACATTTCTTAGAAACATGCCAAGAAACTGCCATAGAAACCACCAAAATCTAAAGACTTCTCTCACTGCAATGGACAGGGCTCTGTTTAGACCAGATTCTTTCATCAAGAGAGGCGTGAATATTTTCTGATAAATTTGCAGGTGGGTTAATTATTCAATCAGATCCCAGCCCCTACCAAAATTTAATGACTTGGTATTTTCCCAGGAAGATTACTGATCACTTGACGAAACAAAAACTAATTCAGACAGACCTCACAGTTAAGCATATACTCATTACAAAGTAATAAATGGTGATTATAAAGCTTGAAGTAAAATTTCCAACAAGATCCTCAAAACCATTCAGGACACTTAACTCATCTGGTATTTGAAAGTATATATTTTTGAAAGTCTGAATCTTTAAGTAAAAAAGCACTTGCACCCTGTGCTGAAATAAAGAATACAGATATGAGCAGCATGTAATCAGAGATGTCAGTCATACTACAGTCAGACCATTCTCAGCAAGTACCTTTTAAAACAGCACTACCTAATAAGCTTTCAATTATACTTACACATCTTTTAAAAGGTCTGTTCAATCCTGAGGCACAGTAAGAGAGCCAGAGACAAAGATATTAGTCCTCGTGTAGTAGAAGATAGTATCAAAGGCCATAGATTAAACCTAGAAGTTCTCACCTTCAGTTTACCTTCTTGGATCCACTGGCAGAGCTGTAATACACTAGCTTCTTGTTTGTCCATGTAGTTCAACACCAAGAATCTTTCCCTGTGAAAGAAAAGAATGAGCTTTGGTTTAAGAAACTTGGGTTAATGTACTTGAAAATCTTTAAAAATCTTTTCAGAAAACAGCCTTGTTGAAACTGAAGGGTTATGAGCATGAATTATAAAGAAGTGTAGCTCAGGGCCTTGCCAGTTTGTTGGGACAACTTCCTGCAGTGGGAGCTTGACAGTAACATCAGTCTTAGGAAATTTTCTTCAAGTATCAGAGAGAAGAGTAATAAAAATTGAGGAGTAAAGTAGTATCACCAGAATAAGTAAATATCCATAAAATGTGAGCAAATTCCTATTATTTACCTGTTTTTTTTCTCTTTTTCAGTGGTAGGGAGAATAATTAGTGAACCTGCAACCACCAGATGGTGAGAATAACTTAACTTTCAGGTTCCCCACTCTGCATATCCTGCTGTCACAGCTTTCCATAGCAATTGAGAAATGGAAATTATCATCAAAAATTATAATTACTTGTAGGGACATACTAAATTCTCCACTGCATTCTACTATGCATGGTGTATTTTACTAATTTTATCCATTTTTTAAAAGGGCAGACAACAGTAACAGGGACAAGGAAATATTTTAATTAGAAGAGACCAATTGATTTGCACAGAAATCAAGTCTCCCAAATGTCCCACAATGCAAAGACTGAAAAATATAAGATTCTCCTCCTAATCTCTGCCTTAGCTCCATCTGAATCCTGAGAGGAAATTCAGCAATTGCCAGAGTCAGAAGATAATGTTTTACCCATATATATCTGTCACACCTACAGTTCCATTATCTAATAAACCCCCAAATACTAAAAATGTAATTTCAATAAAATCACTGCATCAGCTGCATCCTTATGTCTGAACGACAACATTTTGAGAGAAGGCATTTTGCAGAACATCTGAGAACAGAACTATAGCAACACCTTCCCTTGTATTAAAGAATTGGCAGGGAGTAAAGGACTAAATCAAGCGACCTCAAACAAAATGTAACAACTGACATCTATGATTCTATACAAAAACATCCTTTCCCATTTTTTATGCTGATAAAGACAAATGTAAGGGAAAGGATCTACTGACATCGTGATTGTATTTTCCTTTCTAGGCATGGCAATATTCTGTTCCAATTACAAGTGGCTACTGCAGATTACAGACTACCTTCCAAACACCATATGAACAATCTACCTGGAACTTGGTCACAAGTTCTGGAGGAAAAATGTACCTTGTGATGTTCCTTTCTTTCTGTATTTTTTCTATGTCAGGAGGCAGTGGAGGGGGATAAGGCACGTCTTTGTTATACTGAGAAATCTGTCCACACAGGATGATATGGCTGTTCTGATTCATCTGTTTGGGACAGCATAAAGTGAGAAAAATGGCATTCCTCGGTCTCATAAACTAAATTTTTCAGATGCAATAGATGTTATTGAAAAATTTTCACTAGCCACATTTCCTATAAAAGAGTGGGAGAATTGCATGCAGTCCCATTCAATCTATGACAACATTAAAATAGGTAAAAATGCAAGGCAATAGTGGGAAAATAACTGCTATACAGCCTAGTGTAATTTTAAAAGGCACTAAATAGATGGAATATAGGAAATTGTTATCTTAATGTGGGCCCCCTGAATCAGCACCTGAAGTCGATCACTGAAGTGGAAAACCTGCTGTGCTGTATTACAGGCTGGACTCCAGTATGAATTAATTGAAAGCTGGGCATGCAGACATTGGAGAATGACTAGAATAAACCTGACAGCTGGAATAATCACCTGGCTTATAACCGTATCACTGATGTCTCCACCAACATTGTCAAAGTAAACATCCACACCACCTGGGCAGAGTTCACGTAGCTGTTTTGCAACATCCCCCTTCTTGTAATTGATAGCAGCATCAAACCCCATTTCTTGGACCAAAATGGAGCACTTTTCATCTGTGCCAGCAATCCCCACCACTCTAGAGCAGCCCTCCAGACGGCCAATCTGCAGGCACACAGTTAAAAAAAACAAACAAACAAACCAACCAAAACCCCAAACAATAAAGACAAATTAGATCATTCATCTGCATGAAAGTACCAGTGGAAGAAAGGGGGTCCTAAGGGGTGTTAGAGTTATTCCCATCCCACTAAACCCCACGCAGCAAATACTCCAATCTCATGTGACACAACTGCCTCTTGTCACTCCCTCCTCTCAATTACACATGGGGCAGGTACAATCAAAATTTGCCATCTTTTCAAACCCACTGACTGCAGAAGACTATGTTTGTGGAATCATCAATGACCGCCAGATCTGCCAAGTACCATAACATAACTAATAAAAGGAAAAAAAATTAGACAATAATTGACGTAAATACAATCTTCATAGATTTGCTCATGCATTGTTTCTTCATAGCTTCTCTTTATTAGTAGGTCTAAAGTTTGCTTAATATCGATTTTGTTTGTATATAGATATCTAGAGATATTTGTAGATATGCACATACACTCTCCAAACAGGTTCTGCAAAGCAGAAGAGGATAAAAGGACTGTAAATCTCAAAACACAAAGGATATCATGGAACACAGCACAAACGGTTTACCATATTAGTATTTTCTAATAGAGAAAAAAAATTAAAGTCTCCAGTCAATACAGTGTTGGGATTGCAGGCTACCATTTAAATCTATAATAAATACGTGTATATATACACACCATCTATTTTGCTTGTGCTAGCAACAAGTAATCACCACTATCTGTGTTCTCTTCTCCCTATTTCATGAAACTTGAGTTTCATATGTCAAGTCTTTCACAGTGAGAGCGTGTGCCAAATCCGTGAAACTGGCCGTTCCCACGGGGGTTATACCTGCTCATGTTTACGAAGATTTTATCTGTATATTTAATAACCAGCATGTTTCAGAAGACAAAACTTGCTAACAGAGTATGTTTGTATGCCCTAAGCCTGCACCCACCTGGCCGGCCAAAGAGCCACAGGCACCGGCCGCTCCGCTCACCACCATGGTCTGATTTGCACCTGCGGCCACGTGTCCCTTCTCCCTGATTCCCAACAGGGCCGTCAGTCCCGTGATGCCAGCTGCACCCAGAAAGTAGGAAAGGCGTCCATTTACAAGCTGTGGTACCAGCTACAGAACAGAAAGTAGGTAGGAGGTCATTTGTTTCTAAGGCGAGGTTTTGCTCTTTGATTGCCTGAGGGTAGAAAACTAATTCAGGATATTTACCAGGCAAGGTAAAACTGGTAGGGATGAGCTATCTCTAGCTCTATTCTAACAAGTCTGTACAAAAATGTTATGTCTTTCTGGTTTTAGAAAAAGATTTTAGACAAAGTAACTCACAAAAACATAAATTATGGAAGTGTTAAAAAGCAGTTGGGAGATAAGAAGTTTCCAACAATGGTGAACTATCTCTATGCTAGCATAAAAGGATAAAAATGCACCATTTTATCAAATATGGTGTTTGCAGATCAGTGATAAAGAGTCCTAAAGGAAGGAGTTTATTGGAAAGTATAAATTCTCAAACTACAGTAATTTTCCGTTACAAGAGAACAATCAACACAATATCCCTAATGCACTGAAACCTTTCCACTTTCAACTTAATATTGAATACCCTTCCTTATGTGAATGTAAAACCTCAGGTAAAAGCTTTTACTAACATAAGTTAGAAAAATAAATTAAATATACCTTAAGCCTTTCATGTCTTAGAGTTACACTCTCATGAACAAGAAGTTCTATTAGAATTAAAATAATTAAGAGAATTATTTAACTGAAGCAGCTTCAGGGAAATTTTTTTAAAAAACAACAATTAAAATAATACTGGCCTGTCTATTAACCAGCAAAATTGTTATTTAAAAAAAAGAAATTTATATAAAACTTGGCACCTATGAGTTGATCTGCCTTTTGAGAACTGATTGCTCCAATAAGTATGCTTCTTTTGCATTAAAAAAATTGTGTTATTAGCAGCTATTTAGGGAAAAAATAGATTTGGGGAAAAAAACAGTCACAACCTGGGCTTTGCATTTCTATTACCTTTTGTAGCAAGTCTCCATCAAGAATTGCCGCTGTCTGCCAGGGCCAAGTGAAGGAAGTTACAAAGTCTCCTTTAGCAAGGGTATGGTGCTTGCTCTCCTCCACTACCCCGATGCCCCCACCATCAGCAACTTCAGACAGCTGCCAGGGCCGCAGGTAATCCGAGCCCGTGTCCTCATTCATTCGGCAGCGCTGAAAGACAAGGCTTTAATGAAAGGCTCTGGTGGAACTTGTTCATCAGTTCAAGCTGGGTGGGGGATGAAGATGGGTTCCGAACTTCAAACACAAAGGGTCACTCAAAAATCTCTCAATAAGCCCCAAGTATTCATAATCTTTTCTTAGATCCCTCTTTCCCCTTGTTTGCTCAGTACAAAAGGAGGATGGACCAACCCGATCTCCTCCAGCAGTGTTACCAAAGCCAACACATTCTACAGATGTTGGCTCAAAGGCACCAGCACAACTGACAATGACTGGCTCAGGTCTGATGAGAACCCTACAAACGCCATTCCTCAACTGAAGGAATCCTAGAAATGCAGGATTGAAAAAGAATGCCCACGAGTCATTTAGTCTATGCCTGTGTACTGAAGAGCAGTCAAATATATGCAGACCATCCCTGACAGAGATCTGTTTAATGAAACATCTTGAAATGGGACATATTTTCTTTGCAGTTTCCCATGTAGCTACAGCCAGTATTTCAGGATTCTTAAACTTTTCCTTAATTCTCAAGCTAAATGTACTTTCTTGAAATCTAGACCGGCTTTTTTTCTACTATCATCATCTATGGAGGGAATAAATGATCAGAATTCTCTTTATAGCAAACTTTTACAGACTGTATCTGTCTGGTTCTTCTTCTACCTCCAGTTCCATTTCAACCCACAATTCTCTACACCACATGATTACTGTAATTTTGCATGACTGGAAAAAAAAGAATATAAAAAAGGCCAGGTTCAGAAAAAGCTGATACAAACAAATCTGTAATGGCATACTAGGGCTTACAGTCTCTTCCTGGTCCAATAAAAATTCCTGTATACATCCCAAGCATATTGATACCAAATTCCTTCCCAATGTAACTCCATCAAAATGAATACAATTACTATGTTACACTAGATACATATTTGTTCTGTAATCTGTAACTTTGGTGTTAAACATCATGACAGGTACAGAGTTGAAAGTACTTAAAAAAACAAGTTCTGGCTTAGCTCTAAGTCCATCACCTACCATGTAGGGGTCCACTGAGAGATAGAGAGTTTTAACACGCACTTGTCCCTCTTGGACTGTGTCTGCTATTGTACTTTGCTCCAGTCGGAAGTTTTCAGCCACTGGCACTCCATTCTTACCTAGAGTTATATTAGAATTAAACAAATAAATGAATCAATATAGAACTTCCCTTAATCAACAGGGGAAGGCCTTTTTTTAAGGTAGTCCTTTTTAGAATAAATTAGGTTATATATTTACTCAGGTGTAAAACTACAACCAACTACTCTTACCTTTCTGCCTCTTCTGACTCAAGTGAGACTGAGGGAATACAGACTGCAGCCACTGCACATGCACATTGTGCAAGGGCATCCCTTCACAGAGACTTCCTTACATTAAAGCTTCCCAGAAACATCCATAAAATTGTGGCAAGAACCCCAGAACTGGAGGCTTCATCCTCAGGTTGGTACCACATGCAGGAGATCAATCAGACAACTGGAGCCACCAGTGCTGAGACAGCCAGATGGCCTTGCCTATTTTAGTCAGAGTGACTGCACAGCTAGAGCAGGCTCCTGCTGCACCATTTGAAAGACTTAATCGCAGGTCACACAATAGTTCTTAACACTTAAAACTATTTTAGCATTAAGCAGCATACAATACTCCCTCCAAAACTTAATGTCTTTTACTCCAGATTTATGAACTCAGTACTCAAAATACTGAGCTGATCCATAACAAGCCAAATGTGTAAGCAAGAGAGTAAACAAAACCTCAAAAGTGTAAACTTAAAAAAACAAACCCTTTGAAACAAGAAACAAAAGATTCAATATTTACTACAGGGAAACAAAAATTAAGAGTAACAAAATATGTTAGACATCTCTTACAATGCAAAAAAGAATAAATGTGACAACTAAAAGGTCATGTGCCCTAATCCTTCTTCACTTTCAGCCCTACACTTAGAGTTTTCTCATATATTACATGTTAACCCTTTTTTCTCACCCAACAGTTTAGAAATCTGCATATATAGACTAAACAAATGCAGTTTGAATATATATAAATAGAAATGTATCTATATTAATACAATTTATATTTATTTATAAACACAGACAAATTTATTACAAATATATTTCTTTATATTAATGGAAATTGATAACTTTATATATAAATAAATGCACTTCAAATAAACTTTATTGCTGCATACAATATTAAGATATATAAATGTCAGTATCTCAAATTAGTGTCTGTTTCTACCCTCACCATTTTTGAGCATTAGGCAATTAGAACAAACACATTGCTTTTTTAGTGAAGAGAAATACATACCAGGCCGTGAATTCAGCACTACTCTTTGTATTATCATCTCTGCTTTTGCAGCAATTTCACACTGGATTTCTACAAAAGAAAATGTTGTTTGAAGGCTGAAACATAAATTTTCTTGAAAAAATACTATGAGGCAAAGTAGCCAGTAATTTGCAAACTGGGATGAAATACAGACCTCCCCAACTTCAGCATCCCCGCCAAAGGAAGATATAAAGAATCATATAAACCAACATCAAGCATAAAATAAACAAATGTGGGAATAAGGAGTTTCCCTGTTTATCTTATTAAAGCCCTGATTTATACAATGTCCCAGTAGCAACTGCTGGAAAGAAGGAAAACTGTAATGCACCACGCTCCTTGCAAGACCATCACCAGCCCCTACCAGGCAGAGGGAGAGGTGTCTGATTAGCATTCCTGTGCTGAGAACAACACCCTGTTCCCACCTAACAGACACAGAGGCAGCTTTGCACACAAGTCAGGTGCCACTCGATAAAAGGCAGGCAGGCACACCAGAACAGCAGTCTGCAGGTACGTGATAAAAAGATATTGTTGTGTAAGATGTGTTGTAAGAAAAAGCAATTCTTTCTATTAGCAGTGCCCAGAGATGAGAAAGAATGAGATCATCACTCAATCTGTTCTACAGAAAAATTTCTCTCTGAATTTCAACAGTTTAAAAGAGGATTGCAAATCTGTGACTTTGCACCTGTGAGACCCAAAGTTATAAGAGGAAATTACCCTGATTTAACAGAAGAAAAAACATGCTCTCACATGCTTTCAGATCTAATACAAAATAAAAATGTGACTACTATTTTCAGCCAAGAGCCATAAATAACCAACCTCCATACGAACAAAGGGCATTAAGGAATGAAGCATGATAGCTGACATCTTTGTCATAATGTTTATTTTGCTGACAAGAACAGCAAATTGGAGCAAATCTAAAAGATGAGCCTAGAAAGAGTACATCATCACCACTTATCCAACACCTTTATTCTTTGAACATTGCAAAATACAGAACCTTCTGCTGTACTGCTACAGTGCTTACATAACAGCACTCACAAACCATCAAGAACTATAGTCTGGAATGCTGAAAAACAATTAAAAAGTTATTAGGAGAAAAGGTGCACATCCCTGGCCATCCCTCCCCTCTAAAACACACAGCTGACTCAAAACACAAGTATCTTGTTAAAGAAACAGATCAAGCTTTAACATTTTATTGTGTTTGCACTTGAAAAGCTACTTATTTGGGAAAAGTTAATAAAAAGTGAATTTCTTTCTAGTGTTTCAACACCTAAGGATGCTACAAGGAACGAATCTCAAATGTGTCTTTACAGCATCACATAATGCTGAAAAACAAGTGACCTGCAGAGTTCTTTGGACAAAACAGTGTAGAACAACAGTCTACAACAAAAGAAAAAAACCCCACACTTTGATGAAATTACTACTTACTGTTTATAAACAAAAATGAGCATTGAAAATTAAGGACTTAACAATTAAAAAGTGAAATAAAAATCCATCTTTATACCCACACAGCTGATACAATCTCTAGAACATACACAATGTAAAACCCTAACAGGAAGGATGGCCTAAGAGAAACTTTGGCAGATGTTAGGTTCAGCACTGTACTCAGCTATAGACTTCCTGTGTGATCATGGGCACATCACTCTGGATTTGTTTTACAGAATATTTTTCAGAACAAAACTCAAAATTCTTCCTGATAACACCTGCCCAACAAAATTACATTCAAGCAGTACAACTGTTATCCTCAGAGGAATTGATTTAGCATCTGACAATTTCTGCTAATACAATGAGCATTTTATAAACTGTCAGATGTGCCTAGTGAAGTTTAAAAGGATAAACCTACTCTAGTAAATGATTTGCACACATTTGCAACTCAGCTGAAGTTTATAACCACTAATCAAACTGCTCTGTGCAGAAATAATGAGTTAAGAACACAGTGAATAAAAACCAACAGCATCTGACATGAAATCTGGGCACATCACTCCTCAATATATACTATCCACACCCATGGCTGAGGCTTTGAGCCTCTGTTTGTAAACCACACAGAGCAGGGAGAATTGCTGTACAGCTCATGCCTTACAGAGCAGCCCACTGTCAAAACTGCTGACTCCATTTTTGTTAGCCTAAAAACAAATATATGTATTATGCAAACACAAAACCCCAATATGAACAAGAGAGGATTAAGATAATTTTTATTGTGACTAACATACTCCTTAAATATCTGCTTTCTATGATCATACAGAGGGAAAAAAAAACCAGTTATATAAAGAAAAAAAAATCAAAGATATTAACATACTAAAAGGAAGACAAAGCAATACAGAGCAGCATAGAAAGATGTGGGTAGAAAAATTATCCAATGTAAGTTTAGACTACTTCTTTGAATTCCTGACATTTTGAAGGAACAAAACCACTGTTTATTTCCCAGTTTGTTTTCACAGCTTTTGTTTGAGGAGCCTATGTACTGATTCAATTTGAAGCTCTTCCAAATACTGTGAGTGGGTGGACAAAAAGTGAAACTGGCAACTGAATTGTTTCTGTGACAGCTGCCACAACAAATACAACACTGCAGACGGACATTTACTTCTAAATAGGACTGCACCTACAGTGGAAGTCAGCAACACCATCACAGAAGCAAATGGTCACAGTAACACTGTAACACAATAAGAATCAAACTTTCCTCACATTACAAACAATACTGAAGTGACTAAAGAAAATAAGTAGAGGCACCATCTTTTAGCACTGTACAGTGAGGAAAGCTTTTGGAAAAAGAGAACAGATTTTCTTTAAAAAGTAAAATAAAGAGGATTTGTATCATATACACAATTCTTTTCAATACATGCATAGTGCCAGTGTGCAGGATGTTTTTGACTATTTTTTAAAAAGACAACACAATTATTATTTTTTAGCTTTTCCAAACAAAACCAGTCTGAGTTGGTTTTACTCTTTAAATCAAACAGAATAAAAATCCCAAGTTTTAACATCATTGTGCTATGCCAATCACCTGATCCACCCTATGAGTACATCAGGAGCATTAAGCAGCACAAGAGCAGCATCTTCAGGGAAGTCTCAAGTATGTTTTAGCCCAGATTTACTCTTATCTCTGTCTCCCCTTGCCTTTCTGTCCCCACTGTTTCAGAGACACGTGACAACTCCTTTTAAAAAGTTAAATATATTCCTCAGTACTAAAATGCTCCAGTTTGTTTGCCTGGGGCTTGGTTCCCAGAACTTCTTGTTTCTGCAACTGCCCAGAAGGCAGAGTTTTCAGTTGCCTATACTCTTGCCAAAACAAGTCACCTGCTTCCAAGTCATTAAAGCCCATGCCTGATGCAGTCTAGTTAAAAACCAAAAGGAAGAACAGGTAGTCCTGTATCAGGTCCAGGCAGCAAGGAGGAAGAAGACAGGCAATCTAAACAGAGAAAATTATTTGCAAGTCTTCTGAAACTGTGATGTCAAAATGGCTGACTGTGAATGAGGAACATGCAGGAAGGAAAGATGGGAAGAACTGGGACTAGGAATCAGTAAGAACAGAGAAACATGACAAGAATAGCAACTTAATGGCCAGTAAAGCAGAGAAGAATGAAACAGAATGGGAAGAGAGAACTGAAGAAACTGGGAACAATGAGACAGCCAAGCAAACTGAGGTGGAATGACTGGTAAAAAAACAAGAAGAGACAACTGTAACTGGCAAGGTGAGGTAAATGGAAATGGAAAAGCAAATGTAATGGATTAAGCACCAAAGTTTCCACCAGCTCCACTAAGGAGCTCTACATTTGATGAATGTTAATTAATGGCAAGCCAGAATCAATACCGACTGTCATGAACGGAGAAAAACACATGCCATAAAAAGCTAAGTACTTTCATGAACTGAACCAATAAATTTAGATTTCCTAATGTTCCATATCTCATCGCTGAATTCTCTGATGAGAAGTCTCTCCCACAGTGTTTTCTCCATCTGGATTTTCTGACACACTATAAGAGTTGAGGGCAGGCTCCAATCTTTCGTCCAAGGAAGAAGCAGATGAAAAAGAAAGACAACAGTAGTAGGATCTTGATCCAGCCATCTCTTTTTTATATCCCCAAGAAGCCTAATATCTTTCAGCTTTTTATCAGATTTCACTCACCTACAAATTAAAAGTTCCAGTACGTATAGACATTCATAGCGACATACAATAGAACTGTATAAACTTTTTCAGATTTAGGTGTCAAAAAATATCTAAAAGCTTTTAGGTACAACATCTTGAACTTTTTTTTTTTTCAACTAAGTAGTTGCACTGTATTAGAGCTGCTGAAAACTGTTTAAAATATCATATCTGTATATGGTGTATATACATAAGGCCTATTTCTTCTCGGTAGAGTTTCACATAAGGAATGCAAATTGCTCCCAGGATGGCAGGAGCATCACCCGATGGGTTTTTTGAGAAGGCTATAGTGCACTTTGCAGGCTCCCACGTGAGAGCCGTCTCAGAGAGCCTAGTGACTATCCAGGTTCCCAGGTATGCCCAAAGACCAAGTTAGAAAGCAGTGCTGCCAAAGGTGGAAGAGCCCCTGGAGAGAGCCTTACAGACGGGTCATTACCAGATTCGGAAACCGCAGACAGAACAGCCCAGGAGAGAGAACCCAGGCTCAGTCCTACAGGCTGGTCTGGGGCTGCGGTGGGCTCCGCTCCTCTCCTCAGGAATGCCTCCACCGCCCTGGGACGCGCTTTGATCAGGGGGCTCAGTAAAGCTCGATTCCAGCTCGCATTCCAGGGATCGGGTAATGCCAGCAACTTCTTCCAACCACTTCCGCACCTGTGCCCCCGCCTGCTCTGCAGCGAGGAGGTGCTAATCCCTGAGGATACGACTCCTAGGAAGGAGAGTACGAGCTCTACCAAGCACCTGCCCCCCAGGCCGAACTGCGGCTCACTCCCGGCACCGCTGCGTCCCCTCAGAGCCCGCAGCTCCCGCTCACCTTGAGCCGACCCGAGCGCCCCAGAGCCCGCCCGGCCCGGCCCGCGCGCACGCGCGCCGACCTTAAACAGGGAAACTCTGGGGCGGCCCATCCTTAAAGCGGCGATGGCCCGAGCCTGGCCGTGGTTGTGTGAGGGGTCGTGGCGGAATGGCCCGCCGTGGCGAGATGGCCCTTGAATCGCATAATCACACAGAATCATTAAGGTTGGAAAAGGCTTCCCAGAGCATCGAGACCAACCGTTCACTGAACACCCTGTCTACTAGACAGGACACTAAGTGCCACATACGGTTCATTGCATGCCTCCAGGGGATGCAAGTCCACCCTTTCCCCAGGCAGCCAGATTCCAGTTAATGCTTAATAAACCATTCAGTGAAGAAATTCTTCATAATGTCCAACCTGAACCTCTTCTGGCATAGCTTAAGGCCATCTCCTCTTGTCCTGTTGCTGGCTGCCTGGGAAAAGAGACCAATCCTCACGTGGCTACAATCTCCTTACAGGTAATTGTAGAGAGCAATAAGGTTCTCCCCACCCCCCGCCAAGTCTGCTTTTCCTCAGGATAAACTCCCCCAGCTCCCTCAGCCACTCAACACACCTGTGCTCCAGACCCTTCACCACCTCCATTGCCTTTCTCTGGGTCTGCTCCAGCACCTTGATGTCTTTTTTATTGTGACAGGCCCAAAACTGGGCACAGGACTCAAGGTGCAGTCTTGCCAGTGCTGAGTGCAGGGGGACAATCACTGCCCTGGTCCTGCTGGCCACACTGTTGTTGACACAGGCCAGGATGCCACTGGCCTCCCTGGCCACCTGGACACACTTTGGCTGATGTTCCTTCCGCTGCCAAACAGCATCTCCAGGTCCTTTTCCTCCAGGCACCTTTCCAGTCACTCTTCCCCAGACCTGTAGTGCTGCATGGAGTTGCTGTAATCCAAGTGCAGGATTCGGCACTTGGCCTTATCAAACTGAGGTGCTGGGAGAAGGCATTTACAGTTTATGAGGGCACGGTTTCTTTGTGTAACACTGGGACATGTTTGCTCCTTGCATGTTCCAGTGGATGAGATTTTGTTCATTGCTGTGATATAGGGTTGTTTGATAGCTATTCCTAAAATTCCACTGAAGTTGTTGTTGTGTGCAATATAATGTATTTACTATATATGTGCTATTTCTGTGCCTGAATACAGATGAGGATGTTCTTTTCCGTAAAAAACGTGTAGCAAGACCCAGAGCTTTCCTGGGAGGAGGCTTAGGTCCTGGTACTGTCTGACATGATTACTCTGTGTACTCCGTGCCCTATGTTGTAGTGATTCACTGTGCTGTAAGGACAGACAGGTTTGTGAAGTGGCCACTGAGTTGGTGGCAATTACTGTGGAGCCTGAAGTGACTATTTCAGCATGGAAAAACTCTTCCAGATTGATGATTCTGATGACTTTGTACTCTGCCTCTCACATAAAGGCAGGCAAAACCTTTCTGTTGTAACTTGACCCATAGCACTGTAATATAGGTTTAAGTGAATGATTTCTATTTGTTCTACCATAATATACAAAACTTTGGATTTCACACTAGTTGAAATAATATCATTGGAACTGGAATAGTCTAGAGGGGGAAAAATTAAGTATGTTAATAAGGGAATTTATACTTCCATACATTTTTTCCCCCAGCTTGTATCATCTGACCTCATTACAGGTGCACTGATTGCAGGTGTAATGCACTGAAAGCAAGTCATCAGGGTTGAAATAATCTTCAGTGTTTCAAATGGGCACATCTTGTGAGTAGGAGGCCTGTGTTCAAAAGAATGAGCACTGACTTGCCTCCTACTTGTGCAGGAAAAGAGCAGCACAATTACAAAAATAATTCTTTTAGAAAACAATGTCACAGGTCACTACATGAGCAAATAAGAAAATATTATGAAATGTATTACTGGAGAACTTCCTGTTCATTTAGAAGTTGTGTATCTATCTCAATGACTAGTAATAATTGAAAGGAAAGTGGGGAAAGACAAAAATATGTTGTATATTGGCACATGTACATATATTTTAACACCTGTATTATATAATATAATGGCAATACAACTTCTAGTGTTTGATAAAAGTACAAAAAAACCCCAAGACCCTTAACCCAAACACATAAAATAATATTTCAAAATCTACAAAATCTACAACCCCATTTTCTCTTGCCTGGCACAGGATGGCTGTGTTTCTTCTACAAACAAGGTTATCCTGGAAATAGTTGCAGCAATCATCTGTAGTTTGCTGTTTAACCTTTATGGTCATGCACACACACACACACACACACATCCCTCTTTGTCTCTTTTGTTAAGTACTTGTTGAGTGAAGCTATTGTAAAATAAACTTAGGTGTGAATTTAAAGTGCAAAAGCTATTCTACACTGACTTGTCTTGTGAATACTTTTTCTACTCTAAAAATGCTTTTTTGGGGTTTAGCTTGATTCACCTCAGACTCAACTATGCTGCACAAAGTCACCCCACATGTGAAATAAAACCATCTATGCAAGCCGGCCATTGTGGAATAGCTGTTACAGAAGAGATATTAACAGCTGCTAACACTTATAAACAAGTCTAAATGAACATTGATGTGATGATAATTTTAAAGTCAGTCAGAGATGGGGCAGAGATGAAATGGAGGACGTGTTTGAGATGGAAGATGGTTTGGTCATGGACAACAAATCACTGCTGCCTACCCAAATAGGGAATGTCATTCAGGGGAGCCTTACATCACTGAACAGATCCCCAAGGTATCCTCTGACCAGGCAAATTTGAGAAAGCAAAAACATTTCTTAACCACATGGTGAAATAAAAATATTCCCTTATTTGATCCTTTTAGAACAAAGAGTGGGGGGAAAAGAGGCTCGTGGATAAAAAGACATTGGCTCCCAAAATCATGTGTAACCTTGGACAAAGTGTAAAAGCAAAACAGCTGTCTTGTTAAGAGTGGTTAAAATCATATTGCCATCAATTTCAGTGAAGCCAAAACTAATAGTTAAAATAGAACTCAAAGCTCAAAAAGTCTGGAGGCTTTCTTCTTTTCCCCCCTCCTTTAACTGACTGTGTCTAACTGACTCCAAACCACCTGTTTGTTCATGTTTACCTGCTCTTAATATAGAAGCAACAAACTTACATATACTGCCTACACTGTGAGGCTTAGATGTTTTTGAAGTACAAAGTAATCTAAATTCCAGGATTTGCTGGGCTCATGGGTCATATTTATGAGTGTATGCCATAATAATTCTCCTTTTACACATTGTCACGTTCATGGGTAGCTCATTCTTGGCAGATATGTGCCTTTTCTTTATTATTTTTAATTAATGTCACCATAATAAGTAGTCTTTAAATCTTCCTAGATGAATAATGCAGATGTTGCTTATGTAACTGAAGTGCAGGTGTGTTTTGGCTGTAAAAATTCCCTGGAGTGTGCATGAGCTCAAAGTGACAGCAGATTCTTTAGCCTGTGTGTGTAGGGAGCAAAGTGGTCTATGAGTTCTCTCAAGAAACATCCTTCATGGAATCTGTGAATAGAACTGCTCAGCACAATTTTAATCTTTATTCTTGATGTAGTATGTCTCTTATATGATAGGAAAATAAGATGTCATCTTCTGCTGTGGGGAAGCATTTTTCAAAGGGTACAGAAAGAGAAATATTTTTAATCTAGTCTTCAGAGGAGTGAGGTATCTTGAGAAAAGGTGTGTTTCTCCACTGATAAAAAGGCCTTGTGGAAGAACTTGGTTGAACCCCGTGTTCTTGGTTAACAAAACCAGTTCACTTATCCTACAAATTCTAAAGCACTATTTCAGGCTGCAATAAGAAAAATTATTGCAAAGTCATCTCTGGTAGATTTGATGTTTCTGGTTTTCTAAACTATTAGTTTACTAGACTTCAGTTAAGTTTCTTGCCCTTGTTGCTGAGCCAGGAGACCAGACAATGAGAAACTTCCCCTATTCACTCGGTGCAATGTCAGCCAACAGCATGAAGTGCTATTGAGTGTAACTTGAGCTAATCCAGGTACGTTTGCATGAAATAGCTTAGGAGTTTGCAGATGATTTGTTGTGGCAGCAAAGTTGTGGATGCAGTAACTTCAGGAGAGGACAGCAACACCTTAGGTCACTACAGCCTTGGCAATGACTCTGAATCAGCATAAGTGATGCAATATACGAATAGAAAAATCTTAGCTTGAGACAGTTGCTGAGGTTGAACTGAGCTATTCAGCTGACTTCATATCAGAGTGACATTCTGTGCTGTGGAGCCAGTTTAAAGGTGATTTGTGACCAGCTCAACTCCCTGTTGGCTGAAGCTTTTAGAAAGGGTAGACAGCTGGGGAGAGCAAATTATCATCCCACTCAAGTTATGCCATCCACTTCTGAGTTGATTCTGCTTTTGCAATTTTTATTCATGCAGGTCCTCTTTTGTAAAAAGAAACAAACTCCATGATGTATCACTTATGGACTGAGCATGAGCTTGAGGCAGGGATATTTGTGTGAAAGTTTTGCAGGTGACACTAAGATGTCATATGACACTAATGCCTTCTGATGCTAATTGCTGCCTAATCACAAAGCGGGCTTCATCTGTACAGGTAAGTATACAGATAAGTAACAATTTTACTACTTTTAATTTTAATTTTTACTACTTTTAATGATAACTTGGTTTTCTGATGTTTCATGCTTGGAAATGTCTCAACCCATCTTTCTTTGTCATCATTTCAAAACCTTCATCTGGGTTCTGACAGGCCAAAGGGCATAGCAAGGATTTGGATTTGCTCTGTCATTAACCATCTTTGTGATGGTAAGGAAGCTTTGCTCTATAAACATACTTTGCTAGTCAAAACTACTGATTTTGATATAGGTTTACACAGAAGACTATCTGTAGGACACATCTTGAAGAATCACATTCATTTTAAGGTAAAAAAACTTCTTTTGTAAATAAAGAAACATACCATATGACAATAACACACCCTGAGATGTGATTTCTGTAAAGAAAACACAGGCTCAAAAGTATTTCCCATGAATGTTGGGTCTGATCTTTAACCATTTGGTATTTTAGAAAACCTTCTAATACCATACAAAGTGAGTACAATATGTTATCAGTTTAATCTGATATTGATTATTGCTATTTGATCATCATAAACTTTTATTCATGATTTTGGTTCCTTATCTATCTGTGCCTTTTCTTAATCCTTTAGGGAAAAAACAAAATACTGAAGTGCTTGCTGCAGAGAATGATCTTCCTGTTGTCTTTATTTTGATAGTGACAGTTTCTTAAATCTATTTTGGTGTAACTACTTATTTAATTTTTATAAATGACCCAAGCATTATGTAGATGAAAATGATCTTGTTGCTGTGCAGTATCATGTCAGAATCATATATTTTCTTTTTTACTGCAGCACACTTGGGGAAATTAAGAACTTCTATTTTAGAACCACACATCTAGATAAGCATCCTACGTCTGTGTAGGAGGTTTCTTTCTTTATTGCCTTGTGTGCCATTTCCATTTAATATCTCCCAGTTACGCATTAAAAAAAAAAGGTTCTACTAGTACTCCTTCTGAAATCTGCAACCAGTGAATATCAATATAAGTATGGTTTTTCTATCATACTCTAAGATGTCTGTTTCACAACAAAAATACCTTGAATTTTCCCAATGTAGTATATAAAACATCACCACTGAAAAGTTAAAATTAAAATGTTGTTGTATATGCTTTGTAGTGCAAAACTGTAATTCAAAACAGGAAAGATCAAAGGGTTTTTAAATGAAGAATACTGATAACCTTGAAAGTATTTCTTCTTACTGCTGGCTTTTCCAGTTTGTTTTAAATGTACTGCCAAATTTGGAAAAAAGTTATTAAAGGCAAGTTATCCCTTATTTTTATTTGTTTCACAACCTATGTGCATGGAAATTTGCAATATTTAGTGAAAAGAAAACTGTATTTGTCACTTAGAAAGAACTGAGTTTGTTATAAACTAAGCTGTGTTATGTGAGATTCCAACATACTAGACCACCCTGAAAAAAGTGGCGAAGGAAGAAATGTGATCACAAAAGCTCAAATGACTTATTCAGAACACAAAATGATCTTTGTACAATCAAACTCGAACTGTGCTAAGTTTCTTTAATTTCAAATTGCTGACAGCAAATGGTCAAGACAAGTGTTTCTGTCTGAATCAAGGACAGAAAACATATGAGCACCATTTGTTGAAAATGCTACTAATTGCTGCATCAGACCAAGAGGCAGCAGTGGGTGGCAGTCTGGGCTGCATAGTGGAATCCTAATATTAACAGATCACTTCATAGTATTTGTATTCTTTTTCATAACTGAAATTCAAATTAATTGGAAAACTGCTCTCTATTTTTAATTAATGCGCCCTAATGCTAGAAGAACTATTGCTAATGGCTTATAGAAGCATAAAAATAAATAGGTCTTCTAGAATCAGAAAAAAATTGCTCATATGAGGGATGTGTATAGGGCTGTGGGAAGTCATACATAGTATATGTAGTGTAGCTTCCTTGTAAGACTCCTTGGTATGCTAATCCTTGATCAAATAGAATTGAAAAATCCATGTTGTGGGTTTCAACCTAACTGTGGAAAAACACATTTGGGATGTAGATAAAGATGAAAGCTGATGAAAGGAGAATAAATGTAGGTGTAAACAAGGAGGAAAATGAATGAGGAGGAAGCTGCTTCTGAAGGAACTTCTCTTGCACTAGCATTATATTTCTGCAGTGCTATTTCTGAAAAGCAAGTACTGGTTTGTCAAAGAGGACTATGTAGATTTGCAAAGTCTCAAGATAACCAAAGGCATATTTTTGGAGCTTTGTGTAGGGCTTGTTTCAGAGCTTCTGGATATTAGTAGAAAGCTTCTCATCCGTTCAGTATGTGAACATTCTGGAAATTTACAGCACTTGGTTGTTATCAGTCAATTATTAATGACTATGATATCAGTAAATCAGCTGTTGTATTCTGCTGGCCTAGGAATGAGCATTTGCAGAGACATTCAGCTGTTTCGAAGAGGGATCAGTAAGCACAACTGGCCTGGACAGAATTAATGCTGCCAGCTACTGTATTCTAGGAGACTGTACTCGCCCTTATTATCATGGATGATGAAGTATTTTATTGAATATGTGAAACTTAGACAACAACTCTTCTCACTCTGCTAAACAGCTGCAGAACAACTGTGAGGGTTGTCTTTTAGAGAGTGATCAACAACTGGTAACTGGAAGGGCTGAGGCAGCTTGGCAAAACTGGCTTCAGATTATAACTGCACTCTGTGTCTTACCCAGAATAGCTGGTAGGCAGTAAAGAGGCTTTCTGCCATTCCTGAATGACAGTCTCTCAAGGCATTTTGGGGATATTATTTCTACATCTACTGAGGAAATGAGAGCTTGTTTGGATGCCCTTCTTTCTGTTTTTTGTGCAGCTTTCTGTGGTGTGCCATGCAAGATAGTACTAACAGTACAACCTCTAGATCACTTAATGGATACTGGCTTTGCAAGCACTGCCAGTCACATTAATTTTAAATATAATCATGAATGCTAATTGACAGGAATAAATAGGCTATATCTTAGTTCTGACAAAAATGTTGAGTATTTTAATTATAGCAATACATGACTAGTTGGAGATACCAGGTCTACAAATCAAGGAGCTTGTGATAGGTGAACTTGTCCAAGTTCAAGTGAACTTGTGAAATTATTTCTACAAATAGACTTTTCTCACTGTTTCAAGCACTACAATTTGGAGGCTGAAATGACCTGGCAGAATTTTTTTGGATGTCAGAGAAATGAAGTCTGGATGCTGTTCTCTGGAACAAACTGGGAGAATTGTAGCTGAGGGTCTGCTGGCAATATATGAATGACAGCTGATGAATCTAAGACTGAAGTGCATACAGTAGGAGAGAGTTGTAATTTTTAATAACAATACTCTCCAAAAATATGTTCCTTTTAACTTCATTGCCTAATTTTTTATGTCCATGTCAATTTCTGTGTGTGCTTCCTGCACAGCAAAGCTCCACTCTGCAATTAGAAAATCATCTTTCATAATGAATTGTGACAGTGTTTTGTTGTTATGACGTTCTCTTTGTTATCTTCAGTGTTGCTTTGAACTTCTGATGTCTTCTGCTCCTCAGCCAATATACATCTTTCAAGAGCTTCCACTAATCTTTCACCAAAAGGAAAAATACCCCAAACATCCAACTGTTGTAGTCGTCTGAAATGAAGAGCAGTAACATTTGTTTTCTTAGTGGTACAAATGTTAAGAATGATGATCCTATAACTTGGTAATTTTTCTTACTATTTAGAGTTTCAAGATAGAGAAGGTTTGGGGTTTGTCTGTTTGGTTGGTGTTTTGTGTGTTTTTTTGGGAAGCGTTGTTTCGATTTTTTTCTTAGTTGGGCAGTTTTTTTCCTCCTGCAGTTTTTGGATGCAAATTTCCTGAACCATTTCCCATTCTTGAGAAATTCTAGAAGTTTTCTCCATCTTTTCTGTGATGCACATTGATACGTGAAGACCAATGTCACGATTCTATGGGGATTGTTAGTGCACAGTGGATTTGCTATTCCCTGCCTTGAGCACTGTGGATTACTGCTGTTTCTTGTTAGTAGCACAACAAAGACAACATATTCAGAACACTTCTTGTGGGGCAGAGATTTTGCTGAGAAAAAGACAGTGATTGCTTTTTTTATTGCTTGAGGCAGTAGGATGCCTCTCTCATATATATGAGGAAAGAGTAAAGAAACTAACAAGTACATATAAACAGACACTATGGTAAATCCCGCAGAGACAGACTACTTGAGCTTGGTATTTGAATACTTTCTCCATGGTTGCCTTCATGGATCGTGTGTATTCCTGGCTCTTCTACTGTAGATCTTGGTTACATTAGCCTCCTCCAGATAATATCCTTTACTTTCTCAGTCCACTGTGGCTTCAAGGAGCTGGAGAAATCTCTGCAGGAGCAGGAGTGGGGGGAGATGAGGGAGGAGCATGCATTTGCAAGGGAGGAAAGATCCTCCTTAGTGTGTAGGAGGGGAGGGTTTTGAGAGTACTTGCAAAATGTCTGAGATGCATTGATAAAAAACTTCATTGCTTCCTGTTGGAATTGCTGCATTTCCTTCAGGCTGGCAGTCCTGTGGCAGCCATGAAGATATGTGTTTCTATTGGCTAACAGAAAACACAAATAATGCTCAAATGCTCAGTAGACCAAATAATACACATAATATAACTACATCTGTATTTGGGAAGCACTCCTGCCTTGGAATACCACATTCGAGGTAGGGCTGTTGCTATGAAATTGTGGTTTATGCCCTATGTAGAAATGGAAAAAAAATTGTTACAGACTGTACTACAAGTACAAGCCTTTTAAGGTTCCCATTGACAAGAAAAAAACCCTGTAAATTTTGTATTAAAAAAAGATAAGGGGAGGAAAAAAGAACAAACTCCATAATGAGATCTGTATTAATAAACATAAAGCGAGTAACTGAATTAATTTTCCTTATAATGGAATATGCAATGTACTTTATGCAAAAAATAAGGAATATTCAGAGATCACAGAGCTAAACAGACCAACTGGTTGGGATAGGTCACAACTTGGTATTGGAAGAAATCATGGAGGACTGCCAAAATACTACTGGATTCCAGGTATGGAAATCAGAATGATGCAACTTGCTTGTGTATCTGAGAAGAATAAAAACTGCACAGCAATTCACCAAAAATGCTACAGTGTAATGGCAATGAGAGGAGAAGCTGCAGCCTGACTTGCACCAATGCAAACTGCCTGCATAGGCAAGCATGGAGTGACAGAAAAGAAGGATTAAGGAGAAGAGGGACAGATAAGGTCATCAAGGTGCGTAATGACGTGGTTGCAGATTATCGTCTGTATTTGGTACCTGCCTGTCACATATGTCTTATTTATACGTGTTGGTGCCTCCCACTGTGGTTTATGTTCCCTTGCTGTTCTGTAATTTATTTATGTGATGGAATAGGGATGAATCCTCATGAGAGAGTACCATGGGCTACCAATGGAACCTGGTATTAGCAAATGCTTGCTTTCTGATTCCCCTGATGCCCCTAGATTTATGCAGCATATGTTTCAATTTAATTGCAATGGTTCTGAGTCCTTGTCAGTAAAACCTGTTTGGGCAGAAAGTTCCTTGAATTACTGTAAGTGTCAAATGATTTGAAATGGGCTTTGAGATTGCTTCTTGTAATATATGAGCTACTGAAGCTCAGAAGAATTTCCTAGTTGATGTTCTCTATAAGAGATGACTTTAAGAATGTTCTTCTATATATGCAGATACATACATAGATATATATCTTGCATAAAACATATAAATAATACATAACACAAATATTACAGAATCCTGCAAAGATTCCAGAATCCTGCAAATACACAATGCATCATTAGTTATTACCAGTTACCTGATGTCAGTGGGGCAGATCTTATTTTTATATTATTAAATAGCGTATTGATCAAATTAAATAACTTCTGCATGGTTCAATAAGAAATTGGTCTACTCAGAGTATTAAAGAAACAGCCTAGATTATTCTCTGTAATACTAATTCCTATAAATAACACCAACGTTATACAAAGAGAGAAAAAATATCACAGCATATTGTTTCAAATTCCAGTCTTTATTTCTGTTATTACACTAAATTCAACCAAGCTGTGAATATTACTTTGCACTACATGTTGTCAGTATGTCTTTTCTTGTTCATTTGTTGTTGTTAGGACTCTGAGTGCCTCTAGGGGGTTTCTCTGCCTAGGCTTGAAGCCAGCTTAAAGAAAGCACAGTTCATTATCTTGGGGAAGGAGAGACAGAAGAAGCTTTAGTGGAAGTTACCTGCCAAAACAAGCCTCATGGGGGGCTTCTGCCACATTTTCTTGGGAGCTGCTTTAAGCTGAGGCTCTTGCATGTTCCTGTGACTGAGCTACGTTACAGCTGCACTGCAGTCATTGCTGTTCCCAGCACTTGATCTTGGCCCCAGACTGTGAACTTTTCTACCCCCTTAACTTCAGCTGGACTTCATCCCATGAAGTGATTATAGCATTAAAAATATGTATTAGGATTAAAAATTTACATATGCCTACCAGTTCTTGATATTTCTTGCCTACCATGTTTTTCAGGAGTTTCCACTGATCTGAAGTATTCTTGATCTTGTTGAGAGCTACTAGACCATGGACTTTTCCCAAGGTAGTAGCACTATTATTTATGTTATCTAAATTATGATGATAAATAGTTAAATATTAAAGCCAAAGAATTTATGGTGCTTTACATTTTCAGAGTTCTAATATACATACATTCATCAGTTCATTTTCTAATTGTTCCTCTCACATAGTATGTAAGCAAATATAATGAATAAATATTTAAGAAAAAAATCAGAAGCAATTTACAGACAGCTTTTTTTTTTTTTTAATATTTTTCATTGTTGTTGGGTTTTTTAAAATATCATCCTCCTTAAGGTAACTTGAACCTAATTTTCAGAAGGACTTGTGTCACTATTCAGTCAACTGAGCAGCAAGAAGCATTTGGTATCCTACTACTGTATGTGTAGATTGGTGACACTTTGGTGATGGGGCATGTTGGAGTTTAGTACACTCTGCATACTGAGCTCCTAAAATGCAGGATAAGTATAGTGTGACAGAAGAGTTTACATGTGGACTTGAGCATTGGGAGCTAACCAAAGCTCAGCTATTCAACCTCCATGTGGCCTTCAGCTCACCACTTAGCTTCTTCAAATACTGTATTTTTCTCTATTTTAGTGAACAATGTTACCACAGACTGTTGTTTGTAAAACAAACAAACAAATGATGTGGCATTCTGTGAAAAATGATAGTAAATGCAGAAAGACTACAAAGTCTTTTTAAAGCTATACAAGCTAGCAAAATTAGGAAGAAACAGTCGACAGTCCTGGTTTTCAGCATGCCATATAATTTGGTACTTCATATATTCCCACACTGTCTTTCGCACCGTGGCATCTGAGCTTCTTTCAGTAGTGTTTAAGCAATGTGAATAACTTTGTTTCACATGTGGTTTCTTCTCTAAACCACAGTGTCCCTCCCTTTCCCTCATGTAACAAGGTTTCCTCCTCGTTCTCAGGAAGCCAGGTCATGACACGCTGTGTGTGTGTACATATGTATTTACACATGCATGCTCTATAAATACATGTATTTTCTTCCCAGGTTGATCAAAGAAACTGAATCTTGCTCAAATCTAGCTTGAGTGAAGTGTTTGAATTTTAAACTCAGAT
The DNA here is from genome assembly GCA_013399945.1 of Ploceus nigricollis. Taxonomy (NCBI): domain Eukaryota; kingdom Metazoa; phylum Chordata; class Aves; order Passeriformes; family Ploceidae; genus Ploceus; species Ploceus nigricollis. The sequence goes on along the minus strand of VXBC01008934.1, from coordinate 84,997 downwards.
ATGAAGAGTAAAACATAGGTACAAAGGTTTTTTTTCTTTTTGAAAACTCTTTTAAATAGGCCAAACCCCTTCTTTCCAAACATTCTATCTGTCTGCATCAAGTTTCCCAAGAAAAGTTGTGCCCTAGCATAATATTTCAAATGTAGTGACCTGAGTGATTAATTCTGACAAAAATGGGAGACGGACATTGGTATTGGAGAAAGTAAAATTTCTCTGTAGTATAAAGTAATTGGTCTTTTATAAAAACCATTTTTATAAACATTTTCTCCTGTAATAGTGCTGGGAAATGGTGACTATGAGGGAATGGCTTTTTTTTTGTAATTAGGCTGATGGTCCTCTAAATTCACAACCTCAAAACTAAAGCCCAACAAATCTGAAACAGATACAATCACTCATATTTCCTATAAGACATTTTCAAATTATTTAGCTGTCATTTAATTAAGTCTCCTCTTATGTGAGTTAAAAGGATTTGCTTCTTGAATTATAGTATCAGTCAAGTTGGAGGAGATTCTGGGAGGTCACTAGTTCAGTCTCCTGCTCAAAGCAGGGTCAACACTGAAATCAGACAGTGTTGCTCATTGTTTCACTATCCTCACTAGCTGGTTGAAATGACCACTGTTTCTATCAGCCTCTCCTTGCTGAGGACATCTGTTCCAGCCCCTGACCATCTTGACTTTCTACTGGCTCCAGTTAATTAACATCTTTTCTATATTGGGATGCCCAAAACTACACACAGTATTCCAGAACACAGGCTACCAAATGATGAGTAAAGAGAAATAATAATTTCCCTTGACCTAGCTCAGATTTTCATTATACAGGCCACGATGGTGTGAACCTTCACTGCTGCCTGGTGTTTCTCCCACTGTCCACCAGGACCCTCAGATCTTATTCAGTGGCACTGAGTGTCCTGCTAGTCCCAGCCTGTGCAATGGCAAGTCAGTCTGGGCAAAGTGCAGGGCTTTGCGTTAGTCTGTGTTGAACTTCACATGGTTCCTGTCAGTCCATTCTCTGGCTTGTCTAGAGGCAGCCCTGCCTCTGAGCATTGAATATATTTATGGGATAAACACTGCATCTATTAATTACTGGTTTATGCTGACATTAATATTTTTAAATAAAAATCACATCCTATTGAAATTTTAGAGGAAATTTCAGAGTGATTATAAGGTGGAAGCTTTAGGCTTATTAGAATCTGAAACTCCTATTACAAAGGGTGTAAATGCTTTTTTATTAGCTATAGTGGTTAAGACCTTCATTTTATACCTAATTTCAGGGAGAACTAATGGCTCCATAATGTCTCCCATCATACTAGAGCACAAGTTCACCTCCTGAGAATTAGAAAGAGGGCTGGGCCTTGGCTCTACTCTGACGCGGTGAAAAGAGTGCCACCTACTGAGCCTGTGGCTCGGTTTTGCAAACTTAAGTATGCAAAGCATAGTCTTTGATCCAAATTCTGACTCAGTGCAATCCAGTGTATTAATATGAGTCGATGTTGTTACACTACAAGATGTGTCTGTACAAGCCAAAGAAAACTAAGATTTTATATGTAGATAGCTAGGAGATCTTCCAATCTCCTTCAGTGTAGTAACAAAATAATGATGTAACAGGGAATGCGTGTGTATTAAGTTTTGTCATGGTAAAGCTGATAGAAAGGCAGCCATCATGTAGTCTCAGCATATGCTGAGAAAAGGAGAAAGAAAAACTTTTAAAAAGCATAGCAAAAGCTGTTACTGAAAAGAAGAAAATTATGATGACTGGTTCTGGAGAAAATGTAATGTGAGGAATGGAGAAACAATTGAAGAGTGTATAACTGTAAAATCCTTACAAAACACTTCATAAAATTTTTATTGCTCGGTAAGATAAACACTAACATGCAGCTCTATAAACATCATGGTGTCTTTGAAGTGTTTCTTCTATTTCAGATCCATAAAATAGTTGGTGTACCTCCCTGCTTGCTTGTTTTTGTTCTCATCCCATTTGGTATGTTTAGGAAATACAGTCATCCTTTCCTATAGATTTTGCATCTTACAGCGTGTTTCAGCTTTGTCCTTGTGGTTACTATGTTGTCTTTGGCTCAGCAGGATTCCTATCTACCTGATACGTTATTTAGGAGGGAACTATCAAACCCAACAAGTTAAAATATCTCCTAGAGCAGGGTAGAAAGCACACTCCCTGCTCTGCGCAATGTAGCTTCTGTAGCCGGATGATAACGTTTCTGCCATTGTCGCCTGCTTTTATGTGATTAAGTATTGTGAAACACAAGATGCTGCTCGTCATTTTGCTCCCAGCCTCCAAACAGGTGAAGTACAACATGCATTTGTTCTGTCTGGAGCAAAGACATACACTTTGCTGTTAGAACATGATTTAAAATCACAGAAGACTGGTGGGGTTCAGGTTTATTTTTGGTTGGGTTTGTTCTTCCCCCAATGAAAGCTGACATAAGTAATTTCAATCTCAATATCTGATGTGCTTCATGGGAGGCACCGATTGCCTAACATAACAGAGAGGAAATAACTCCAGTTTATTGAATCTCTCTTTTCAAACTTAGGGCAAATTAAACTAATGAGTTGTATGCCTTTGACTACAGCTAGTTGTTATATGTTCAATAATTTATGTTTGCTTTACATATTAGGTAATTTGTGAACATCTGGGAATATTCTTTCTGTATTGATTTAGATAGCTATTGACCTATTGTTCCTGTGTATCATGAGTTTGGAAGAGCAAATGTATTAATGGTGCTATAGCAGAGTTTTCCTTGAAGGTCCTATTGAAATGGTGTTGCATCAAATTATACCTCTGGTTGTGAAAGAAAAAAACCTTTACCAGTAGTACCTGTGGCTACTATTTTGCTCTTCACCACCATGTGTCTCACTGTTATCCTCTGCACCATGACAGGAAAAGATTGGGCGTGGTAATTAGACTGCTGACCTGGGACTCATGAGGATAACCTGGTTATGCATTGGTAGTCATAGGCAAGTCACTTCTCTGAGCTCCTGTTTCTACATATCTTGAGCTTCCCTGGTAAAAAGTTCTGCAAGAAGCTATTATGAAAGAAACATGAACTACAGTGAAGAGTGCAAAAATTACTTCTATATTTCATTCTATAAGGCAATACATGCTGGAAGGGAAACTGCCCTGCTGGTCTGGAAAAAACCCCAAAATCCAGCAATGCTGCTGTGTGCACTGAGTGATCTGAGCCTGGATGAAGGTAACCACGTGGCAACGTGCACATTGGAGAAAAACGTTTGGCATTTTCATGTTGCTCGACGTTTCACTGAATGTGAGTCTAATCTGTAATGCTGTCTAAAGGTTATTTTATAATCTAAAAGTTTCATTGATTGTTAACAAACTCGAGTAGCAGAGCAGTCTACAGAGGGAGCAATGACAAAGCAGCTTCTTTATTTCCTGCCTTAGTAGGATAGAGTAGTGTGCCTACATTTGTCAGCACAGTGCTTTTTATTCTCGGACCAAGGCAGCAGAGGAAGCCATATTCCAGAAGAGGAACTGGACATTTTTAGAAACCTCAGAAGTGTGATTGTGAAAATAAATTTTAGGTGTTGGTAAAACAGCCAACAATATAGACATGACCTGAGGATTTGCATTGGACTAACATCCTTTCTCCCTTTTTTTTTTTTCTTCAATTTTTCTTCTGAAAAAGTGAGAAAAGGGACCGAAAGGGGAAAACAGAAAAGCATGTTTTCCTTTGGTAGGGGTTTCCTTAAAAACCAAAAGCTCTTTGTTTGTTTTTCTTTAGAGAGAAAGGACACGAAGCCTTATCTCGCTGAAGAGCCTGGCTCTGAACTCGGGGCATCAAAGCGGCGCTTTCCGCCGGGTATTGGACACGGCACTATTTTGCAGGGCTTGGCTTTTAAATCAATGCTGCAAACTCCCTGACCGCCCCTCACTTGTTGGGGATTTCCTCTCCTTCGTTGCCAACAGCAGCGACAGCCAAGCGCAGGTCAAGCCGAGATCTGCGGACAAGGGCAGGGGGCCCAGGCCCGTGCCGGGATGAGGCGCTGAGGGCCGGCGGGGAGCTGCGCCGCGGAGGGAGGAGGAGGAAGGCGGGAGGAGGAGGAGTTGAGGAGCCCGGGCCCGGGAGCCTCCCCGCTTTCTGCACTAGGAAGTGACGCTTTCGCTGAGTCCCGGAGAGAAAGAAACAAAGTNGAGAGAAAGAAACAAATTTTTTTTTTTTTTTTTTTCTCCTCCTTCTTCCCTCCCGCCCCCCTCTGCAACCAGCCGCTCCACGTTCCCCCGCGGTGCCCGCCGTGCCTAGCTACGCAGGTGAGCCAGCACGTTCTCTTTCTTCCTTCTCCTGTTTTCCGCGCGGTTATTTATTTTTTTTTTTAATTTGCACGATTTGCTTCCGTTTTCCTGCCATTTTGGAGAGGGGGTGTCTTTCCTGGGGCNCCCGGCGTGTGCGGGGCCCCGGGTGCTGCGCGGGAGCCGCCGAGTCCCGGCCGCCGCTGAGCGCGCATCGTGGCGAGGGTCGGATCGCTCTACTGGGGTTTACGCAGTGGAGGGGGGTGGGGAGGAATTTGTTAGATAATTTTTGAAAAATCCCGTGCTCTTAAGTGTACAGCTCTTTTCTGGCAGCAACTGCAAAAGACCGATTCGTTGCAGTTTAGCAGTAAAAGCTGACAATACACCTACGCGCGTATGTGAGAGTCTTATATAATACTTACGGTTTTTTTTTTTTTTAACAGGCGTAAGCAGGATTTATTTTTGGTTTGTAAAGTCTTGTGTGGTTGCAGCTTGCAGAATTAGCGAAATATACTATTTGCTCAACAGAGATTTACTTTACATTCTTTTGAAAACATCTAATTTTTTAATAATAACTTGATTTCATTCCGACTACGTGTTTTGAGCTTGGTGTAAAGGCCATCTGTACTGGAGCAAGCAGTTCAGGGAGGGGAAGAGAGAAAAAGAAATGTCCTAATGCAGAGACTATTAGGTTGTTTAGAGGGCGAGACTGCAGTTCCGAGCAGCAACAGCAGCAGCTTTATGACTGTATGTAATTACAGAGTGATTGCATAGGACAGCATTGTTGGAACGAATACGTATACACAGGCTATTGTGCAAGATTTCTATACCGAACAAAACCTAGTTTTGCATTGCAAATGCTAAAAAGAGAATGTGTTCTACAGTGAACTGCCACATTCCTCTTACACTGACTTCTTCATGGACTTAGAAGAGGAAGATAGGAGAAGTGGAGTGAAGCTGATAATAGAAATCACAGATCTGAAATACTCAGCAGTTAACGCCACTAGTAGTTTCTGAAATCACAGCAGACAGAAATTGAAAGCTCATTGAATCTGCGGGTTCATGTTTCTAAAGTGATTATATGCGAGGTGAAATCTAAGCAGGTTTGCTACAGTCCTGCACATTTAGCGTAATTCTTGCTCTGGTCTAATTTTTTGTGTGCTTGTGTGGGAAAAAGACGTATGTTACAATAAGCAACTGCAGTTTAGCTAGCTGGCTTGGAAATGCAGAGAAGAGCATTGGGGAGAGTTTCTGTGTCAGGCCACAAAACTTAGAGCCTGAAAGAACTACCAGACCAGAGATTAGCTCAGAGCATGCATTTTCAACTTTAATTCAAAAGTTGCATCTGGTTCAGCGATCTTGTAGGCATTGTTGGCTGAGGGATAGTGTGAGGCACTGAGAAAGTGTGCCACTGACACTGTATTAGCAAGGCTTTTAACTAAGACTTTAAAGAACATCATAATTATGCTAAAGTTCTTGTGGGTACAACTTAAGGTCCCTAAGATTTGTTTTTCAGAAATGCTGGTCACCTGTTATTTTGATCAGCTTTGTTTTGAGAGTACTTGGAATGAATGACATATCAGATCTGAAAGATTTCAGATCTGGTGCTCAGAGGCTGGCCTTTCTAACATTAGAGACAATTTTCAAGAAGTGTTATCTTCAGCTATTATAGCTGATGTCTTAATAAATGCCACAAAGGCTTGTAAAGTATTTTGAGCACTGCAATGAAAAGTACTATAAAAATGGAAAGCTGCTTTAAAATTTCTTGGTGTTCTACTAAAACATATTTTAGCTGAAGACACAGATCATATTATTGGTAGTTTCCTCAGGTTGTCAAGAAAATGCTTCATGTAAAATATATGTGGCTTTGTTAATGAAGAATGAAGGGATCTGTTGACAGTGTTTTTTGTGTTTTGTTTGTTGGTTTGGTTTTTTTTTTTTGTAATTTGACAAATGATCTTAGTGATCCTTCTGTAAGTTTATTGGAGCATTTTGCTTTAATAGAACATATGAAAAAAATATGTTAATATCTGCATTACTGTGATGTTCTACTTGTAGATTTTTCTTGAAATTGTACTTCATGTCTTGACTAACTTGATAATCTGTATTATACTGGATGTTTTAATGTCAAAATTACCTCTGGAGTAGTTCTTAAAGATTTCTTGAATCATTTGTGGTAGTGATACAATATAGTCGTTCCTTATGCTAAGTCTTTTGGTTTTCACAACCTATGTGGTAAGAGAGTTTTTGGCCAGGATTCTTTGGACTTGTATACAAAGGAGTAGGTAACTTTTACGTCCTTGAGTTGTCCTGTGGTTCTCAGTGGAATTAGTCATAGATATATATACATTTGTGTGCATGCTTGCAAAACAAAGGTGTAGCTGTGCTAGCCTTTAACCCATCCAGGTGCATGCGGGTAGTTGTGATATGAAATGATGAGGGCTGTAGCACAATGCCAGCTTTTCAAAAGCCTGCATAAATGCTCCAAATGTTGGTTTACATTTTGCATTTTCACTCTTATGGTCACCTGTCAGTGGTGGCTGCAGAACCACAGGAGATATTTTCAAGCCTGACATCCTTTTCACGATACTCTTCTGTCAAGCTACTAATCAAGCCCTTAAGTTGCCCCTGACTTGAGGACATGCAGCCTTTCTTTGGAAATGGCCACCTTGGTCGTGTGTGTGTGGAGGTGTGCCCAGGCATGTATGGAGCCAAGAGGGACTGCCATGAATCAGAGTGGAAATCTGTCTAGCCTGTGGCCCTGTTTGCAAAGGTATATATATTTTCTATATGCTTAGCAGTTCTTGAAGGATTTCTACTCAAGAAACTTACATAGTTTTCTATTGAGCTTAGGTAAACATTTAGCAAACACTTTTTTTAGCCTACTGATCAAATAGTGGAATAAGAATCTTGGTAAGAGCTGATTTTTTTTTTGTTGTTTCACTTTTCCTAAACACTCCCCCCCATAATAAAAAAAAAACACCCAAAGTACCAAAACCCTGGGGATTTTTTTGGTTTGTTTGGTTGTTTGTTTG
>VXBC01008934.1:11353-77677 GCA_013399945.1 Ploceus nigricollis | reverse complement strand
TTTTTGTGTGTGGTTTTTTTTTTTTTTTTTTTTTTTTTTTTTTTTTTTTTGTCTGGAGCGTTTCATAAATCTTAGTACTGGTTGCAGTAAATTAAAGTTTATGCTAAAATGAAATATAGTAAATATGAATGTTGTCTCCAGTGCAATTAGTTACATTCTAAGAGACATGAAGTGAGAAGTAAACCACTTTTTGTGAAATGGTGAGGTGAGGAAGGCAGGAGCTCTGGTGGTGAGGTTTTGCAATACATGCCCAAAAAGCTGCAGGTTCTGGCACGAGCAAACCAAGGCTCATGAGTCACATCCAAAGGGAAGACTTGTCACTGAGCAATTTGTAAATAGGAGGGATGAACTGCTAATTCAAGGAAATATCCTGAGGACGTTCCCTAATAATTGCAAGTGTGGCAGAGAGCTTTATGTCAGACGGGAGTTGCTTGTACTTAGAATCACACGTTCCCCCGGTGTGATTTGAGTCTTCAAACTAAGAAATCCTCGTTATGCATTACACACGTCCCTGAAAGAGGTGGCTGGTCAAGTAATAATGTAAGTTTTTGTAGCTGCATAGCAGCCACTTGCATTCCGTGTGGAAGTTCCAGCAGCTCGCAGTGCACAAATGGCATGTGCCTGCAGCAGGTTTCTCAGCGGTCTCCAGCTGTAGCCCTTGGTGCTCTGCTGATCGACTCCAGTGACTGGAAAAGTTATAAGGGAAAGCTCTACTCTGCACACCAGCAAAAAGTGTGAATGCATGCATTTTGAATGCAGTCCAGGTATTTAGGAGCAACCATTCAAATGTGGATGCAGAGATAATCTTGGTAATTAATTTTTTGCTTTTCAGGCTCTCTTGATGCTTTTTATTGTATATTGTGCAACTGACAGCCACCAGATAACAAGGCCTAAATTAATATAATTCATTAATCTGTATATAATATGATGTACAGATATTCTTTGAAATGTACATACCCCAAAATTAATGTTCTTTTTATGTACAAGTAAATTACATGAATGCACCTTGTTGAATTGACGACTGGTGTTAATCAAGAAGTTGAAAACTGGGAAAAGCTAGATTGGGAGGGTGTGGCAAAGTGTTCAGTGTTAATTTTTTGTTTGTCCTTAAAGACATTTTGAAGGGCTTACAGCAAAGCATAGAATAATGTTTTCCTTTTTACCCTTAATTTGTGAAAATTAATGTTTAAGTTCTGTATAGTTTGACTTTAGCATTGATGAGGATTGAAACAAGTTAAATGCTATTAGTACCTGAAGTAGTAAACTGAGAAACAGTTCAGATATCTTTTTTACGAAATACGTTACTGATACATTACATGTTCAGAGCTGGGATGGAAAGAGACAGGAAGAGGAATCAAGTCAGTGTCCATGCTTTGTTTCTTCTTTGCAGCCTATTATCTTCTCACATGGGTTCTCAGTTGCTTGGCTTTCTCCATCATAGGAGAGATTACAGTAAAATGATATATATTGGTATATCCTCCTGTAGTTTGTTTTAGGAAGACAAATTAAATGTCTGTGTGTATTTGTATGTACACACACTATTTGTTATATACACTCACGTATCTCATTTTATAACTCAGTTCCCCTGAGAACAAAAGTTTCTTTTCCTTGTGATGCTAGAGTAGTTTGGGACGTTTGGTTTTGTTTGCTTTTTTTTTTAAACCATGCTGAAGTTTTTAGTTTGACTGTTTGTGCTATTATTTTAACCTTGAATATAATGCTGTATTTTGCAGTTTATCTTAATTTGTTGTCTTTGATAACGTTGCTTTTGTTGTTTCTAGAGTAATGGTGATCAAAATATGCGTGAATTATAACTGCAAGTTTTGTTCTTGTCTATTTTTTTATTTTCTTTTTTGAAGGGCTTGTAACTAGTAGGACTTTTTGAAATACTGGTTTGGTTTTGCAGCCTGTGGTACTGAGTTCTACGGTGGATTTCCAGCTATCAGAGTGGTGCTTCCCTTCAGCATGACAAACCAGAACCTGTTGTTCTCTGGAGCTGCATGCTGTGGGGCAGTCAGCCTGCTGAAATGCTTGTCACCTTGTCTGCGCTGTGCATTGTAACGCAAAGTTGAAACCAGTCCCAGAAGTCTGAATAATCTCGGAGTACCCTTGTGGTGTAGTTCATAGGTAAAAGTGAATTTTGGTTGGATCCCAAATTTCATGAGGATGTTGCAAGATTTCAAACTTGACTTAATCATGTATGCTTAGGTGCAGCCTTACCTACTATGCCTGTGTACACCTGGGATTCCTTGAGCATTTCCTTTTCAACTCCTGCATATGTCACCTGGTAATTTGTCAATAATTGCGTTATTGTTTACAGTTTTATAATATCCTTAACAATACTCTTAGGAGTTTAAACTGTTTTGATTTCAGGCTTTTATTTCTCTCTACATAGTGTATTCTTTTATGCAATTCCTGAAAGGAGTTTGCTGTGTTTGTGGGAAATTACTGCACTTGGGTGGAGAAGAATTTAGCAAAGTATTTTCCTATTTAAATTTGGTTTTATACCATCTGAGAACAAAATCCCAGCACTGCCAAATTCCTGGTGGGAGGAGAGAGAGCCACAGCTATAAGACATTCTGACTGCTTTAGGAGATTCCAATGATGACAACTTAGAATCCCAAATAATCACATATGTGAAACTGGCAGGGAAATCTGACTGCCCCTATGATTTTGTTTGATTTCATGACTTTGAAAATTCTGAGTTGAATTATTCTCTTTGAATCTTTTTTTATAAACTCTAGATGTTATCCTGCATGAGACATGCTATATATTTGGGACAATTATAGTATCCATTTCATTAATAATACAAATTTATTTGGATTTTTTAATGGAAAGCTATAGTATTTTCAAATCTTTATAAAATATAAGTATATATGAGTAAATAATGTGGACTTTCCAAACAATATTTGTTTAAATGAACATGTTTTAAGGGATGTTGAGATGCCTCTGGAGAAGAAAAGGAATATATTAAAAACAAAAGCTAGACTTTTGTCATACTAGTGAAGCATGACTGTACTGTTAGGCCTTCTGGTTATTAGGGGCTTAGGCTGTCCTCCTTGAATAACTAGAAAGCCTTTGCACGTAAAGGGTGTGATTGTAAGTAAACAACCGTGCAAAATACTGCATTTGATTATCAGCCTCACTTTCTTCTGATTTAATTTCAACATAGAAGTGGTCTTTTGTTATTGTGATTTTCTAAATACATTTAAGACTCAAAAGGATATTTAAGACATTTCTTTCCCTTTGAAGTATGGGAACTGCTTTCCTTTTGAAGTATGGGACTCCTCCTTGGTTAGTCCTTTTTCTTTGACAAAAGCAAAATATTTCAGGTATGGTACTAGCTGACTTATTTTGCTATTGCAGCTTTCTTTCTGCAGAAAGTGTACTGTAAATGTTTCTGTAGAAAAATTTGATCGGTGATAAAAAGACCTTTTATCGCCTAAGAAGATACAAAAAGAATGTGAGGCTCCCTATAAACAATGTGTTTTAATTTTGAATTTGAGATGTAAAGAATAAACATTTGAAGGATTGAGGAATTAAAAACCTGAGAAGTGTGATATAGCTGATACTATACTCAGGGTTTGCACTTGTTAACAGTGAATAAGGGGCTTCCCTGCAAGAAGCTTTATTGATGTCAATGATGATATTTTTCTATTAAAAGATGAACAAAGCTATCTGAACTTTTTAAAATTTGCAATATAAATAAACCTAGTTACCTTACCTTTAGAGAGGAAATTAAAGTTCAGAGAGCTTTGTTAGCAAAAGAAATGCAGATTTGAAGCCTTGATTTGTAAAGTTTTTCTCTGCAACTGGAAGAGCTCTTTAATAATAATAATAATTACTACTGATAAAAATTGCACACTGGAAAATTCAGTTTCCTTATTCAGGTAATCTCCTGGCATTTTAAAATGAACTAGCTTGCCTGTGCACACATGTATGCCATGATGCAGGTCTTTGTTTGTCTGAGAGTGGCATAAACAGGTATTTGCTGAATTCTTAAGCACAGGAGACAGATGAAGCTGGGGTGGACTGGTCATAAAGCAAATGCATTTCTAACACAGAGGCGACAGAGCAAGGCTAGAGACCCTTCACTGGCATCCAGCTTGCACTGCTGCTTTTTAGCCACTTTATGAATTTCTTTGCTAGGCACCTCTGTCAGAAGTATCATTAGGCAAGTATGAGAGCAAGGGCAGTGGCCCAAATACTTGTCAACACCAGCAATTGCTTGACCACATATACATGGATATTTAGTTAAAGGGACAGTGTGTTTGATACTTGGAGTTGATGTTAAAACATCCATGTTGGCAAGATGCTGCTGCTTCTGTGCTGACTAAAGTGATGTTGAAATGGCTTTTACTTTTTTCTTAACAGAAGTGTTTCTTTTTCCCCAGTGGTGATAAATCAATAGTCTGTTCCAATCCTGATCAGCAATATTCTATCGTTATAGTACTATCAAGTTCCTATTGATATTTGTGGAAGAATGACATTTAGATGAAAGAGCAAAACACCTTGTTTTTAAAAGACAGCCCACAAACCAACATTCTCATGCTCACACAAAATAAAAAGTGCTGATATAGGAAGATACTTAGATTTAGAAATTCTTAATGCTTCCTTCATGAGAGATATTGGTATATTTGGAATTTTGATCTCAATTTGTAAATGCTTACTTCAGCCTGTATACTACCATAATAGCACACTCCAAGGACCATATGACAAAAAGCAAACAAGAAAACTCAGTGGTTCACATGTTACTCATCTGAAAAGCAGAGATGGCACTAATGTGTGCAGCAACCCTTTGGTGTCAAATACAGAAAGATAATTTCTTATGAAACAAAAAAATCCAGTTTTCTATATTCTCTTGAGTTTGAGATCTGCTGAAGAGGGATTCTGAGTATAATTCAGACCTGCATAAGATGTTTTTCTTCTGCTCTTCTGTCAAGGTTTAGGAATGGTAGTCCCCAGTCTAGTGCCCCCACTCTCCAAACCACACACCGGTTCTCTCTCTTTTCTCCTCCTCTCCCACTTTGATGGGCTGAAGAGGAGAATTGGCAAAGATCATGGGTTGAGCTAAGAACAGTTTACTGGAAACAGCAATGAGATAAGAAAAGGAGCAGTAACAGCAACAAAATAGCTGATGGCACCCTCTGCCATATTTTCTCACCAGAAGGAAATCTACAATTTCATCACCCTTTTCCCTAGAAGAATGTCCCTTTCCTCCATCCCAGCAATGTCAAGAGATGGTGTAGAGTGACCTCCATGACCTAGCTATGTTCCTCATGTCTGCTACAAAAAATAACGCTGTGCTGGCTGGAACCAGGACATCTTCACATCATGAGCATTAATAAAAAAGATTGCACATGATCTCAGGCTGCACAGATGAGTCTACAGTTTTACTTTCATTTGCTGAGGCAATAGGTTTTACTGCGGGTTTTTACCACTTTAGTTTGAATGATATGCTACAAAGGTGCAGGATACACCTAGACGTTTGGAAAGCTAATTAATCTATAGGTGTCCCTTTTGTCAAAAGCAATTTGAGGATCTCGTTTGCTAGTGGAAATTGCAATACTGTGATAGGGCCTGTACCAGCAGTTCTTATGGAGATCTGTTTCAGGAATATAGCCTGGAAATTGAAGCTAGGGGAGCTTTCTAACATATTAATTGGGTTAAAATATTTAAGAAGTCACATCCATACTCTTCCCAAGAAGGCACTGGCTTTGCATAGCCTTTAAAATCTGAAGTAATATCTTGCTCTTAATCTCTTTTAGTAGCCTGAAGTGCTTTTATTGTTCTTTCGGTGGTGTCCCACCCTTAAAGGGAAATGATGATTTATGATTTCATTGAGCCATTTATTCATACTTAGACAGAACAAGGTGCTTGTATGGAAACTAAAATGGGCAGCAATAAGGAACAGGTACCCTGAGCTTAGAACAAGTCATGCTCTTTGCCCTCATGCAGAAGAGCATTAGGTCTTCCAGTTGTGGAACTTCCTGTATCTAATACACGAGTCTACACTTGCATCTACAAGCTGTTAGACAGCTATAGGATAAGTAGGACTAAAGGCAGGCAGACCTGAAAGAGAAGACAACAAAATGCAGTTCAGGAAGCATTTGTTTTCTGGTGCCATGGGACATAAAACAACAAAATGTTTCCAGTCTTCCTTTCTTGCAAGCTCACTGTTGACAAGTACTTTACATCGTTTGTGCCATGTTATCATCCTCGTTTAAAGGCGAGGTAATCCTCTTCAACGGAGAGGCTACAAAACCATACTCTGACCTAACACTCAGTGGCATAATGGGAGTAGAAATGGAGATTCTGCCCCACACAGAGGAGTTAATTGATGGGCCCTCCTGATAGGGGAAGGTATGGTATATGAGTCTTAATTTGCACCTTTGAGGCTTGGTGAGTGTTTTGTCAGCAGGCTTTGTAGAGGAACCCAGACCCTCTCACACCTCCTTGAGAAGCAGCTGACATCGCTGTTCAGAAATGGTTTTTGGCACCCTCTGTTTACCTCTAGCAGATAGAGGCACTTAAGCCTTGGGTGAAATAGCAATTTTTCATTGAATGGCAGACGTATGTTTTCCTATATGCATCTGCTATAGGCCCTCTTGACTGGCTTTTTCCTGGACATTGTGATTAAAAGCCTGAATTTTAGTTCTCTGCTTAATCCTGTCATGTTTGTTCTAGAAATCTAAGATGTGGAATGGAGGCTTCTGGATTGCACTCTAGAAATGCGTGCATAGAAATGAGTGCTTCAATTTCTGTGTGGAGCAGATTGAGTAGTTTCCCGAGCCAGGTTACTTACTTGGCTTTCAATTACCTCAGTGAACAAAATTATCTCCTCCCTGGTTCTGTGCAGTTAGGTGATTTCAGTCTGCCTCTTATGCAGAGTTATTTCATACCTTTCTATTTCTCAGGTGGGTAACTTTGGTAGTGTCACTGAAAAGGTCAAAGATGGAAGAAAAGAAAGTGGTGGATCAACATTCTCCCTTGAAGCATGGGTTCAGGGCATTTTTTATATCTCTCAGCTGCTCTGTTGTGGGTTTTTTTATTGTGAAGATGAATAGAACTACTCAATTTTGCTATGTGCTATAAAGCATTTTAAAAAGACAGTTCTTTCTGAGTGACTTGATTTATGAAAGTACAGTATGGAGGTGGAAAAATATTCTTTGTTCAGTGACAGCTCTAACAGAGTAACTGTAAGTGACAGAATTTGCTTGGGAAAGTGCTCTAGGTTAAGTGTAGGATGCCTGGCTGTTTACAAGTAACCATCTAAGCCATACAGTTTGGATGTGTGGAGGCAATGTGAAAATCTATTGACATCTTTAGTTACTCAACTGGTTTATTTTTGGGAGCTCATGAATTGGCAGGACATACTGACCCTGTCTGGAGGGGAAAAGCATAATGACTTTGAATGCAGGAGACTTTGTGAATATTTTGTCAAGTTACTTGCTACTATTTTTTTGCAGCAACTATCATGGAGGTTTTAACCCTTTGCTTTCCCTCCCAACATTTTTGCATATTGTTGATATATTTTACTGAAAATCTACTTGTCTGTCAAGACAAAATGGCTTAATGCATCCTACAACAGATTTGAAGAGTATGACGTTTTCTTGCATGAAAAAAGGGGAAAAATATTTGGTTATAGATTGCTTGTTTGTAACCCTTTGTAATATTAAACCTTCACTTGGAACAGCTATAGGTTGGATTTAGGATTGGTCGTGGACACAAAAGGCTACAGTGCAGGAAGGACAGGGCAGTCTTGCACACAGGTAATACTGGATTGTAAGGAAGTAAGGAGTTGAGAGAAGTTGCATTTATGTTCAAAAATACAGCTGTATTTTTTGTGAAACTGATACTACTTTTGCTCTATGTGACTAGAGAGGACCAACAGACAAAATCAAAACCTGACAGTAACAACTGCAAAGTGAACACTTTGCCCTTCCTATTATAGGGTTTCTGCTTGTGACTGATTTACACAAAACTGTTACCCACTGTGCATAAGAAAGTGAAAACAGGAAGGCTTTCTTGTAGTGTTCTCTTCGTAGTTACTACTTATGGTCCTGATTTGGAGAGCTGGTGCAAGGTTGCATGGAATAAATAGGGAGTTTGTCATGGAAGAAGGTGGTTTTCTTTTGGTTTTCAATATTCACTATTCTGACACCATCAGAAATTCTCAACTGCATTGTCTGTTTAGTTGAAAACTAAACTGCCAGTTTAGTTGAAAACAATTTCATTGCTGGAAATAAGTAACTTCAAAACATTTTGCTTGATGAAACTTGCAGTCGTCTTACTGAAAAGTTAAAGTTGTGTTTGTAACTCTTAATTATTCCATATCCCTTTATTCATTCACACAATTAACTTGTAGTCTCACACCAGCATTATAAAATTTCTTCCAAATGCTGAATTGTGAAAGAAATGAGTTACCAATCACTTTGAAGGGAAAGAACCACTGATTTGACTTTTCTGTGTTACACAAGCAAAATTTAAAAGAAACCCAACAGATGAAGAAATAAAATAAAGCACATCTTAACACTTGGCAAGCTGACTGGACTCACCGAGACCATTTTGCTTGAAAGGTGTCTCCTTCACCATCTTTTTTTTTTTTAAGTAAGTAAAAGTGGTAGTGGGTTTTTTGTGTTTGTTTGGGTGTTTTGTTTGTTTGTTTTGGTGGTTTGGTGGTTTTGGGGTTTTTTTTTTGGTTTTTTTTTATAATATGAAAAGGAAGATCTGGAAAACTCATGTGTCTGGAATGATGTCAGCTTATCTGTTCAGCAACAGCCCAGTACCTTACTATTATTAAATACAATTGCTGGAAAAATTGGCCTTGAGACAGGAATGTTAATTTATTTTTGATGGATTTTTTTTCTGAAGTGTGTATTGGACATTACTTTCAAACAGGTTGTTTTTTTTTTTTTTCTCAGTCCTATCAGTGCTACTTTTCACCTTACTTTAATAAATTTGTGACTTTGTTATAAAGTTATATAACTAATCATTTTGAGACTTTCCTTCCAATGCAAAAGTTGAAAATGAAGCTGTGTATATTCATAGCTTGTAGAAAAGCCAAATAAGCAGTATAAACAACAGAAGAGGCTGTTTATTAAAAAAAAAAAACCAAACAAAAAAACCCTGAAAAATCGTCATTCAAGACCTAAATGAAATGACTGTATTCCAGACTGCCTTTCTGTGCAGGACTCTGCTCGTGCTGCAAACACCTACAGCCTCGCCTGCCTTTGCAGGGGTGTTCAGTGCCTGGCTGGCGCTGGGGGCCCTCACTGATGGAGGTGGGGCCTGGGTGTCCCAGCAGCCGCAGGTCGGGGCACGCCAGGCTGCCCGCGGGGGCAGGGGGAGCTGCCGGGTGCCTCTTTGGGAGGGCAGCCTGTGCTTCGTGACTTGCAGGGACGGTGAGCTCTGCTGTGGGGGGGGGGGACACAAACCCTTTGAGAGATAATGTTTCTTCAGGCTATCACTCGGGCTCTTGCTCAGCAGCTGAGGCATTTCATTGGGAAATGCAACATCAGAAAAGCATGCTTTTAGACTCCAAGTGGCTTTGGAACAGCTGTACTGGAGCAGCTAAATAAATATAAGCCTCTATAAGAGGAAATAACTTTTCTAACAGATATATGCACAGATGGATTGTAATCATACTGAGCCCAGTGTTTGCCTGAGCAGGAGAGGAAATCTTTAATAGCGAGCTATAAATGGAAATTTGTGCTTATACCAGCTTCTTCTAGCAGCAATAGGAGAACGCTACTCCTGCCTAGTGGGAATGAGATAGGCATCTCAGGGAGTTGGAAAAACTAGATGAGCTAGGGAGACACCAGCCATGAGCTAAAACAGCAATGTACATTAAAATTTGTAGGTGCTCAGATGCCTACAGAAGTGTCTGGGAGCAGTTCTTTTACAGCAGTGTGAGTGGGCCTGGGTAACACAGAACTGAGGTACTCAGTATGCTTGGAAAGAGCAGGGGAGCATAGCCCTCCTGTCAGGAGGAAACCCATTGTTTTGCTACCTCCAAAATGCAGAAAAATAAGATACTAAAACAAATTTCAAATTTGGAACATATTTAGTAATTACAGATACACATCTTAAAATATTTTGTAATAGTAAAGCAAAGCACTGAACTGAAATCATATGCAGACAGCACTTTTGAGAGTTGCTGCTTCAGGAAGGAATTATGATAGTAAAATAGTGGATCTGGTAAAAGTTCATCCCAGGTTTGGTTTTTTTTTTTATTCATGAGTGAGGGAGTTCTTTAATAAATACTTTAATGAAGTACTGTCCATCCCTTAATTTTCAAATTTTAAGAGATTTAATGAAGAGGGAGTTGTTACTGGTGGGATTTTGCTTTAAAACAGCAGCTTCAAACTGAAAGCAATTGGTAGATTTAAACACCAATCTGTGTGTCTTAAAATAAATTGATGGCATCTCCTGACAGACCTGGTGCCAGTAATCCAGAGGAAGCCTTGGGGCCATGTGATGAAGTTGCATGCCTTAAAGAGTAAAACATGACTTTAACTTTACAATTACATCTGTAATTGTATTTTTTTCTTGGGGTGAAAAAAAAAGGGGAGTTCTTAAACTTTAGTGTGGGACGGAAGAGGTGATCAGTGATTGCTTTTAAACACTGAGGTTTTCCAGAATGCCTGGGAAGGACATGGTGCTGCTTTTGTGGTGCACGTTCGCTGAGGTCTGTGCGGCAGCAGAACTCTGACAAGAGCTTGCTGTGCTGCACAGGCCAGTTTTCCACAAGCCTCAGCAAAGTTGGTCACCGTGGATTATTCTTTCCACATGTCGATTTTGTGCATGAAGCTACTTTTGGAAAATTGAAGCCAAAATTCAGGGGTTGGAAGGTTAATTGTTTTCCTTGCCTTTTGTGTGTCTGTGTGTGCTATTTACTTGGAGGGAGAGGGAAGAGAGTGTTAACCATTTACCAGTATACATCTCCCTTAATTCCTTCCGGGAATGATGGGGGAAAATATTCCTAGGCTAGTTTAGTTTAACAGCTAAGTCACTCTCAGTAGTAAAGACTATTGTAAGTACACAGGTTATTAGCAAGAAACACACAGGGCTTGGATTTTGTTGCTGAAGAATTAGTTCTCCACAAGGAACAGGAAAAAAATGTGTCCATGTTCAGCTGAGGAAATTTTAACTGATGCCGCTAGGCAAGCAAAGGATATTTATTGCTATGGTCTTTCTTTTAAACCATTTTTTCAAAGACCTCCAGAAGTGTCATTTTACCTACTTAAGGCATAAAAAGCTAAAAAAATCAGAATGTGGAAGGCAATTTCCCTTTTTAACGTTGGAGCTGCGGATATATTTATTTTAGAAGTTGACTAGAGAGCTAGTGAAATGATACTGGGAGCTGAGGAACTGACAGGTGGGGTTTTTCCAGCTGCTGCTTTTAAAAACTTGAACTTTTCAATCCAATGTCTGCTGAATGCTAAATCCAATGTCTGCTGAATGCTAAAGGGAGCTTAGTGTATGAAATTTTTCAAATTATTTTTACCAATTTGCAATATTTGAAACTATGAGCAGTTTTCCCAGTGATATTGAGAAAATTGGCACACAACATTCTCTCCATAGATAAGAAAAAAGTGCTAATTCCTCTTTACCATGCAAATACCTGTGCATAAAATTAAATAGATATATATATATAAACAAGCAAAATGTTTTAGAAAACCTCTTATTTCTTCAAGGAAGGGAGCTAAGAACTATAACAAAAATTATTTTTTTATTCTTTTTATTGGATGTAGCTTTTTATATGTCCAAATCTATCTTATTATTACCAGGTAAGGTATAAGTTAAAAAATTACATTAAAGAAATTACCAGTTACAAAAAGCTAGCTTAAAAAAAAAAAAAGGGGTGACACACTAAGAAGTTATTATTGTGGCTTAATTGGATGGGTGGTTCATGTCTTTTGGAACAGTTTGAACTGCCATGATGTCTTTGTGGAACTAAGTATGTTTAACTGGAAGGCATCATATTCTAGAAAATGGACAAAATCTACTGGAAATGTAGGAGCAAGAGGAAAGGCATCTGGAGGGACTGATACACATGTGGTTTGAGGAGATTTTCTTCTTTCTGCTAGTTTTTTTGTCGTCTCACCCTTTTCTCACTTGTTAGCTTCTTGTGTGTTGGAACACAAATGAAAACCGACCATCGTGCTTGACCTCAGTTGAAAGTGTGAATTCTTCAGCCCTGGGCCCCTGAAAGTGCTGCTCGGGGGAATAATCCCTTTCTCTGCACTGGTGCTACTGTGAAGCTTTATGCCAACACCAGGGTCACAAGTCTTGCAGAAAGTGAGCTGAAGACAGCTGAAGGGTGTGGAAACCTTGCTTGAGCAGAGCCACTGAGTTTAGAAACGTCTGCAATAATAGAAACTTAGTCTGCTACCTGCAGGAACTATATATGTGTAAAAGCCATTCTTTTATCTAAACTTTTTTTCCTGATGGACTGATGTGCAGATAGCGATGAGTGTGAATTTCCTTCTGCTTTTTTGTTCATTTTTGTGGCTCTGACCGTACTTTTGTGACTCTGATTTGTCAGGTTTTGTCTGCAAGGGAAACTTTTGTGCAATGTTCAAGATTTTCAGTAAGACAGAGAGAGAACAAAACCACAAATATAAATGGTGCAAGACTTAGGAAGAGCATTGACTAATAGGTGAATGTCATCATTAATGTGCAAATTAGTACTTATCCTTTCTTTTTAAGTAATACTGTGACAGCATTCCTCATGCATAGCTCTCAAGGCTTAGTTCTGTTGCTGTTTTTTGTTTGTTTGTTTCCCTCCCCCCCCCCGTAAATAGCTGTGACAAGTACATATCTTTTTATGTAAAGGGAAAAATGACACTGCCAATTTTATCCGTACTGTTTGCATTTTAAAAACTCTGGGCCCTATTTTATTTTTTTCTGTGAAACCTGGCTATATTTCACAACCAAATGTGTGATGGTTCTGCCCATCCCTTCCCCCTCTCACCCCTTCAGTGACAGAAATCTGACATTTGCTGCTGCAGGTCAGAACAGTAGCGAAGGACCATGGTGCTCCCTGACTTCTGGGGCCCTCAGAAGGGGCAGTGGGAGCAGTGGCAGAGCCCTTTCCACAGTCTGCTGAAAGAACCCTTGTTCCTGTAGTCCAGCTGCTGTGATGTGTGCTGTCCTCCTGCTAAAAATCAGTACGGGTTGCTCTTAACTTGTCCAGGTAAAGCAGAACATTCAGTCAGAGGGTTCAAGGAGTGGAAGATGTGGAAGCTTGTCCCTGCACGAGTCAGCTGTGAACACGTGTGATGCCTTTTTAATAAATACCTATCTTATGCCTTTTAACACTGTCTAGTCTCTGTTCTAGGTAGCCTCTCAAGGCATCACATGCAGTTCAAATGCATCGGTTTCTTGTGGGCCTGACAGCTGTTTCTTATTTGTGGCATCTCACATGTTGCAGTTGTGGGAAAAGAACAAAAATTCTTTTCCCTTGGAGTGGTGGTTGGGAATGTGGTTGCAAAGATGGGAGGAATATACGTGTCGCGGTAGTTGCTAAAAGCACTCTTACAGGCTTTTAGAGCCCCCTTTTTTAATTCTCTGATTCCAAATTGTGCTTTTATGCTTATGGTGCTCATAAGTGATGCAAATAGATGAAAGCTTGTATCGACGTTAATCAGCTAAGAGGCATAAATAAATACCTTCCCTTCTTTGTTCATATGATTTTTTAATTGCATGCAGGGAAGGAATTGGGTGAGATTCTTCAGCGTTGTTATCTAATTCCTAGGCAAAATTAGTAACAATGTCATGATTGCACCTGAATAGGTCTGCCTAGTATTCTGAATTTCTCTGTGTCCCCTGGACACCACCACAGCCAAGGCTAGCGTATGTGTACATAAGTCTTACAGATGACAACTCTAGTAAAAGCTAGCATGATATTTTTAGATCCGCAATAAACCTGCATTGACTGCTGTATGCTTATCTTGAGTTTATTAATATGCATGGCATACGGTCTCGTGGGCGGGCTGAAATAGGAAGAAATGTTTTGGAGAGGTTTCATGTGCACTTTAGCCAACCTTAGGATGGGATTTCAAACTGAGTAAGAGACTAAATATGATTGAAAGGATAGGCACTAACCTGAGACTGAGTTAGGTTATCTCGTCTGTCCTAGTCCTCTTCGGGCAAGTAATTTTAAAATCTCCCTCTCCCAGATTTAGCTGTCTTCAATAAAAAGGGAATAATAGTAATTCAGTTCCTTAAAGAGACATTGCCAGAGTAAGTGCATAAAGAGTATATACTCTTCATGCATTCTTTAGTGCTGTTATACTGTGATTATGAGGCCATGCAACCATGTAAAATAGAAATTGCTGTAATTCGGTTTCTGTATTATAGTGCAGGGAATGAAGCCATGGACAATAAGAGCAGTACACCTGCCTAGTGTTGTAATTTTCTTTTAAAAAAAAGGACAATGAAGACCCCAAACAACACAGATCATGCAAGTAGATGCCCCCTTAGGGGGCAGTTCCAGGCAGAGCTTGAGGAGAGTGCAAAGGCGTTATAGAACACTGCATCTGTGGAGTATCAGAGATCTCTACTATGACACTGACATATATATATTAAAATATATAGAGCCTTTAATGTCTGCAAGTGAAATTTCATGTGCTTTAGAAGACTTTGTGACTTTTATATAAATTGCCTTAAAATTTACCTCTGGGTGGGGGGAGTTCTACTGTGTACTTAAAAAGTAGTGTTCTATAGTAGTTTCTGAGTTTGGTATAACTGTTCAAAATGAAGATGCTTTGCCTGACATCTTGCAAATGCAGTCTGTAGACAAAACTGAGATAAAGGAAATACAGAAGAATAACCTCATCTTGGCTGCCTTTTTGCTTTTTAGTGCAAAACAGGCTGCTTTGTCTTTCTTTGTGTACCTGTTAGAAATACAAAATGTAGCAAATGACACATGTTGTGAAGATGAACGAATTGGTTTTGATATATTGCTTTAACTGTTGCCAAGTATTACGTAAATGCTAAGTATTCCAATAACATGAAGTTTGTTCATGGACAAGTTCCTTCAACTACTTTCCCCAGGAGAAATTTGTCTGTGGTATAATAACTGGTAGAATGTTTTTCTGCCTTGGTGGATTCATAGATCTTTTCCAAATGGGGAAGAACTTGTAACAAATGTCAGCCTGCTGATGAGAGATTGGATGTTCATTCTTATTGTGTGGAGATGTGTTGAAAATAGTAATGTCATCAGATGGTGTGGGACATAAGCTAGACCACTTGAAGTAACCTACTTGAAATAAGAGAGTGCTATCTACCTGGTGTGAAAAAATCCTTTAGAATCCATTATCACAAAATCAGAATGGTTTGCTTTGGAAGAGACCTTAAAGATCATCTCATTCCACCCCTCCTGGCAAGGGCTGGGACACTTTGCTCTAGACCAGGTTGCTCAGAGCCCCATCCAAACTGGCCTAGAACTAGATGACTAGATGCGTTATGGATTGTAAAGGAGCATCAGTCTCAGAGTTTCTTTGGTGTGAGACAATCAGGTTAATGGAATCCATGTACCTGAAGACACGCTTAGTTCATTAGCCCTTCATTCCGAAGTGAAAACTATATAATGTAAGGGAATTTATTTTTTCCTTCATGCTTAGTGATTTCTTTTGTAGATGGTCAAGTGTTTAGTGCAGATGATCTTATCAGCTTTTCTAGTAAATTTCTGATCTTCCAATTATTTATATCCTGGGGTTTTTTTCACAATTTGCAAAGACTTATTGTTTCTGTTAATAGCAATTGCATAGCCTATATTTTTAGCAAATGCAGCTGTTCAAAGTGTAATGTGGGATTATTGAATCAAAATATGATGACTTCAATTAAAATGTATTTATATTCCAGGACTTGCAGAGTAAACTGTGCAAGTGCAGGATACTTCTGATCTGCTTAAAACTCATAGAATTCCATCTACAGATGGATTAATGCGTAAACTTCAGTTTTTCTCATAGTATTGAACTTAATCATAGTGACCTCAACTTTGTTTTACTAACAACTGAGTCTTTTGCACAGTTTAAACTAGCTTTGTAAGGGTTCTTAATAGAGAACACTTTTCCTCATGCTGTTATTGAATGACTTCTTTTCTTTCTAGTTATGAAGTAGAGAATGAGTGGCTTGTTTGGTTTCAGGTAGGGTTGTTGAGCTGGATCTTTAGGAAATTTCTGACTTTGCTCTGAGTCCATATAAGGCTGGTGTCACTTATGCCCCATAGTGGAAGTGCGTTATAGTGCTAGTAAGGATACAAATAAGCCACTACAGAAAGGAAGCGCTTTGTATTTGATCCAGTATTGGTGCCAGCCATCTCCTCTTTCCTTCCTCCACTGAAATCCGTGTGGCTAAAAGGAGGAGATTGGGCAGGTGTCTGTCAGGTGACTGGCAGGGAGCTCTGAATCTGGAGACCTGGAGACTGCTTTGATTTTTTAATTAAAGGTTAAGAAATCAGAGTGCTCTTTTAGCTCCTGGAGTCTTAAAACTTTACTGTGTTCCACTGTGTGATGATCCTGCTTGCCCACGTCTTTCTACACTTGCCCAGTGTTCCTACTCCCAGTACTAGTGTGCATTTGCTTAGCTGCATTGTTGTAATGTCTGACAGCCCCAGTCATGGCCGAGACCTTATTGTACCTATTAACAGACCAGTATAGTAAAGAGACCCTTTTATAGTCAACAGTGATTGCAGGAATTCTTAAAAGACATAATTTTAGAAATTTGAACTGAAGTCCTGTCAGTGCTGTAGAAGACTGACTGTGCTCAGTCAATACTGTCATCTGTTTGCTACAAGTATGTGGATGTGGGCAAACCAAGGTCAGCACTGCTTCAGCTTAGATAACTGCTGATAAACAAAGATATTTCTGGGTCAAGTGAGATAGAGGCAGGCATGTGACAAAAGGGCAACTATGTTATTGTGCTACTTTTTTCCTTCACTTTTTGTTTTACTCCCTCTCCTTTGTTTATCACTACCCTGATTGCATCATGTCTGAAATTAGGCTTCTAAGCTCTTTATGGAAGACTCTCCATCTAGGCAGTAAGTGGCTATTGTTAAAGATAATACAACTTTTATGACCTCAAAATACTCCATTAATATAAACGTTTTTTGTTTCAAGTATTATTCTCATTTTATGAAACAATTTGAAGCAGCTTGCTTAAGGTGCATGTCTGTAGCAGAGTTGGAAGCTGATCCGAGATCCCAGGGGTTCTGCCTGTACATGTAGTCTCAGCTATTGTCCAGCCAGACTTGGGTGAGTGATGATGCCTGCTTGACAGCCTTAAGAATGTCTCTGCTAAGGGCTCAGGCTGAGGTATTGAGTACCTTTATATTTCTCATGAAGAAACCTCTGGGAATAGAAAGTATCACTGTCTCTATGAACTTTCACCATTCTCTTCCCTTATTTGTAGCCCATTACCTCTTGCAAAGCCTCAAAGGAATCTGTAAAACACTCAGACTTTGTTGTTCTGTACACTGGATGTCTGTACAAGCCTGGTTTTGTGCTGGAGTGCTGAAGAGGTTGAGATGGGAACAACTGAACCTGTAGCAATCTTTCCTGTTGCAGCTCAGTGCATTCAGTTGTGTTTTCTTCTTAGGGCTAAAGTGCAGAGGGATTTGGTCTGTCTCTGGGGTGTCCGTGCAATTCTGCAGCTGGTGTGTTTGTGGCAGGAGAGGCATTTGGAGTGAAGGATGTGTTGTGGTCCTGTCAGGTATGAGAATGCGAGGGCAGGGAAAAGCTTTTGGCCTGCTCTTTGCCATTCTGACTTTGGAGCCTGCTGTGATTCCTGCATGTTAGTCTCTGTTGCTAGCAACTGCCTTCCCAGACAGCTCCAAACATAAAAGCTTAAAATAACTGTCTAAGGGCTTACAATTAGAACTGTTAACCCATTTCTAGTGGGAAAGAATTATGTTCCTGTAACTTTACAAAGCCTGAAAGCAGCATTTTGTACTCCGTAATTACTGTGCTCATTCTGCTCTCTAAGACTGCCCAAGCCTCTTCAGATCAGGGTTTCTCATGATGACAGATTATAATAACAATTATTCCTAACTCCAGTAAGTTTATAAACATTAACCAATATAAGAAATGTACCATGTATGTATTTTATTAAAGGATAAGCCTGATCTGTGTTGCAAAGCCATTTGTAAAGATGGGCTTTCCTGTGTATGTGTTTACAAGAGTCCGGATTGTGGAGCTGCCTCTCTCGTAGTGCAAGACAAAAGACTAATCTGATGCAAATCATGAATAATTTGTTTTCATGTGATGAGGTTTGCATGAAATTTCGATTATTTTGGAAACAGCACACAAAGTTTTGGTTGAAAATAAGTGAAGATCTTACATATCCTTTCAATAGCTGGTAGAAACAACATTGTCAGTTCCTTTAAAAAAAAACTGGTTGTGGCTTTTTTTTCCCTTTTGTTGTTTGTTTAATTATCTGCTAAGTTTTAAAATTTTAGTCTGTCTTTTTAGTAGTTTTTCTACCTCATCCATGCTGATTTTCTTCTGGTGGAGTTGTTTGTGTAAGCCAGGTTTTGTCTGGCTTGTTGTAAGGATAAGACTAATCAGCACTTGATTGGCATTTTCTTTGTAGCAACTTTTTGTCTCTTCCTCATCCATTAGAACAAAATTATGTGGAAAATCCTGGATGTGTTTTGAAAAGGAAACCTCCAATACTTTAAACCAAGTTTACAGCTTGAATTGAGGAAGACAACCCCAAAAAAATAGGTTATTTTTTAAGTATTCATCAAGAATATATGACTTTCCCCTCATAGAACTGTTACCTGAAAACTTCCCTTTGAGGTGTATCTGAGCTGCTTCAGACTCTGTAATTCAAAACACCAAAATCCTTCTCTGTAACATCCTCCATACTAGGATGGATCTGTGCGTTTAGATTGAGTATGGAAAAATTGTGATGATGTGGATAAATAAAATCACATCCATGGATGTAAAAAGTAGGTCCAAATAGAATCAGAGTGCATGCTTTGGTGAATTCGAAGACCATTGGAACAGAAATGTACCTAATTAAATAATGTTTAAAGGGTTGCATTTTCACTGTTTCACATTTATTACCTCCTTTTACCATAAACCAAAATCTTTCCTTGAAGTAGGATTTGTATTTCTCCTTGGATTGATTACTTTGTGAAGTGTAGTTCATGTATTTCCATTTGGGTGTGTATACTTTTCCTGGACAATATGGTAGTTCTACATTTTGTGTTATTTTGCTTGCTGTGGGTGATTAACCTCTGGTGGTGCTGAATGTCAGGAATGGTTTAGATTGGAGCAGTAGTTTGTGGTATCTGGTGGTCCAATACGAGCGACCTGATTTTGCTGGCAAATAGTCCGTCACAGCGTGACCACTTTCTCACATGTTTCACCTCACAGAGGTGATGGGTTTCACTTTTGAGTCTCTGGTTATTACAGTGGTTTAATAAAGCTTTATTAATTCCCATCCTCCGAAAATGGGAAAGTGAAAGTGGTAGCAAAGTAATTTTAAGCGTGTCCTCAGGGCAGAGGTGCCCCTGTAGTCAGTCATAGCTTCAGTCTTTCTCTGCAATAGAAATGGGCCAATCACATGAAAATTTGGGTAGGTCGTAAATGTCTGCTATGCATACTACTTATTTAGGTATGTGTTTGCTAGCCCCAGGCAGGCACCTTCAGGAATCAGTGGAAGTTGCCAAACTTCCTGGATGCTGTGTTTTCCCTTTTGTTGTCTGTCTGTGATGTTGCTTTCCTTTCATCTCTTTGTCTTTATTACAGGACTGCTGTAGGATTCCTTTTTTTGCTATGCTGTGTTATACAAGTAAGCCTTCCCCATTTCATAGGCTTTATTGATTCTAGGACTTTGATCTGATAAGTTTTCTGGATTAGTTTCATACTTGGAGGTGTTAGGGGAGATGATTGATACCTAATTACATTCTTTTGTAGTGGGCTTCTTTTAAACTGCTCGGTTGGTTTTGTTTGTTCGCTTTGGGCTTCAGCTGTTGCACTTCTGCAGTGCCACACTCCTGGAAAACACACCTTTTGCTATAGAGCAGTCATTCTGGATGTCTGGAAAATGCCATACCATTTGTGATAAAGTGACAGAAACATAAAACCATCATCTTTGTATTTGTGTATTTGGCTTTCTTCAACAATATTGTGTTTTGTAGTTGCTTTGAGTTTTCCCCTGCTTTCTTCAGAACATAGATTGCTGTGCTTAACTGTATAGAATTTACAAACATGGTTTATTTTCTGTGCTGTGCTGTTATCCTTCCTGTTCAAGGTGTCTGAAGGTGAGTGGGAGGTTGAAAACAATCTGCAGGAATTTTGATGTAGCTAACTGTCTGGAAGAAAATGTGACAAAGTGAGTGTGCGGGAGAGGCTTTGGAAGGAGGGATTGAAGCTGTTTCCATATACAGCAGGGTAAGCATAGGCTATGTGCAATAAGCTTTGCAAATCTTTTACAAACGCAAAAACTGACCCATGTTTTCAGCCTTTTCTCTGTTCTTACTCAAGACTGTTGCAAATAGTGCTAGTGGTTTCACAGAGGCAGATTTCTGTTAGCTGGAACAAGTTTGTGATGACCTGTAACTCTCAAGTCATTTTCAAAAATGCAAACCACAAAAGCCAGAAACAAAATCTACCCTATTGAGCCTCCTCTGACCTCCAAATGCACGGAAGGAATTTAAACTTTTTTGCCCTTTCTGCACATGTGTGAGTAGCACACCCAATTTCCATCTTTCACAGGTAGATTTAATTAAACCTATGTTTTCTTTCAGGTTTGGAGGGGAACTGGTAGCTTATTATATTGCTTAATTTTTGACCTTGCTTGTTGTGTGATCTTAGAAGTGAGTTGTTTCCTCTGTTTCTCTTCCTTATTATTAAGATATGTGTTATAATTCTTTATGTGTTTCATAAATATGGGATTTTACCATAATAATGAGCAAATTGGAGAAGGAAGGTTTGATTGCTCTGTCTCAGAAGGACACAGGGTAACTTGCTGCATTTGTCTTAAATGTAAGATTGTTCTTGGAATCGGTCCATCATCCTGGTTGAACGTGATTGAGCTGCTTACTGGGGAGAACCATAATTTCAGTTGCTGGCAGCAGGAGGACTTAGTGAGGAATGATTGTCATCACCCTAATCTGACAGATTTCCTGTAAGGAACAGTGACAGCATTGTTGCAGTTTAGGCTGAGAATGTACATTAGCTAGAACAGAGGAACACTTTATTTTACATGAATAAAACCCTAAAAGAGAGAAATTTAAAAGCTAAGATGATGGAATAAAAGATGGTCTACAACTGCAACTACAACTTGTTAGTATTCTCAGCATCTTTAATTTTGTGAAGTTTGGGGACAAATCAGAGTCTTTCCTGAGTCATTTCTGCAACATTCTGTCAGAGAGATATGTTTGCAAATGATCTCAAAGGAGAGTGAGGAATGTGCACAATTTAAACTTTCTTATCATGCCAGATATAGCTGATGTAGCAAATGGACTAAACAAAGCACAGTACAGCACAGCCCTCAAAAAGTGAACCGAAGAGTAAAGTTCAAGATTACTACAGTGTGTGAGGTCATGAACTTGATATGTGAAACTCTACAAATATACATATGCTTAGTTAAGAGAATATTTATAGAAATGGAATAATGGTGGATAGTTACCAGTTATACAGGGAACAAGTTTTGAAGAGAGATAGAGATGTTTTACATTAAACGGTTACCATTGAGTGTTTTTTATTTGTTCCCTAAATCAAATAATCTTTAACTTTAGTTAAGGTTTTAGATCAGGCTCTCCAGGCTAATAATAAACTCTAACAAGACAGTTGCACTGGGTAGGGATGTCTCAATAATTCTGCTTTGAATTGGGTAAAATCTGCTGATGGATGGTCTGGCTGGTAACAGCCTAGTGAGTGGCTCTGAGTGTCTGTGCCCTGCACCCTTCCAATATCTATTTCGAAAGGACTTCATAATTTCAGAACAGAATCCCGGATGCAGGAAGAGACTCCTCCATAGTCCTGTTGTATACTTCAGGAAGTCCTTCAGCATTCTTTGCATAAATTTAGCTCATATGGTGTTTTATATGTGTTTATGATTTTGTTTAATACGTTAGTGCAGATATGCTAGAGAAGGTTTTAGCTAAAAATGCTAAATCTAACTTTTCTCAGTAAGGTGCCATGAATTACTTTCCTTAGGTATTTTTCCTTCTGGAAAATACTGCATATGTGCCCATTGGATATGGGTATCTAATTTGTCATTCTTTTTAGGTGTGGAAGAGAAAGCCTTGCAATATCAAAAATCCTTTAGAAATCTGAAAATATTTACAGTATTAAAGGAGGTGATGTACAATTTGTATTCATCTGGAGAAAGTTCAGGAGAAGTTCTTGAATGTCAGAAGCTCCTGGAAGTGAAAATAGCTGATGATGTTGCATGCCAAATCTTAGAGTTATTAAAACAAAACATACTGATGCTAGGTTCTGCTTCTTCTCTGTGCAGTGTAAAAGCAATGCTAAGTATCATAACACCTCAGTATATTTGGAGGCAAGACACAGTATCTTCTGGGAATTACAGTATTGGAACTGGCTCTGTGCTTTATTCAAAGGCAAGGAATGGTCCAGGGTGTACTGCTCCAAAGCACTTAAGCCTGGAAGCATGTTGCCATTTTCCTGTGCTACTGCAGGCTGACTCTTGTGCTGAAATTCAAGTAAAACAAAACAAAGCAGAAAAACCCCAAAGCTGGTAATTGGCTGGGATGACGATTGTGTGAGCTCATTCCCCCAACCTCAGGAGGGAAGCCTGTTTAGTCAGCCAGCAGTGCTCATGCAGTGAAGCTGCCAAGCATGAGCTTTCCTGAAACATAGTCATGCTGCAACTTGAACATTTATCACTGCAGCTTAAACTATGAACTATTATTATTAGGATGACACAGAAGATACTTTTCTGTAGATTTTCTATATGGAAAGAACTTCTAAAATGTGAATTTTGTGATACTTTCTTTTACCATTAAATATCAGATGCACCAAATCCTCCTTTATCTTGGTGATCTCTTAGGATGTAGTTATTTTTGCATGTAACTGGGAGAACTGGGATGTTCAGTAAACATGTTTTTTCAAAGTACCTTAAATCTCTTTTCTCCCTGGTCACATCATTTTCACTATCCTGGGTTTTGTGCTGAATAACAACTTCAGTTGTACGTATTCCTTTTCCTCATTTAGGTACTCTGAAATTACTCCTTTTTATACTTTGCATCTGAATAGTTTTGTTAGATCTCTTTCCCAGATTGCTGCAGTTCTAAACTGGTCTGAATTAGACCGTGTGATGTTGGTGTCTTCTTACCTAGTAATAGAAAAAGCAGAACCAAAGTCCACACAAGTGTAGGTTTGGAAAGTTGTGCTAATGCAATGCTTTTTTATTAATGTGAGAGTCCTCTTTCTAAAGGTCTTCTGGGTACTTTTCTGTGTGGTAGCTACAAATCCCAGCCACGACTGTTAAGAACAGCATCAGCTGGGCTCTTTCTTACTTTCTTTCTTTGGTTGAAAACAAGGACCCTTCAAGTTTAAAGTTGAATGCAGTCTTTTTGACAATTATTGTTGTATTTTTCTTCACAGTGTAAAAAGTCTACAGCAGAATTTCAGAAAGCTGTCAGGTTAAAACTCGATCTAGTGGTAATGTCTGCTAACTTCTAATATACAGAAAACCTTCCATTCTTTTTATCAGAATGATGTGATTGATCATTACAAAAGCATCAGTAGAAAGAAAATGGTGCCTAGTTTGGAGAGAAAAATAGCTTGTGATGATTTCACAAAGTAAGATTGTCAGAAATCACTCTTAGAAGTATTACCTCAGGTGTTGAAGTTTAGCTGTTATCTCTGATACATTTGCAGTACTGCAGAAAGCAAGGAGAGAGGATAGATAGCATTAAGGCTTCTGAGAGGCATATAGCAGCTTATCCGTTTTTGCTACCAGGGATTCAGTTTCCTGCTGTAAGATGTTTTTTTCTCTCCTAGTGAAATTTTGAAGTAGGAAAAACTTACTTTATGAAATCTTCGTTTGTGTACTAGTTGCAGTTTAGAGAGAATTTTCCATCTCATGTGTCCATAATTTCTCCTAGAGTTATTTTCATCCTGTTGTGATAGTCTTGGGAAATGAGCTGAGACGTTGTGCTTAGAGGAGGGAAGAATGCCCTGGCTTCGTGATGCAGGGTGGCAGAGGTCCATGGTTTGTAGCCAAAGGCGAAGGGGAGGCAGTGTGGGGGAACAGCTATGTAACAGCCTGAGGAAGTGAGTCACTTCACTCTGAAACACAGTCCCATGGTTCCAGTTGCACTGAAGCCAGGCTTGGCCTCTGAGGTGGAAGTTGCGTAAGTTAATTAAAACTCTTTGTCCTTTCCTCCTCGTCATGTTCCCAACCCCACCTCAGTATTAAAACCTGCACTGTACCCATATCCATCTGAGGAAGCTCAGGTTACAGGACTTCAGTGTGCTATATAATTTTGGTTTATTATTTTTCATTTTAGAAAGCAGGATAAATAGATTGGAGGTTTCATTGGAGGGCATGTGTGTGTTAGTCTTACCTGCTCCACTCAAGAGAAACTTGATTATATAACAGAAGGGATGTAATAAGAATAGGTTTTTAACAA
Organism: Ploceus nigricollis; assembly: GCA_013399945.1. Classification (NCBI taxonomy): domain Eukaryota; kingdom Metazoa; phylum Chordata; class Aves; order Passeriformes; family Ploceidae; genus Ploceus; species Ploceus nigricollis. The sequence goes on along the minus strand of VXBC01008934.1, from coordinate 53,052 downwards.
TTTGCTGTAATTTTCCTGGAATATATTGGCAGTGGGATTTAAAGTGGAACAGAATGCACACTGAAAAGGGTAGGAATAGAGAGTTATACTAGAATGTTAGTAGTGGTAATCTGATAATATAATTTAATTTAAAACTAAACATCTAAAAAGGTTTTAGGTGTCCGAATAGAAATACTAGTGTATGTGTTCACACATTAGACCATAATCCTGCAAGCTAGCCTCTTAGAGTTTGTAGATAGCTCTTCTTCATGGAAGAAGAGAATAGGAGGGTAGAATTGTTGTAGAGTGCCTGTTCTGGAAAGGCTTTCTGCTATTATGTTTGTAGCTTTACACTAACAGATATTTGCTGATGTCTGCGAGCAGCTGTTACAACAGCAGCTGCCTGAACTACCTTTCAGTGAGTGTGACTTGAGCAGGAGCAGTTTCTTTCAGCTGTTGAAGAAAACTTCTGAGAGAGCAACAGGTTGAGCAGGCCCTGGCCCTAGGGCTTGGATGCTGGGTGGGCAGTTCTTGACTGGAAAGCATCTGTAATCATTGGTGGTGTGTGTGTGACTGATGGGCTGTTGCCTGACCTTTTTCCTTCAGAATACTGAATTGAGCATCTTGCTGCATGTTTGGCTGCAATTTTCATGTACACACGTGTCTTTTAAAGGTCTTTGGGAAGCGTGGCCTTTTGGCAAGCCATGAGGGTTTTTTGTTTTGTGGTTTCGAGTTGAGATTAAAACCAGATTATTCTGATTACAGGAAGATGCGGAAGTCATTGGCCAGATCAGAGGTAGTAAACAGTAAAACTTTCAGGATGAACTTAAGTGATTAGTCAGAATTCTGTGTGCAATAGGGAATTGCATCATGCAAGTACAGTATGATATCTATTTTGTAAAACTAAGTTGTTTTGTTTTGCATTCTTTTAGCAGGTCAGATCTGTTCTTTCTTCCATCTATTACCCCGGTCTTCATTTCCATGGGAGATGGGACAGACATACACATTGTTGCTTATCACATGAGCATTCATAGGCTAGTTATGTCTTTTGACAATTCATTGCAATTGCTTCTCTATTTCAGGACCTGTAACTAAGTGGACCGTACTGACCTCTGAACCACAAAGTATAAGAGTGAAAAGAAGTGGGAGAAGCACACAAAGAAAAAGGAAGTGAACGCACTTTCATCTGGACTTCTTTCCTGCCATTTATTACTGAAGCTGAATGGAAAAGAAAGACTTCTGTGCCTTTCCTCCCCCAACCTCAGGGATGGGTGGATTATAAATACTGTGTGTGTGGCTGGGAGAATAGACTGAACCATGAATCTTCAGGCTCAGCAAAAGTCTTCAAGCAAACGGACTGGGAAACGAGTTCCCTATTTTAATGAGCAGGACATAGCTGTGCCATCAAAAGAACCACAGCAGCAGCTTAAGGAGGGACAGTACTATGGTCATGGAGGGAATATACCAGTCTCCCAAACTATGGAGATTTCTCATCCGGGAGGATTAACAAGTGCACCCAACAACGTTGCTTTGATGAACTCTGTTTACAATCAAGATAGGGGAGAATCAGTGATGATGCCCCAGTCAGTAACAGCTGTCAAATGGCAGAATTCACTAATGGGAAACCGGTTGCCAGAGAGGGGTGACAGCCACTGGCAGTCTCCACCTTCAATGTGGAACCACAGTATGGTTTTTGGGGGCAACCCAAAAGGACCTCACTCCAATGCTGGTGCCCCAGGCTTCTATGGCCACCCAGAAGCCCTTAAAAGAAATCAAGAGAAAGGAGTGTTTGTGTCACAGCTGGATTTATATGGAGATGCTGTCCAGCAGATGATGTCCCAGAAGGCTCAGCTGGAACAGCAAGCCCTGGTTAGACAACAAGCTCAAATGAATTCTTTTCATCAAATGCAGAAACAGCAGCAGCAGAATCAAACTCTGCCACTGCAGCCTTTCCAACTTGCCTTTGGTCACCAAGGCCAAAAGCAAGGTCTTCCTGAGCTATTACACGTCTTTCAAGAAGCCCCAACTTCTTCCAGTCCAGCATTTACTGCTCAACAAAAACAGCAAGCTCTTCCCCAGCTACAGCTCTTTGAAAATTTCTATCCTCAGCAGCAGCAGCAACAGGCTGCCACACAAGCCTTCGGTCTGCAGCAAACAACTTCTATAGCACAGCCTCATGTGGCAGCTGCAGCACCTCAGCATCACATGATGCCACACCAGTTTCAGCAAGCAGAGAGGAACCAGGAGCTATTCAAGGCATTAACAGAGCAGAACCAACAGACTGTGCTACCTCAGACGCAGATTCCCTTTCCAAGAAGGTCACGGAGACTCTCCAAAGAAGGTGGCCTGCTGACATCTGCAGGAGAAGTGTTGACTTCTAAGCAGGCAGAAGAGCAACCTAGCAATTTATTTCTGCATCACTGGCAAACACATCAGCAAGAGGTCCCGTTACAGCAAACACCTGAGTCACTGGCCCACAGTAAAAGTAGCTATTTGCACCCCAAAAGATTGGATCTGGGGCAGAAGGATGTCCTGGTGAATAGTGAGCAGTGCCAGATGGAAACAGACAGGCAAGCTGCAGCCCAGAATGGTAGAGATGAGGAGAAGCAAGCAGCAGCACCTGAAGAAAACACTCAGAGAACTAATGATTTTCAGAGTGTCAGAGGTGGTGTAATCCAGAGTACCCGACGGAGGCGACGTGTTTCTCAAGAAGCCAATTTGCTGACTTTGGCCCAAAAAGCTGTTGAGCTGGCTTCTCTTCAGAATGTAAAGGTAAGGTATAGACCCTAACCAATATAGCATGTTTTAGACTACAAAATAGGGCTGAAAGGAAAGGAAGTTTTGTACATATGCAGGATAGAATGGTATCTTAAAGTGTGCAACAAGGGCAGCTCTGGTGTGGAGGCATGTAAATTCAGCTACCATAATTCATAGATGTGGGAGAACAGAGACCTAGTGTAGTGAAACCACTAAGGGACAGTTTTATTTCACTAACACCAAACATTATTTTAGCCCATTACATGAAAATATGGATGTTTTCAGCTTAGGTCTCAATGATCAGGAATTTTGAGAGGCAAGTATAAGCAGCTTACTTGTTGTCTTTTTACCAATTTAACATTCTCCTTCTTTTCTGTTTAAAGACTTAGGCTTACCTGCCAGTTTTTCAGTTTCAGTAGTTGAAGTGTTTCTAAAATGTGCTATCTAAAAATTACATAATGCAATTTACATGTTCAGTATTTCTCAAATATTAAAAAGTTGAAGAAAGCTTCCCTTACATGAAGGACCTATACAGGGCATGACAAAGGCCTGTCTCATGCAGCATCCTATTTCTAAGAATGACCTGTTTGCTGTAGAATGACCTGTCTGCCCATAGACCTCCTGTAGGACTTAATGGGGAAAAAATTTAGTGCTGACTGATTTGGTAGTTCACTACTCCTAACCTTTTGATATCCCATCAGTCTAAACTGGACAGTATATTTTCCATATGGCAAGATGACAGAGTTCAAAATTAACTAGCTTATTGGGAGACAAGTGATGGGATTTTTGGAGTTGAGTGTGGGTTTTTGGAGGGATTGCTTTTGAATGTTTTCTTAGAGTTATGGTTTACCTAATCTTTTACTGAGTGCTTCTTAGGAGGCACACTATTCCTTGGAAATTTAGTTGCCAAAGGCTGATGAAATATATGTTACATGAGCTACTTTTACCTACACTTTTGATATCTGAGTTGCTATCCAGTCAGACAACAAAGGGAAGGGCATTTTATTGCCTGTTTTGTTCTCATCATCCTTTTTATCCTAGTCTGTCTGTCACTGTTTTTCCCATCTCTTCCTTAGAGGAATGTGCTGTTTGAGTGGAAGAACTAAACTAATAAACAGTGAGCTGAATATCCATAGCCTACTCTCATCTCTTGGACAGCAGAAAGGTTGATATTTGGTTGATGCTGTCTTCAATCCTTTTTGCTCCAACTCCAGTTGAGCCAGCAGATTTGATAAAGAACTGGTAGTACATAGTAGCATGGTGCATTTGCTCATACGTTGCTAGCCATTGTGTGGTTATATTACAGAAGGCCTGCAATTCACATTGCGCTTGGATCACTAACAGAGTTGTCAAGAAGAAGCAAATAGAGCATTTAGGAAAAGGCCCTGAGAGATGAAGCAAGAAATTGGCCGTTTGAAGGCAGGTCTGCTTGCAGTCTGATTCATAATGTAAAGACCAGAGAAGTGTTTTGACAGATGCTCTTTTGTGCTTTGCAGCTATGCAAGCATAATAGCACTAGCAGAAGAACTCTTTATGTTTAGATCTCTTCAGGTTTTCAGGATGAGGTTTTGAAAGATGATAATATTCTTACCAGAGGTCTGATGGATTTTACGTCTTTAAGGTGTTGGATATTGTGTGAGGGAGAAAAAGAAAATACGTTCGCTAAATGAGAGTGGGCTGCTTCTCTTATGAGTGTCTTTCTGTTAAAAACAACCTAGAAGCCTTCTCTGCATAGGTTATCTGAAGAGTGTGTAGAAAGCCATATAGTTAAATTATTGATTGAAGAAGATAACATTCATAATTTGAACCAGTTTTTTGAACATCCCAGTCTAGGTATGTGTACCTTACGCAAAAATAATATTCTGGACAGCAATATCTGTCTACATGCAGTGTCACAACTGATGCTTTGCACCAGAGCTGCCTGTGGCTGCCTTTCTTTTTCAGGTGATGCAAGCTTGTTGCTGCCTACAGGCTGCAGTAAATTCTCAAATCCTAGTTTAATTGTTTCAGTGTGACCTGTTGTCTTCTAAAAGTACAGAAAACTTTTTTCAAATCTGAAGGGCTGTCTTAAAGGGTGTCTGAAGTTAAATATTCCTTTATGGAATGAAGACAACTTTTGGTTACCTAGCTGCTTTGCCCTGGCACAGGGGAGGGCACCAGCTGCTACAAACAAAAGGGAAAAAAAAGTTTTGTTTGCAGAATTGTAGTTCTGGACTCGCCTCTTTCGTGGACAAGCTTTGGTTTGACTGCAGACAGAAGCTGCCTCTCCTTGATGCAGATGATGCAGAATGATAGCAGAAAGCACTATGTGGGCAGGTGTTTTTAAAAGGCTGCTGTGGTTTCTAATCAGATCACAGATGTGGCCTTGGAACAGTTCTTCCAGCTGTTGCAGTTGGGTTTTTCTGTGAATTCTAAGTTTTTTAGAAACAGCTTGAGGGATAGATGGGATTGATGCCGGAATGTCTGATGGGTTTCTGTAGATTTCCTAGAGGACTCGAGATGACTAGTTCATACCTCAGTATTTATGCAAGAGTCTAAGTGAAAGTGTCACATGTTGCACTTGCTGAAGTTATCCAGCAGCCCTCCTGCCCCAAATTCTGCATCAGGGATGCTGAGGTATCCGAAAATCCCGTAGCAGGTCCCATCCTTTCTGCTTACCTCTGAGAATAATCAAACAGCTGAGAAACTACTTAGGGATCTGAAGCAAAAGGCTTGATTCCAAAATCAGTCATGCTTCTTAGTAAACATAAGGTATGTGTGAACTTTTGTGATCAGAAAAGCAGTGGTGTGGACCAGAACATTTTTAAGGATGTCTCAACTATTTATATTAATTCCCTACTGGCGCCTTTTCTCTATCTGTGCTACTGTTCAGATCTCCTCTTCTTCTTTTGTCTTGGAGCAGTCATCTCTCCCATCTCTGGGAAGTCCTATGCTGTTTGCCCCCCAGTTTTGAAAATAAAAGGAGCCTGGTTAACCAATCATAAAGCCAGAGGAAAGTGACACTTTTGGGTGACTATGGCACTTTTGAGCTGCCATAATTTCCTCCTTGTAGTCAGCAAATTAGTTCAGGTCTCTTGACCTACAGAGGTCTGTGTAGCACCCAGGAAGTACCTTTGGTTTTTAGATTGGTCAGAATTGGTGCTTGTTCACACATTCACATTGTCATTACATGTTGCTATACCCAGAAAGTGGTGGAGGGAAGCTACAAAAATTTACAGGAACCCCTTTCTATCTAGAGTCAGTGGACTCCAGTGATGTCTGTCAGCATGATGAACATGATGAATGCCCTCCAAACCCAAAATTGGTGGTTTTATGGGAAAGTACAGGAGTCTGTCACCAGCATGAAATGAAGGCAGGTCCTTAGACCTCATTAATTTCTTCTGAGGCTTATTCTGGGACAATGGATGCCATTTGTGACTTTACAATTGTGTGTTCCATCACTGTGTGGTAGGGGTGTACATCTGCAGTCTCTGTGAAGAAGCAGTCAGACTTGCAAACTGCAGAGTCAGTTATGGAATAAACCTTTCTGTGCAACTTAGCACAACTCTAATAAAAGGTCTTGAAAGGAGGCAGTCCTGGATCTTCTTGATATACTAGATTTTATGTGCTCAATCTTGTTATCTGGCTTATTTTGAAGGCTTAATATTTTCCAGAGTCAGAAAAAAAAATTAAGCAAAAACTAGCTCTAGGTTTGGGTTTTTTTGTGTGTGAGAGATTTAATTAAGATATTATCATGGTTCAGTCTTCCCTGGAGCAGAAATCGAATATTTGAAATTAATAACATGCAGCTTTTGATCATTACTAAAACTAAAGAGCTGTTGTCAAAAGTTATAAACCAGGACATAAATTCATATAGAAAATAAAATGTTAAAACATAGGTAGGGAAACAATTCTTAAGAATGACCTATATAAGTGTTCTAGCAGTTGAGACTGCAGGCAATCCTCAAGTTACTCTATGGAATTTTAGTAACACTGTGAAGTATTCTTTTTCCTCCAGTAATGCTTCCAAATCCATTTCAGCTTGCAAATTGCTTTGAGAAACTTGATATACACTGAAAGTGAGATGATATCTCATTTATTACGTAAGTAATACAGAATTTTTAGGAATCTGTTTTTCTTCTCAGGAGCTGGATAATTCAGAGGAGAAGAAGACTGTGCTAGTAACAGCTCCAGGACCTACTGCAGCTTCAAAAAGTGTTGTGGAATTCGCCAGTTCTTCACCAGCTCCCAAAAAAGCTCGGGAGGATAACAGCCTTGTGCCTCTTATCATTCCTGTGTCTGTGCCAGTGAGAAAAATTGACTTGCAGAGCCTTGAAAAGGAAAAGTCTGAGGATGGAAAGCTCCAGAGAGGCCAAACAAATGATCGAGCTCCTTGTGAACGGAAGCCTTCTGTGATAGTCACTCGGAGGCGATCTAATCGTAATACTAACATGGAGACCTCGAGTCAGGTATGGATGGACTAAGAAACCAAAGATGAGCCACTTCATTAGATTTAATCACACAGTTTTTAGCCATGAACTTTTCTATTAAAGCAGTTTGATCTCAAGGCTTGAACTTGAAATGTACATAGTCTGGGGATTTTATCATAATGTTGCCATATATTTGGGCATTGCTGGCTTTTCATGACCTACAGCTAATGCTAGTAAAGCCAGGCAGTGCCTCACTAAATTCACTAAACAGTGAATAAAGCCAGATGGGGAGTAAGACTAGAATAATAGTCTGTCTATGTCAAGAGTGCTTTCTTCATACATACATAAATACCAATAAATTCTAAGTAGTGCACATATCTCTCAATGTGAATAACATCCAAAGTGAAGATTTATTCTCATGCAATTGAAACCTTTTACTGAGTTCTGAAGGTCAATACTTGATTGTTCCCCTGCAGCATGGTAGTGATGAGTGAGTGGGTTGATATTTTTATTTTCCCTCTCTTCTATCCAGAAGTACAACAGAATGTTCAGATACCAGAGAAATGGCAGGCATCTGGGGAGGTTTCTCTGCATTTAAATGCTTGACCATCTAATAAAATGCTGTTATATTGTCTTCTGTTCTCTTACCACTATTTGGTGTCACTGTGTATCTGTATCAGGGTTCTGGTGTATCTGTACCAGGGTTCTGCTGTGCTTTTTTGTTCTCTTTTAAAGCTACCATGAAGGCTGGACCAGATGTACATGAAGTTATTGTAAAATATAACTTCATAATCACATGAGCTAGAGCTGCTACCTAATAGTTCCTGTGTCCAGTCCATTCCATTCCCTGTGTTGTTCCTCTCACTTTCCCCTTCTGCTAATTGTTGAGACATCCTCCAAGTGTCCTATCCAGATTTTAAGCTGCCATGAAAAAATGTTGTTCATCTCACTGAAGTCTTTCAAACAACCTGAGGTTTTAAATTAAATTAACAATGTAATTTTTTTTCTAATAGCATGAAGATGCTGTTCCAAAGGATGAAGCAGAGGGCTTTGCCCGAAAACCAAAGCAGCGGCCAAGACCCGAGCCACTCTTCATACCACCAAAAGCTGGCACCTTTATTGCACCACCTGTTTATTCTAACATTACTCCATATCAGAGCCACTTACGGTCACCTGTCCGTCTGGCAGACCATCCTTCAGATAGGAACTTTGAGCTACCTCCTTACACTCCTCCCCCAATCCTTAGTCCAGTGAGAGAAGGATCTGGGCTGTATTTTAACGCTATCCTCTCTTCAAGTGGTCATTCGGTTGCACCTCCAATGACTCCCAAAAGTGGTCACAGAACTCTGCTTAGATCAAGTAAGTTTCATTTTAACCTTCCTTTCTTGTGTAATTTATGATTAGGAACTGTGGAGCATTAGGAGGAACATCATGCCCTTAGGAGGTGTGATTGTGTGAAACTGGAGCTTCTTCCTGATTGTTTGGGGAGCCGGAACGGAGGAAATGCAGTGTTGCTCCATCTTGATGTGGATGTTAAGATGGGTTCACAGGCAACCTGCAACACCCCCTGCTGACGTTCTTGGGAATGAAAAGTCATTTCCTCTCCAGGATTTGTCAGTATCTTGAACTGAGGGGAGGAAGGCAAGTTCCTGGTCATCTGAAACTCCTTTATTTAGCCTGGGGATACCTTTTTTGAGAGATGGACAGCTCTGATTAGGTTTGCAAGCTGTGTGAAAAGTAAATCTCAGATGTGAAGCTGAGCAGTTCTTCCTTCTTGTTGCAGATAGTTCTGAAGTTACCCCTCCAATTCTTACGGTAGTGGGGGAAGCCACCCCAGTCAGCATTGAACCGTAAGTAGCCAGTAGATTTAGTGTCTCAGCAAAAGTGTTTCCTTGCTTCCTCCTAAACCTTCAAGCTGCTCCCTGCGTGACCAATGTATCTCTTAGGAACAGTAAAACTATTCTTATTGGTGGTTCAAAATATAAGTTGTCTTGATTAAAAATTACGCCATATGATAGACAGTGTTAGTTTGGGCAAATGTAATTCTGGTGACACTAACTGTTTTCTATTGATGTTTACCTGTCTCTGGGCTGAATTACTGTTAGTTACCTGAAGGGGAATCTGTCCTGTGTTGTTGTATTTGAGCACTTCTTTGTATGCTGTGTGCTTGTTTTAGGGTGGGAAGATGATGCTCCTTTAGAAGAAGGACAGAATGTCCTTAGAAAACTGGGGTTAGCTCTCACATGGACTGGTCCAATCGCAGGTGTGTTGTAGCTGCAGCACAGCTGTGAACACCTGGCTCTCCCCTGGGCAAACTCAGCCTGAAAACGCTACGGCCAGTGGCATATGGGGTGTGTGCCCTGAGCTAATCAGCCTTGTTGGTCTTTAGCTGGCTGTGTGCTGGGAAACCTGTGGACACAGCAGCAGTAGGGAACACAGTCTGGAGATGCTGAAGCTGGAATTGTGAGCTTAGGCTTGGTGCCAGTCCTGCTAAACCTGAGCAGAGCTGCAAATATCTCTGCACAGCCTTTGCCAATGCTCTGGGACTGTTATCAGTTCAAGCTCAGTACAGCAGAACTACAGCAAGACAGTGTAGTTCCAGTTCATTACAATACCTAATTAATTAACTCCTGCAAAATCTAATCATGGAGATGCATGGCATGGAAGCACCCATATGACATAAAAACACCCACATGGCTCTGCATCTGGCTGTGCAGTCAGGAATCTCTGCTCTAACTCTGCAGTTTATCCCGTAACATTTGAGATATTTAACTCAAACTTTCTGCAGGTAAATACAACGCTTCTTTTAATTTTTTCCAAAATGGTTTGTATTTTAAAAATGGACTGGAGCATTTGCTGACAATTTTTTTTTCTTGCCCTTTTTCCATTCTGCCTTCTTGTTTGAAGGTCAGTTTTCTGCACTTGTCACAGCAGCCTGTCCTGAGCAAATGTTGCAATTGTGAATGAATGTAGATTTTTCTTGTAACCTTTGCAAACCTTCTCTAGACGAAGCCCATTCTTTGCAATAAGCACATTTATTGTTGCATAAATTTATTTTGGAAGTTGCCTAATTCATCTTTTTCCTGTTGGTTCATTTCACGTTAATTCAGGGGAACTTCTTCAACAGATATTTTTTGTGTCCCTCTCAGGTTTCGATCTGTGACCTCTCTATGGTGCAGTTGTCTTTCTTCTGTCTGGTGGCTTAAATTGCTGAAGTTAATGACATAAAGTTGGTTGTGATTTTAGTTGTGTGTGAAAATTTTAAAATTTGTTGCTAGTAATTTCAAACCATGGTGTCTTAGTAGTGCAAGTTCCTTTCCTTTTGCCAAAAGGGGGTTATGTGCAGAGTTGTCTTATTGTGTCATCTTAAGTCTTACTGAAAAGATGCTTATGCAGGTAGATTGCTTTTAACTTTTAATGAAAACAAATTATTAACTTGGTGTCATTCTGTGCTTGGCAGCACTGTTGTGGTCAGTTATGTAGACATATCTTCCTTAAAGAAAATATGTCAGGAAGCACTTTTTTTTAGAAGAAAAAAGTGTTTAATTGGCTTTGTAGTCTTGTCAGAAGTTGACTCTAACTTGTGATTACCCAATATAGTGGTCTTAATTGCTTGTGCTTTGCCAAACCTTCTGTTAATGCTTCTCAAAAGGTTATTTAATTGCAGTGATTTGAAATAGGAAATGTGTTAATGAAGCTTAAATCTTTGTGAAATGGTACAATAGGCATCTGTTGTCATAGATCCTTGTGTCCTACTGGTTTTGTAGTTCAATTGCACCAAAGTCTTGGGGTCACTGCTGGAGTAGGCAGCCTTAAATATACCTGTAGTGCATCAATGTGAACTGCCTTCCCAATTCACAGCCTCAGTTCTGGATGTTGTCACACTCGGCTCCCATGACATCCCAGGAGAACTGTTGGTGCTTACAGGAAGGGGCTCTTGATGTATTGAAATCTAGACTTCATCAGTAAAGGAACAGAAGAATAATACAACTTGAATGGATCTCTGGAAATCATCTGGTCCAAGCCCCTGCTCAGATCAGGTCAAACTTAGGTTACCCAGACCAACTCTTGCAGTAGAATTCCGGTTTTATTTGGGCGTTGCAGGTAGGAGGTGTAATTCAGTTTTTTCTAGCCCACAGATATCATATTCTGAGTTCAGTTTCAAAATGGAAAGCAACTTTCAAGAAGGCCCACATTCTTTCCCTCCAGATTTTCCAGTTGTCTCTTTCTTTCTCAGAAGTGAGGTCAGAGGAGTTTGTGTCCTGAGACATGAAATCTCCCAAATTTCCCAGTGCAGTTTTTACTGCAAAACCACCTTTTTATCTGTTTCCAGGTGACAGCAAAGTGTCAGTTTCAAGCAGTCATCCCTTCTAGGGCAGATTATAATCCATAACCCTTTCCTCGTCTGTGAAACTGCATGCCATAACTGTAAGCAAGACTAATCACAATGAGTGGAAGACTTCACATGAACATTACTCTGCAGTCCATCTCAGTGTGCTCTGAAAGGAGGGCTGGTTTACCAGGGTGGTTGTTTGGCTTTGCTTTTTTAGCAAGGTCTTCTCAGTCTTGCATGAAATCTCTTGCTTTTCATTTTTAGTCTGGATTGTGCTTTTACTGTCCAAAATGAATAGGACAAGTGAAGGAAAAATAGAAAATTATATAATATTATGAACAGACTTTTGTACCTGTAAAATACTTAAAATCAAACTTTAATGTTTTCTTGGGGTTCTTTGTTCTTCTTTGTTCTCTGTTCTTGCATGTTCCACTTTAGTGTGCATTTGAAATGAAATTACTTTTAGAACCAGATCCTGAAACAGTTATAACGAGGGGCATCAGAGATGCAACATTTTCATGCAACATTGCTTTAGTTCATCCCTGCCCATGGCTGTGATTTGAAATGTGTAATGTCCCTGTTGCTTTACCTTCAACAGGTATTGGAAATAGTGATTTTGGGGAAAAAGACAGATAGTACATGGCAGCCTGCCTAAAACTTCCCTGCTTACATCTATCATGCTTGATGTCATCTTGCCATCACCTACTGAGAGGAAGTTAGCATCAGTCTGTGCATCTAGCAGATTCTGGAGGAAGGAATCCAAGAAGGAATCCCACCCCACTTGTGTGGAGCTACTGCTGAATGGGTGATGAAGTTGGAACAAGTGTATAGGGTAGTTAACTTTTACACATGAACTGTTCTCCTTAAGGACATCTGAATCTGCTATAGATACAAAAAAAAAATAGTTTGCAGAATATCTTTTTATGTGTGTTAGAAGTCAGTCATTTTTTTGAACACGGGCTTTTCCAGCACCTGACATCTTATGATGCAAGTGTTTCATGACAATACCAAAATGAGGAATTGGGTGTAAAAGGGAATTAAGGTATTTGCTTCTTCTCCTTGCATATCCATTTCCTCCCATTTGATAAGACAGTCTCTTAGGACTTCAAAACACCATATTGAAACACTTGCTAGTATCTCTCTGGATTTTTGTAGAGGTTATGTGTTGTTTCAAGGCTTCCTCACTCCTTTTCCAAACTGCTTTTCATAACAGACATGTGTGTGTCATTTCAGAGGATGAGAAAAGTCTGGAGGGTGGCATTTCTCAGACGTTTTTGTTATTATTCCTTATTGCACTAGATCATGCTCTTTCTCTGGTAATTGTGCTAGGTGTGAGGGACCAAGCTAAGACTTGAAAATTATAGCAAACCTTGCCTTGGGTGCAGGGAGTTTTACTTTTTTCTAGTGAAGCAACTCCAGAATTTTATCATCTTCTGGGCACTGCCTGATCTGCTCTCTCCAAAAAAGAGCTTCTTTCTCTATACTATGTCAAGAGCTACCAGTGTGGTTGACTGACATCTGAATGAGGAACACTTTTGCATTAAGTACATAGTAGAACATCTTTCAGTGGGGGTTCCTACCTACCTCTGTGCACAAAATCACACTTGCTAATACAGAGTAGAATCTCTGTGGATGGTCACTTGACTTAAAGCAAATGTAGTGCTCTGTGGGTTGCATGTAGTGAAAAATCTGTCTGCTAATTCAGATGTATAAGTATGAGATTGCTGCTGAAAGGATAGGATTTGGGTTCAGTACAAAATGAGCGATACAGGTTTCATTGTTTTATATTTTTGGTTTCAGTTGTTAGAAAGAGTACCTAGAAGACACCAGCTTGTGTCAAGGTCATAAAGGACCAAATTTTGATCCTGCTTTTAAGTGGGAAGTTGGACCAGATGGCAATGTTTAGGTTGAAAAAAAAGTTTTGGAGAGACTCTGGTTCAGTTGTTGGCTGACAAAATAGTAATACTAAAACAGACTCATCTATGTTATGCCTGAGGAGCAAGCTTGCCATAAGAGGACCCTGTATGAGAGCCTCTCAAAAAGTGATGATTATTGGGAGCTAATAACTGTTCTTTGAGCAGCTATAATGGGATGCTAATTTAAATACAGTTTCAACCTATGCTAATAAAAAAATGGAAATTATAACAGATGTAAAACCTCTCAACTTCTGAGTTATTTATGTAACCTACAACGCTGTTGGTGTTATATGCAAGAGTCTGCATTTGTATATGCATTTGTTTCTTCATTTGGTTCTTCATTAATGTTTCTAGCAGAGATGGAAACTTCCTGGGTATTTTAAAGATAGCCTGACTGTAACGTTTTTCCTTCTCTGCAGGCGAATAAATGTAGGAACTCGCTTTCAAGCAGAAATCCCATCACTCCAAGACAGATCTCTGGCAGAAGCTGATGAACATAAAGCAGAGCTGGTGTGGCAGCCATGGGGTGACTTGGAAACCAACAAAGTCACCCAAGAGAATGGTACGGGGGTTGAAGAGGGCAGATTTGTTGCAGTGGTTGTAGGGGTAACCACTGTAGGCATAATTAAAAATCTCGTAGAGCTGCCATTCAAGTGACATGTTTGAGTGGTCTTGAAAACAGTTTTAGGAGCTAAACTTGTTTATCAGATTGCATGTGTGGGGCAGGGGAGGCTGGTAGGATTGGTTCTTTTAATCGTGAAAAAACTGGGACTGTTGCTTCTGTCAGGCCAAGAGCAGCCTTTTGCTCAGTGAAGCTTCCTTGGTTTTGTTAACATTTGAAAACCATACACACTCAACTCCTGTGTTTTTGAGGGATGTTCTAGATGTAATAGTATTTCAAAAAAATCAAATTGTAGACTGAAGTCAGGATGAGGAAGCAGGAGTTGTGGTGGCTAGTAGCAGACCTGGGGAACTGACTGCTTCTGTTATACATGGGTTGTGGCCTGTATAAATCCTGAAGGGAAGAGGAAGTGGGCAAGCTTGGAAGAAATATTTCTGAATGAGAGAGAAAAAAGGGTTTTGTGAGATGGAAATTCTCAATATAAGGGTGGATTCAAGAAATGTCTGAGGTGAAGGGAGGTGGGAAGACATAAGAGCAGGGAGGAGATTTGCAAGAAATTCCATGTGTAAATAATGCTGCATGACCTTGTAGTCTAATGAGTTCTGGGATCCAAATTTGACCCAGATAAAACTCAGCTTCTCTGAGTTTTACTTTTTGTTATGTCTATTTCTCCTTCAAAAGAGGTAATTAATCATACCAATCCTGTAGGAAACTTCATTTTAATCTTCCTTTCTGATTTTTTTTGGTACCCCCATGGAAATAGTGGAAAACCTGCTAGCTGCTGCCTGTTCAAGCATTTTTCCTGGGGCTGGAACCAACCAGGAGCTGGCATTGCATTTCTTACATGAAGAAAAGGGAAGCATTCTGGTGAGTCTGCCCAGCTGTTCACCTCAATGTGGTCAAAGATGTTAAGGAAGATCAGGTAACCTCTCATTCCTGAGAGGAGAGCCTTGCAAATTCCTTTCAATGCATCTGGTTCCCATTGTTTGGTGTCCCTTGTATGTCCCTAAAGTGGGTTCTGACCAATGTACAGTGCCATGTGCACTTAC
The DNA here is from genome assembly GCA_013399945.1 of Ploceus nigricollis. Taxonomy (NCBI): domain Eukaryota; kingdom Metazoa; phylum Chordata; class Aves; order Passeriformes; family Ploceidae; genus Ploceus; species Ploceus nigricollis. The sequence continues at coordinate 37,987 of VXBC01008934.1, read as the reverse complement.
TATCTTTTATATTTCCAACTTGGACATGTTTGGCTTTTTAACAAACACAGTGACAGTCTATCAGGGCAAGTGAGCCAAGACTGCTAAATGAATCTTGGATATTGTCTTCCTGGAAAGGTTACTATGTAGAAAGGAAAAATAAGAGGCTGGGGCTGAAAGCTGAGTCAGAGGGCAGTGTCTTGCACCTCTTTGTTTTGTAGATCCATTTGACTTCTCCGTCTGTGTCTGTTGAACAGCTGTGCTGCTAATTTTGTATCCGTATTGTAAGACATGATACTTATTGCCCTTTGACACCTCTGGGAGGTAATATCAAAGAGCAGAGCAGAGCAAACAGCAAAGCTTTGTCATCTTTTTATAGTTCTCTGACTGATTTAACCTGGCATAAATCAGCCCTGTGGTCAGGAGTATCCCACACTTTTGCCTGGCTGCTTGTTTCCCATCCCCTGGCACTGACACTTTGTGAGACTCCATGGACTTGCATTGGAGAAGACATCAAACAGAAAGTAGTTTTTGTGTGTATGTGTTAAGTTTCTGGCAGCCCATTGTTGTGAATGTTGCTGTTGGCATTAGGGAGGAGCAGGACTGCCTCTGACAGCAGGAGCTCATTTTTCAGGTGGTTTAAACTGCCAGTGGAAGCAGGATTCTGTTGTCTCCTTCCTACAAAATTTGAAAGCTTTTCTGGTTTAAATGAAAACTAAAAAGCAACTTGAGAGGTGGGAGTTTTGTGTGTGTAATCTTTCAGTCACATGACTGCTGTTTTATTTTGAAATAATGCTTAGTCAAGTGAGATCAGATTACAATTACTTGAATGTGTAAGACAGGTATAATTTAGGATGTTTTTGGATGTGTGTGTAACAGGCCTTTGGTTAATGAGAGGAAACTGATGCAAGATCTCGGTCTATGGAATTAGCTCTTTCCCAGTACCCTGGTGGTTGTGTCAGTTCACAGATGTGAAGAGGTGCCAAGAATGTACCACTTGCCTGTGGTACCCAAGATTAGGTGGGCAGTCAAGAATGTGACTTTTAAAGTTGTCCCAAGTGGTAAACTGTGCTCTGTTTCTTTTCTATTAGCTTGCCACAGAAAAGAGGGGATTAACAATTGCCTGATCTTTGTTTTTAATACCCCAAACATTAAATTAATTATTTTACTTGTGTTTATCCAAGGGAGCTCTGACCAAACTGCTGTTGAAGAAGCCAGTGCGACCACCTACCCACCCTTTGGCAGATTATCACTACACAGGTTTGTTAACTAGAACAACTCTGTGCTGCCTGCTTATCATACAGGAATTTTTCTATCCTTTTCTGATTTTTGGGGTACTGTGTTACATTACAAGAACATTAAAAGAGCAGTCCTCTCTTGTAACACAAATGATGGCTTGCCAGAAATTTTGCTTATGCAAATTATGACACTTTAAATGTAAGAAACACTGCATCCTTCTGAACATGTGCATGTGTATTGGGATAGGTATGAGTTCGGATTTTCTTTATGGGGAGAAGGGAAGGTAATCCCTTGCACTAAGCCACAGAGAATGTAGAAAGATAGCCAGTATGTACAAGAAAGGCTGTGGTAACCTTAGAATCATAGCCTCTCTGGCATGAGTTTCCAGGGTGGAGTTAAGCAGGAGTTTTATGGGGAATAGTTTTCAAGCTTGCTGAAGAAGCCTCAGCCAGCTATGGATACCTGTTAGTGTTTCTGCAAAATTTAAATGCCACAAGCTGCTTTTGTAGTCTTGCACCTAATTAGAAAATAGTCAGCTGTATGACACTGACTTCAGTGATCTGGAGTGACCCAAGTCACCTGAAAGATCTGATGTAAAGTGGCAGAGAGATGTCTAATAGCTGGTGCCACAAAGCATAGAAAATACATTTCTTCATTATTACTCATTCCTATTGTAGTTGTTGGCAAATATTACTTGAATAATATTTATAAGGAAGGAGGGGGTTCTAAAATGTGTTTATTATTAGAGGCAAGGAATATTTGAGGAATACTGAAGATGTAGTAAATCTTCAAGTACAGATTGCTGCTGAAAGAGAAGATCCTGTTCTTCTGCCCCACCATTACCCTACTATAAAATCTTATGACTGGGTCACCATGAAGTGTGTCACTTCACCTTGCTTGGGCAACATCTTAGTTCATCTAATTGAGTGGTTTTTGCAAGCTGAGCTGAGTTAACCTGTGGTGATGAGCACTAGATCTAGCACAAAGGAAGTGTTGAGAGGAGAGCTGTGTGAGTGTGAGTGTTGAGGTGGAGCAGTAAGGGAGGAGTTAACAGCAGTCTGCAGTTTTACTGTAGTAGGCTTGAGGAGAGACTGCACCCTCACATGTGTGTATAAGTCTTATTTAAGGCAAACATGAAGAAAAGGTATGTAGAAGAGTAAACATTTGAAATTGTATGGGCTTCCATTACAACTTACTTTTACCTATAGGATCAGACAAGTGGAAGGTTGCCGAAAAAAAGCTATTCAACAAAGGCATTGCAATCTACAAGAAAGACTTTTTCTTGGTCCAAAAGCTTGTAAGTTACTTTTGTTTGTTTGTTTTTCGTGATACATTTTTATATGTTTGTTGAACATTTTATACAGGAAGTTCAGTCTTGATTTTTCAGAAACCTCAGTTTTAAGCATTAGGTCCCACACTCAAAAGATTTCAGAGAAATGTCAGCATCCAGCACAGCATGAAATCTCACCAGAAAGCTAGAGCAATCATGTTTGTTTTGCTTAACCCTGGTATTTAAACTGCATTACTTCCATTAGTCCGTGTTGCAGATATCTCCTCTGCAGAGCACATTTATAGAGCACTGGCAGTGTTTAACTTAAATGGCTTGCTGATAAAACTAAAAAGAAACACATCTTTGCCACTGATGGAGAGGACCAAAGAAGGATATGAGAATGATGCATCCTTTAGATCTCTCTTTCCAGTGTTGTGACAATGATAGTAAAAATGATCACTCCCATGTTTTGATGAGGTATGACATGTCAGCAAGGGGGAAATCACTGAAGGGGAGTGTGAAACCAGGAGCTGCAAACATATTTACTGAATAAATTCCCCAAAGGTATTTAAATTGCAAAAGCTCAGAAGCTAAGAATATATTCCAAACATTTCAGAAAAATCACTGATGCAGAATATGTAGATGGTCACAAGTCCGTGCTGATAATTGTCTAGCACCATATGCCTACAAAATGCACATGGCCAAATCTGGAAGGGGCTGCAAACCTTCACTTCCATTTTTGGATTGGTATTCTGGTCTGGTCTTCTCTGAAGTGCTGCTGCAAAATAAAGCTCCTCCATAAAACTGTGAGGCTGCTGTCAGGCCTGATAGCTCAGCTGGAACATTTCAGAGGCTAAGAGGTGCATTAAGCTTACAAAGTTCCAGGTTCTGTCACCTTTACACTAACCAGCTTTTCTTTGGAAAGTTTGTCCTCTAGTTCTCAGTGAATAACAATTGCAGTAGGGGATAAGCTGTGGGATGAGGCAGACAGGTGAATATGACACAGAAAAGGAGGCTTCAACAGCAGCTGTAGTGGAAGGGAAACTACTAAGGAAAGAAAATACGAAGTGTATTTATTGCACCCCTAGTAATTATTTATAAGTCTTTTTAAAATCATGTAATCCATTGGACCTTCATGTTTTTTAAAAATAGATAAAAACCAAAACAGTGGCTCAGTGTGTGGAATTCTACTACACATACAAGAAACAGGTGAAAATTGGTCGGAATGGGACCTTAATCTTTGGGGACATTGATGGTGCTAATGAGAGATCTATGAAAGATGAAGCTGAAGTTGACATCAAGGTAAGTAATTTCCTAAATTTCTCTCACCTCTTTTGGGCTGTGGTTTGAATTCTTGTGTGTTGTCTCATTTAGTGGTCAAATCAAAAGCACAAACAATCTGGCTTCTCCACAGAAGTCCAGACTCACAAATTTGTGTCCTGTGTCACATAATGTCATTTACCTACAGACATCAAAATTAACAGTTCCTTTATCTTCTGGTGAAGAGTTCCCATAGGTTTGCACGTGTTCTTCCTCTCAGAAGGGACATCTTCAGTGAGGAACAGGGGCATGTGGAAGAGGAGGAGGAAGAGGAGGAAGAAGAGGAGGCAGAGGAAGGGTTGGATAACAGAAAGAGGAGTGCCGATGCTCTGAAAGATGAACAGACACTACAGGATGGTGTAATAGTAAGTGCTGCATTGTGCATGTTGTGCTTTCTATGCACATGGTTTAGAAAACAGTTCCAGATGCAAAAAGTTTCCAGCTCTTACTTTTTCTGGAGCAAGAGATTGGGCTGAGGTAGATCAGAGTGTTATTATCAATCAGACTGTGTGCTGTGATGGGAGAACTGGGATGTGTTAGGTGGAAATGTATTCTTTGTGACTGGCGGACACAGAGGGCCGTGATGAGAGATGTCCTTAAAATAGCCTGAAGATTTTATCATTAAATAAAACCTTTGTCAGGAATGAGTGAAGCACAAGAGCTCAGCCACTGTCTTCCTTCTGATGGTGGGTTTAAGTGTTGCTTTGCCTCAACTCTTCTCCTCTTTGCAAAGGTCAGCGACACCAACATGAGGAGTCACGAGGCAACTGTCACGGGCAGAACTGGGAGGAAGCCAAGGGAGACAACAGTGAGGCCTCGAAAGCCTATTACTGCTCCAGTGCAGAGGAAGAAGAGGAAACAGAAGATAAAACCAGATGCTACCAGTAAAACACAAAACACAGAAAACACATTTCCATGTAAAAAATGTGGCAGGTAAGACCAACTCTGCTTCCAGCAATAGTCACAGAATCACAGTAGGGCATCTCCTGTGGAAGCTTTTTCTCAAATGAGCTTTCTGTCTTTCTGTATAGACCATAGACATTAGCAATAGTTATAATGAATTACTGCCCCACTAATACTTGCAAATTAAGGTTTGTTTTTCTTCAGATGGCATGAGATACCACCTGCATTTCAACTGTGTACAGTAGTTCGTGTTAAGCTGCACTTTCAAGTAGCTGCTGTGTTGGCCATCTATAATGCTTACATTTTGTAACAAGTTTCTATGTATTTGCTAGATCACATATAAAGAACATGGTATAGACTTAAGAACAGTGGTGTAGAAACACGAAACACTACCATTGTTATAGCAGCAGCTATTAGGCCAGTAGGTACATAGTTCATCTGGTTACATTTGCAGCTGTCTTTAGTGGATGTCAAATATATTTTTATTTCCTCACACAGTTTTAGTAGTTTTTGTAGGTTTGTTGCCAACAGAATCAAACTGTCAGGAAAATTCAGTTCCCTACATAAGTTGCTTACTCTTAAAACAACAGGACAAGCAGACAGTGCTTCTTAATGATGTCTGAACTTCACTTGTGGCATTTCATGCAAAATCCAAATAGTTAATGATGGAGGGTGGAGGTACAGATCACAGAAATGTACAGTCAGAAGGAAAAAGCTCAGGTATTTTGAGCTCTGTGGACAAGGCTCAGGAGTGGCATTGGGCCATCATTTGCCTCCATGCTTATTGTATTGTGTTGCGGTTGGCCCGTGCGGGGAAGAGATGATGCTGAGTCCAATTCAGAAGGCTGAATAGTTTATTGTTATTATAACTATATTACAATACATTAGTATATATTTAAAGAGGAGCTCCTAAAACTACATCCTAACTTCTAGCTATCATATCTAACTACTGTAACTGTAACTTAACTCATGACTCCCTCTCCCGAGGGAGTCCAGACACAGGTGCACTGCATTGGCCATCAGGGCCAAACAATCCTCACCAGTGTCCAATCAACCAATGATTCCAGGTAAACAATTTCCCAATGCATTCCACATGGAAAAACAAAGGACAGGAATAGAAATTGTTTTCTTTTCCTTCCTCTCTGCTCCTCTATGAAACTTTCTTCAGGGAGCAGAGATGTGGGCACTACAGTATTGTTGCAGCACAGGGATATGCCTGAAAACCAGGGCTGTATTGTGTTAAGCAGGACGTGCATAATTCAGGTACCAGCACTGCCCCTCTGAATTCAGAGCTGAATGAGAAATGGCCACAGTAAGAGATGAAGCGAGTGATTTGAGGGTGCTCAGGATCCCCTGCTAGCATTGTGCTGGCACATGCTGAGTGGTGTTTGCTGCAGGTGCTCTATCGCAGTGCCAGCGGGAGTATTGGAGCTGAAGCTCACGAACTTGAGGCCGGAGCTGCAAAAGCTCTTCCAGAGAAGTGTTGAAGGAGGCCATAGGAGAGGCCAATGCTAATGTCCATGTGTGCCTTCCTCAGGGTGTTCTACAAGGTGAAGAGCCGCAGTGCTCACATGAAGAGCCACGCGGAGCAGGAGAAGAAGGCGGCGGCGCTGAAGCAGCAAGAGAAGGAGGCGGCGGCGGCGGCAGCAGCCCGCAGCCAGGCCCAGCAGGAAGAGAGCAGTGACAGTGGGAGCAGCAGCAGCGGGAGCAGCAGTGCCAGCTCAGATGAAGATGAAGAAATATAGCAGCAGACCAGAAGTGGAGGGAGTAGCAAGGCTGGACCCAACCTCCCTCTCGGTGGTCTCACTTTTTTTTGCTTGCACTTTTCTTACCTGAACCATCAGGTTTTGGTTTCAGTGCTGCCATTTCCTCATGCCACATGTTCCACTTCACCTTGCCAGTACTGACCAAGCCAGAATGGTGGATAACAAGTTTTGTTTCAACTTGGATTTTTTTTTTTTTTAAGACTAATAAGATTCCTATTCTATTTATAATGATATCTGAGGTACATAATAGAACAATGTCACCTGCAGTGGAAGTAAGTTCTCTCAGGTCAGTCAGACCTTTCTTTTTGTTCTTGTCAGGAATCGTGGTAGTAGGACTCTTGGATATAAAGGTTTCCAGACTGGAGCAAGAAAATGAAGCTCTACTCTGAGCTAAGTGTATCCAGTTACTGTGACACTGGTGATTTCTAGTTGTTTCCTTTCTCAGCAAGTTCTTCTTCCTTTTATGCTTTTCCGCCTTTCTTTCTGAGCAGTTATTCAGGCAGACAACAAGTTATGTGGAAAGATGGTGTGCACTTTTGACCTCTGTTTCACAAAAATGAAAAGTAGGATGAGCAAGACACTCATCTTCCTTTTGAGAGGAAGTTTTATTTTTCAAACGGAAGCCTGAGGTCAGTTATCTTATGGCATTAAGAACATAGCAATGGATATAAAAATATCCTGTGGGATAAGAGCAGCCACAGGCCTTGCAGGTTGTCTCATCTTGGAAAACAAAATAGTCAGCCTTTGATTAACTTAAAGGAGTCTGGGCTTCACAAGTGCAATTTGAAATGAAAATTGCTGGGTTTGAATTTACATAAATGGGAGCAAGTTTGTTTAGTGAAAATGAACCCAGATCTTCTTGTGTGCTAGATTGTGTGCAACTCAGAAATGGGAGGAGTGGAGTCTCATCTCCAGCAGTGATCCCTCTGTGAATGCTTTTACCTCTCAATATCCTCTTTTGTCTTGTAGCAGCCCTCATTTATTCCTTGAAATTGCCATCATCAAGCTTTTATAGCAGGGCTTTAGTTTCCCAGACAGTTGCTGTCAGACAGTATGTAAAGGAGGAGCTTGTCATCTATTTGCACCCCAGTGGCTGGGCAGTGCTGCCTGCTGGGTTGTCCTGCTATGAGTTGTGCTCTTTGCTGAAAGGCTGACTCTTCCTTCAGAATTGACACAAACTAGTAGCCCAAAAAGTCTAGCCACCAAAAGCTGCTGGTGAAAGAGAGTTAAGAAGAAGTGGCCCAGGTGACAGATATTAAATTTGCACAGGATTGTTCTGTACATCTTTATAGTCCACATTTATCATTATTTTGTAAGGATGCAGAGAATCACTTGTGCTTCATGGCCGGCTGGTGCCATCCTGTCGCCTGGCTTCCTCCCTCCATCCAGTGCTTAGGAGCAGCAGTGATCCCCAGCTTCTCGGGTGCTGGCACTGTGTCAGACCAGACCATACTAAAGGAGCTGATTGCTCCTGCCTTCCCCAGCAGGGATCCAAGAGATGTTGTTGTATGTGAACTACTGAGTGTGCCTGACTGGCAATTTTTTAAAATTTAAATCTTGACCCTTCCAGCTGCTAGATAAATTCCTGGTTAACTATAGAAAGAGGCTGTAACTCCAGTATGTCATGTGTCAGTCTTCTTGCCCTGTAGTTTTATGCAACCATGATGGCTTCACTCTTTTTTTTGGGAGGATGTTTATTGTACAACGTTTGCTTTGGCATATCTATGCCTTTGCATAGAATCCTTTTTCTGAATAGCAGAAACAATTACTACTCTTACAAAATCAGGAGGAACATCATTAAGGACTGCACTCTTTGCAAAGTTGACACTTTCACCTGTAAGTGTTCAATTTTCTGTCAAGATTGTATTTTTCATTCCTATCAAAACTGGGGTTCCTTTCAGCATTTGGATGACTGTTCCATGTTCCTACATTGAATGGATCTTGTTGACTAACCAAGAAGCACATGGCACATAGTGAACTGTTAAAATCATTCAAAAACTGCAAATAACTAAAAGCTGCTTCTTTAAAAAGAAGCTTAAGCAAATCAGTCTTCCTCTTAAGGATTTCAGTGTTGATTTTTATGTTTTGTCTTTTACAAATTGGGGAAAATGCTTGTCTGCCATTATCTTAGGGCCCTTGGAGAGAACAGAAGCTTTAGCACACTGTGTCAGGAGAAACAATAGGTGAAGCAACTGCAAGCATTATTACAGTCTTCCAAAGGCCAGATCTTTCACTGATTCTCCCTACTTTAGGAAACTGATATAATTTTTCCTCTTGTCAAGGACAAGCTGTTGAGGTGCTGGTTAGAACAAATCAGAGATTTTCTTTACTTGCATAAAGATGTTGTGTATATTATGTGCTGATTCCAGTACTGGTTGTTTCTCTCCCACCCTGCTGCAGTTTAAGTAGAACGGAACAGGAAAACTGGACACAGTCTGTCACTGGAAGAAAATCAGAAAAGGGCTTTTCTGAGGATAACCTCTATAACAGCTGTGGGTTAGCAGGGCTGACCACAATCAGGTAAATGTGCTAAGTAAGTAGCATCAAGTTGGAATGTTTCTGAGCGTACTTCCAAATTGCTAGTAGCCACCAGAAGACTTCTTTTCTAGCATGGAAGCAAGTAAAACAGCTCCTCCAAGTGTCATCTTAAAAGACAAACAAGCAAACCAAGCCTTCTATTCACTGGCTTACAGAAGGAGTTTGGAATTGATCCTGCATTTGAATTAGAGTTTGCCTACTAGCAAAAGTTGGCAGAGAATTGTTTTTATAAAAAAAGAACAAAACCAAAACCCAAACAACCAACCCCCAATTTCTGTGGACAAAGCATTTAAATGGAATTTGTCTAATTTGGAATGAGTTATGCTCCTACTCTTTGTGGGGGAAAAATAACTTGAGTGGCTCTTTACTGCAGCACAGTGTTAATTTAAATTTGTGTTATTCCAGTTGAGATTTAAAAAACCCCATCCCAAACAAACAAAACTCTTCTCAATGTTCTGTTGATATGTCTGTTTTAAAACTCCGTGCTCATTATTTCCCATCATTTAAGGACCTATTGACTGATCCCCATTTAGTGTAAGGGTTTGCTGCTAATTTAGAAAGCAGGCAGAAGAAAGTAATTAATTTGAACAAGGTGTCTCTTCACTTTGAAGAACAAATGGGAACAAATATAATATTTATAGAATGTAATTCTGTAAATGTGTACTAATAGACTTGCCTTTTACAGTGCAAGATCAGGCTTCAGGTGGTTGTATACCCCATAGTCAGATGGCTGCATTTCAGATCATTACCTACTTGAGCCTTGATGCCAGCACTGGGCATCACGGAGATGCAGTGACAGGTCACGTTTGCCCTGATCACGAACTTCTGCCTGTGCTTCTGCCTGCCCTTTACAGATAGATTCAGTCTTTCAGGTTTGTGATCTGCATGGGATAGCATCTGAGTTTTGTAAGACTATGTGTGTATGTAATTACTAGATAGATGCATGCACTTGTGATGCATATCTGATATAGCTGCAGGTGTTTTGCAGTCCAGCTGCAAGAACCACTCTGCATTTTAATTTATTTCATGTTTGTTCTTTTACTGATACAGGTGATAGTATCAGAGAGAACTTGGCTCTGTAAGTTGAAGGCCTACAGAATTTCATTCAGCTGTGCAGGACCATGGCATTTTGCTGGCTAGAAAGAGGTAGGGATGTAGCTGCTTAAAGGCAGGGCAAAGATAGAAATTTAAAAGCTTAAAGGTAACTCATCTGTTAAACTCATTGTAGATAAAGTCCAATTTAACTAAAAATACTCTGATTTATCAAACTGAGGCTTTTGGTCATTTTTATCATTGCAACAAGCTTAGATTAAAATCAACATTTTTCAGAAAAAGTTTCTTAAATCACAAACGTGAGCTTTCTCACTCTCTGCAGTTACACACTTCTTAATTCTCTTTCAGGCAGTGGACTAGAAGGTTCCTACAGATACATACTGTATTTTAAAGAAATGGGAGTAGGAACGAGTATAGCCATAGGAGTCTTGCTTTCATACAACAGCACATTTAGTCCAATGCTTACCAGAAACCTTATTCTAATACACATTTTCCCACACAAACTTTCTCCCTGCTTTATCTTCTGATGTATGTCTGGAAGTTTATAAAGCTTTAAAGAGACAGAGAAGTGAGTCTACAAATCATGTGAGATTTCTGGGAGGGGTGAGTTTCCATGTAAATTTGTCACTTGGGTTCAGCTGCTTTACTTTCCCTCCTTCTCTCCTGTGTCATATGTTAGGAAGACACAAACTTTAAATCCCAAGCTGTCTAAGGATCTTTCTTTCCAAGACTAAGATTCCACTGACAGCTGAGCCTGAAAAAACCCTTGACTTCTCCAGATTAGAAGACAACATTTATTTTTATAGAAATGTAATTGTGTATTTTAAAAAAAGTTTCCTGCAGCTTCACCACATGTATTTTTCCCCTTGTAGTTCAGATTTGATATAAACTTTTTTGTGTTCATTCTTTTTATGTTCTGTTTTTAAATTTGTAGTCAAAGCTTTGGTGTACTGTACAGGAGCAGTCAGCCTTTGTAATTACTGTATAAATGCTTTATAATAAAGTATATTACTTTTATTTTAACAAGTGAGCAGACACTTCCTTTTGTGTGTCTGCTGCCTAGGGCACCTTTTAAAAGACTGTTACATGTTTAAAATGTACATATATAAATATATTTACCTGTTGCTGTACAGTTGTGATAGACTGGACTGAATTTATTTTTTGTGTGCTTTTTTATAAAATATTAATACACTAAAGGAAATCTTGCAGATGTGATTGTAATGTACTATGTAACTTATTTACTTAATATCCTCTATATATCTAAAAAACCTTTTATTAAATGAGGTTTAAAAAATAGTCTCTTAGCTGAGTTTCTCAATGGTGTGACCATTGGCTGGGGGCTTGTGCAGGCTGTGATGCACAGGAGGCTGTCCCAAATCCTTCTGGCTGGTCTGCTCTCTCTTCTTACGCACCTTCCCCCGAGACACAAGCCTGCAATGTGTTTTATGTCTTACATCCGAGAAAGTAACTGGCACCTGTGGCTGTAGGAGACCAGAGAAATCTGCAGCTCCACTGCTTTACAGAAGTGCTGATGGGATGTGTGCTCCCCTCCAAGCTGAGCACCCTTGCAGAAAGACAAAAACAACCTTGACAGTGTGCTAGGAATTCCTGGGGAATAGTTCTAGGTCTGCTGTGCTGTAAATAAGGCCAGTGGGATTCTGACACTACCTGAAACAACTACAAAGATCATGGGCAAGGCAAAGACATCATGGAGTAACTCAGTACCTGATGGGCCTGCATCATATGTGAATTCTGTGATGGTTTCAGTTGTAGATCATACTGTATCACACTTTCAGTGACAAAGTTTGAAAAAACTTTTAGTAAATACTGTCTTAAAGGCACTTATATGTTACCTGAATCTGAGGGGTGGATTTAACAGGTTTTGTTACACAGCATGGACTTTGTTTCTTCTGGCAGAAGTTGCATCTCTTGCTGTGGATTTTAAATACGTTTCCATCTATCCTCAAAACATCTTCCTTCTGTTTTGGTACTTTGCCTTTTAGTTAACTAGGCTACACAGGTGTTCTCACACCTGTGGGCACGATGTCTTTAAAAGCTACAAATGCTACATAAAGCAGATGGCAGAAATGTGCCAGTGCCTGACTGGTCTCCTGTGAGATTGCACTAAGGCAGCACACCTATTAATTTATGCTGACCTTTTCATTTCAATATTTTTGGCAAAGCTGGCAGGAGAAAGACTCAGCCCAAGACATAAAAACGCTAATTTTTTAAGCTCAGTGTAGAAGTCCTTGTTTTAGTTTAGTCCTGTGCCTGTGGCAGTTGATCAGCAAAAGCGTTTGGAGAAAAAAGTATTTTGCTTGGTGTATGAAGAGACAGGGAACACTGAAGCCTTCACTTGAGATAACAGACGAGGACTTTAAGGCTTTAAGTCATGCATTTGCCTCCCTGTCAAAGCCAGCTGACAAAAGTGCTGAAGTTTAGTATTTTGCACTAAATATGGGGCTGTGCAAACAAACCTTGGACAATCAAAAAACCCACACATTTTGAGCAATTTGGGTTCTATCTTTTTTTTAACTGCTGGATCTAAGCCCAAGCTTCTGGAAGTTATTTCAGCTACTGAAAGAAACCTTATAAAGCATTTTCGTGACTAGTAAGCTTTGAGTTAGTGGTACTGTGAGGAGTTCTGCAGTAACTCCCTATATGCTTTCCAAATAGCCTTACAACCATCACTGTAGGATGCTGCTCTTGTCATTATTGAGACCAGCTGCTGTGGACTGTGGGGTAGGAAGAGTTTTCCTTATACAGAGTTTTGAAATTACATTTCAGTGACATGGTCTGCTGAAGGCTGAAGTTTCTGTTAGAGAAGTCTTTCAATCAGCCTTCCCCTGTCTGGGTTTAATGGAACTGATTGTATATTACTGTTAATACAATTTAAATTCAAAGTGAATTAGTAATTTTGTACTGAAGAAATCAGCCATTTCTCTAACTTACCTGGATATTTTTCCACATATAGCAGTAGTAGACTTTTCTCTTAGGACCTAAGAACAAATTCTGACAACCAACATCTTAAAAGATTGAAAAATATTTATGTATCAGATGACAACAATCACAATATAATAGCATTTTTAAAGCCTTAAGTTATTTTCTATTCTAAAATAGAGAGGCGATAAGGAACAGCATTTACATGCTATCATACTCTAAACACATTGCTTCCTGAGCAGCCAGGAAAGTTTAAAGAGAATGAAATTTAGTTTCCAAATACTCTTCGCAAGCTGAACTATTTCATTACACATCAGCCAAAGACATTTGTATAAAATAAGGTTATATTATTTTTGAACAAGTTTCACAGAATAACATTTATAAACATAGGCCTAAATAATTTAAACACAGCAAATTTAACAGCTTTTCATGCTACAAAATTACTGTATACAAAAGATTGCCAAAAGGGATGTTAAAAGTGCTCTCTTGCTTGGAAGTTTTTCTAGATGACCCTACTTCTAGTGTAAGTGTAAGTTCTGAGTCATCTGCTGGTTCTCAGGTCTCTTCTGTCATTTTTCCATCTGTTCTCAATAATCACTGCATACATCAATCAACTCTTTGAAGACAGGTGAGTGTGCCAACAAGCAAGCAAAAAACCTAGTTAGTTTCTACCACTAATGTAATTTTAGGATATTTCTCTAAGGAATAAAGTGGATGCTAGTCCTCTGTAACTTCACTGGGAAAAGCAGAATTCCACATGGCTTGCACATTTTATATGGGTGCTCCTTTCATTCATGAATAATAGTGTGCTTACTACTTCACTGGATGTGGTGTGATAGGGAACAGCAGAGTGCACAACTGAAAGCCAGGCCTTCCAGCATCTCACTCTAATGTCCCTGTGGGTGCACAGGCCAAGGTGTCACTGTCACCTTATACATAACATTGTGTGCACCACCAATATGCAAACCAGCTGTTTTAATTCTACCACTTCTCTATTACTTCCATCACATCCAGTGCCTAATTTTAAAGTGCAAATTTAAAAATTTAGGGAAACTTTACTTTGGAGGAGAAAAAGTTTGGGGAGGTTGTTTTGCTCTTGAGAGTAATCATGACTCATTAGGCAAATCAAGGTAAAGTGAAGCTACCAGCTTTGAGACAAAGCATCTCCTGACAAACAAAAGCCACAGTCAATTATTTTCTTACTGTATTATTTCAATGAGACTGACACCTAGTTTTTATCAGAAGGGTTTTAAATCATATTCTAAGACTGGATGCTCCCTTTCTTCAATAATGATTTTTTTCCCCCTTTTTTGTTGGTATTTATAATGCAGCCCCCAAAGAAAAGAGCTAGAGAATTTGTGCCATTTCATCTGTGGAAAGCACCAATGCCAGTGGGCCACACAATCCACCCAGCTCTACCACCACCTACAATAGTTTTGGACTGATTCCTGTAGGTGTAACCTCTACTGATCACTTACAAGAGCCAGGAACTGGTCTTATCCCTCACAACTTGTCAATGGATCCGTGTTTCACTTCAATCATTACAACATAGTCAGAACACTAAGTTTCTGTTCTGCTCTCAGAATGCCCCAATATAGCCAAAGTGTAGAGTATTTGCTGTATCTAACGTAACCTTCAGAAATGTACAGACTTAGGCCATATTTAAAGAATCAACCAGCAGGATTACTTGGCGTTGGACTGTGCTCGTCACTCCCTTTTCCTACTGTCACAATCGTGTGGAGCTAACCTAGCCATACACACCACTTGCAGCTGTGCTGGGAGAGACCAGGTCCACAGCTTCAACCACTTTTCTTTGTGGTCAAGCACTGGGAGAAGAGCACCACGTGGTCAATATCTCCAAACACAGAGATGAATTTGGCATTTCTGCTTCTTGGGAACATTCAGAAGGCAAGTTTTGAGTCAGTCAAGCTCTGGCTCACATGAGCCACACTTTGACTACAGTGCTCAAGGGCACAGCCAATCCTCTGTGGGTGCCCCCAGCAGATGGGGCCAGCAGGGCCTAAGTGTGCCACGGGCTCTGTACTGCCCAAGCACACCCACCTTGCCAAGAGTGGTTGGCTGCAAGTGAACAGAGTGGCTTGGCTTCAAAAGATGTGTGAAATGACTGCTGACTGTAGACACTCTTCCATGGTGTTTCTTGGTCAATGCTGCCTTTACTCATGATAAAGCTAGGAGAATACTTCTAAAGAAATGACAAACAAAAATGAAGTTGTCTAAACCCAGTGCACTAGCTAACTAAGAAAGTAGTTTCTGGTAAAGAGAACAGCTGCCTGAAAAGAGTTTGTGCTGAGTGAAGAATGTCCAGAGTTTTTGCCATTGTGCTCTTGACCTTACTTTTAGTAACAGATCCAAATCAAACTCAAACCTCTTCAGCAAATGCCAACTTAAATCAGAATGCTTTAGAATTCCTCCAGAAATCACAGATTAAGTAGCAATATATTGAAACGAAACCGTGATTGTCTTGTAATCATTTACTTCACAGTGTTCACTTAGAAATTATTAGAGAGAATGGCCTACTACAATTATACCTGGAGCTTGAGATCTGTACTACTGTTGCCTGGACCAATTCTACCATTTAATCTCTGAATTTGGCTTCCAAGATTTCAACTCCTGTCACACCTTCACGAACAAAATAACTAAGAGTGGCATTCTGACCCCATCCCTTCTATGCCTGGGCTGGAACCAGCAGATATACTTGTCACTTAAATTTAAAAAAAAGATGGTACCACAAATTAGAAAAAAAGCTTGTTAAAAAACCAAAAAAGAACTGCAGAAAAATCTACTCAGGTGACTCCATCTATTCTTCAAAGAGAAGAAGAAAAACTGCACTATTGGCATCCCACAGTGCAATCAGGTATGTCTTCATCGTTGTTTAATGCTTTTCACTAGAAATAGCCACATAAGGGGGCTTTACTAAAACTGGTTACCCTGCAATATAGCACATTCAGTACCTCTTCAATACTTTTTTTACCAATGCCCTCATCTCATCTCATCTCATCTCATCTCATCTCATCTCATCTCATCTCATCTCATCTCATCATCCCCACTAACTACATATTCTTTCTCTCACTGCTTATACCTGTGCTTTCACAAAAAATTAGTATCCCCAAAATCAAAATCTTCTCTCCTCGAGCCCAGGTCTTCTGTTTGCTGTTAGTTTCTCTGTTACTATCAGCCTCCTTAGTTACAGGAAGATTCCAGAGCTGAGAAGGATTATGTCCACCAGTGACCCAATCCAAAGCCAGAAACCAGCTGTAGGCTAATAGGCCACATATTCCAATCTAAAGTAATGTCTTAGTAAGAGACAAAACCCAAAGTTAGCAGGTATTTTAGCCTTACAGAAACCATGCAATGAATTCCCACTGCCTCTTAAAAATAAATAAATATATAAGTTATACATGGTCTTCTAAGCAATGCAGCTGAGTTCCAATGTGAGAAGCCCATTTCAAGACTTAAGGCTAGGAACAAGTGCTCATCAGACCAATACCTTTTTGTGCGTATGTCTGCAACTACTGGGCCTGTTTGGCATAACACTTCAAGGAGTGAAAAGGCAAACTCACATATTAAAAATATTGAGAAAGTCCCATGACAAAACTAAACACAACAAAGCTCGTCAGGTGTCTCTAAACCACAACATTGTCCTTCTGGCCTCAGAGTTTCCAATTCAATGTTGGCCAGCAGCACCAAATAAGCTAAAACGGTTCTTTTATAACCCAAGAGTGAACAACAAGCACCACTAATCAGGAATTAATAATAGCTATGTATTAATTTAAATAAAGATCTCTTGCTAGCCAAACAGCAGGTAAACTCAGCTCCACTAGTCTCTACAGAAGGTGTCATAAGCTTGACAAAACCAGTGTGAGCAATTTTTGGTAACTAACTCTTTGGGTGAGAGACTGTGGAGATAAGCTGGTCTTTTAAAAACTGCCCAGAGATTTTCTTCAAAACAAATACTTTTATAAAAGTTTATGTGCAAAGCTATCTGGAGTTACTTTAATAATTTAATACCCAATAAGAAAGTGTCATCAGTTTCCTCCTTCTTCTGCTCCTTCTGCTCCTTCCGCTCCTTCTTCCTCTTCTCCTTTAACAACTAAGGTACCTAGGAGAAAAAGAAATAGGAAAAGAAGAAGAGGAAGACATAGTTAATTATGATCTACCTGAAATTATGATCTTATCTGAATTATGAATTATGATCTTATCTGTCCTGTTGGAAAGAGTCAAGAGTTGTATTTCCTGCCTGTTTCTAACCAACTTGAACTTCTGCATACCTCAACTGGTCTTAACTAGAAAAGCCTTCAACTTACGAGCTCCTCTGTTAGATGTTTTTCCAACTTCTTGGGTAACAGGGAAGAAAAAGGTACTAAAGTATGTTCTGCAAAGATCAGCCTCACTTGGTCTCTGGGAGATTCACCAAGTCAGTTCAACTGCTAACAACCAATCAGCACATTACCCTTCTCTTGTGGGGCCCCTACTTTGTGCTGCCTTTTCCTGACATATATGCCCATGTTTTAGTGTGGTTAGTAAGTCTAATCTCATACTACCAAGGGCACTTTTTGCCCACAAATATGTGCGCTATTCCTTTTTTTGTTTTACATTCAAAACTTTTCCTATTACAACAGCAAATGGACTACTACAGGCCATCCTTCCTAGCAGCGCAATTCTCTCATCAGGCTTCCACTTTCTAATAATTTTTCTTACTGCAGTTGATCTGGTTTTAGATAGAGTCTGGTAATAGACTTCCCATCCACCACTCCCTGTAGTGAAGTTGCCTCCTCTTGTTGACATGCCTCCACCCTTCCCTTCCCTTCCCCTCCCTCTCTCTTACTGCTACCNCTGGTTTTAGATAGAGTCTGGTAATAGACTTCCCATCCACCACTCCCTGTAGTGAATTTGCCTCCTCTTGTTGACATGCCTCCACCCTTCCCTTCCCTTCCCTTCCCTTCCCTTCCCTTCTTCTGATTCTATGTTAGTGTTACCACTCCTGCTCTCCCCTTCATTGCTTTAGTAAACAGGGGATAATAGTGAACAGCTAACATCTCCATTGACAGGAATTAACATTTAAAAATAGATTTCAAAATTATCTAATTTTTAGTAACTAAATGGTTGAATCTCTTTTCATACCAATGTCTTAAATAGGAGAGGACAGCTCACAAATTGAGGCTTACTGCAGTAATGGAGGGGGATATTCAGGCATTTAGGAAATTTGCATGCAGTTTTGAAAATTTGCCCTTGCATCAAAAGCAAACCAGAACATATCTCTGTCTATCTCCATTCTCTCATGTCACCTCTTTTGTTGGGAAAACTGTAATTCAACTTGGCAGATGAAAGCCTTGTTAACTTATTTAATGCTAAATCTTTCTATTCCCTATTAGGTATTTGATAAAACTACTTGGGTAACTACAGAATAATGCCCAGCTGTAGGTTGCAAGACCACTTGGATTTAGCACTCTAAAATCCATCAAACACCATGGCCAAGATCTCAGTAACTACTTCTGAATAACTCTGAAGAGGAGGGAGGACTATTAATTTCATGGGCACACAAATAATTTCTGAGGTTATGTTTAATTTCCCTGTGGTTGTCTTTATATTAAGCTTTTAACTGACCCCAATTGCCTCATGCCCCAAACTCACCATCCAGCTTTTTCAGCTTGGGTACCCGTTTGGTTGCTTCTTCAATCCAACTGCTCTGATCAGCAGCAAATTTCTCTTGTAGTGGATTGCCTACAAACACCAGCTCCTCTAGTACTGGCAGCTCTGCCAGTCTCACAAACTCTGCTGCAACCACAAAGGGAAAACACCAACCAGATTGTGGAACATGGAAAGTACCACACATTCCTTTCACACTCAGTACAAACATAAAGAGCATGGGATACAACAGGAGAGGGACTGCTTGGGCTCTAACTAGTGTCAGGTTAAAGAACCGCTGTTCTTTAAGAGATGTGCTTTAAGAGAGTTTGGAGAAAGATGATTCAAAGCATGAACTTAATTGGACTTAGAAGTTAAATTCAATATTCTAACTATTTTTATTCTCTTGCATGAGTGGATGTTTAGGGATTTTGCACATGTCTGCAGGCTTGTCAGTTACAATCAAAGCTCCAAGAGATACAGCACTATTTTTCTCTTGGTGACTTAACTCATGTATTCACCACACTACAGAAGTCTACAGAGCAGAGATGCATGGCTTACCCCAGTCTTTCACCAAATTATTTGACATATAAAGAACCTTCAGTTTCTTCATTACACGGATACCCCTCAGTTTCTCAATTAAGTTGTATGAGATCCACAGCTCCTCTAAAGTTTCAGCAACAGCCTCCTGGAAAATGACAGGACTACTCAGATAAGCAGAAGTACATCTTCCTTATTATTCATATTCTTTCTTCACCTTCTACAGGTGAAGAATCACCTTCTCAAATGTGAGAAAATACTAAGGTATATTGGTCCTCATTTCCTTTTAAGCAGGTCCCTAATTATTAGGCATGGCAAATGCTCATGGGAATTAAAAGACAAAGTTATATATGCAAATATATATAAGGAGGACAGAAATTGCTATATTAGAATGAAACAAGATATAGCTGGCTGCAGTAATTCTTAAGGCATAGGGGCAGAGCACACAAATCTGCCTACTTGTGCACTGCAAGCATGTGTGAAGAGAATGCAATTCAACAATTGCTTTGGAAGGGATGTTATACAATGTGAGAGCATTATTCATTCTGGTATATTCTGGTATGTTTGTATCTGCTGGCCAGAAATCACATTCCTAATTCTCTCAAAAGAGAGGGTTTTTTAAACCAGTCGTTACACACTAACTCTGCCTTTCACACTTAAGAGATATGGCATCATTGAAGGTGAGAACAGCGTTGAGGCAAAACCTTATCTCTTGCGAAAGAAAATAATTTATATATTCATTTAAAAAATACTGATTGAAAAAAGTATTATTCTAGCCTGAATTCAAATGTAACAAAATTGATAAAATTTTTTCCTCAACTAATTTTCCCCTACTAGGTAGACTCAGTCCTGCCACCATCAACTCTAAAGCCATATTGTTCCAGGTGCCAGTTAACATAAAAGGGACTGACTCTGAAGAAGTCTGTTTTTACAGGACTGCCAATATTTGTATTAAAGAAGCACAGCCTAAGTATCTTCAGGTAGAAAATTCTGCATGCAAAAAGTCTGCAGGAATTATATTCATGTAAAGCCAGCGGAATTTAAATGGCTTTACAGATAGACAGCAATTTTCAAATAGAAATTCTGATTATCTTTATTAAAGACGAGAAAATCTCTCTTTCTAAAATTTTTCAGTGTAGTAAATTAAGGTAGAAAAATTTCCAAATATTAAGAGAATTTGAACCAAAAAAAGTGAACAACTATCTGAAAATTCAGAAGGAATGTGTAAGAGGGTGAACAGATGATAGCAAAAGGAGAATATAAAAGGTTAGTGCCTAAACTTTTATTCACTTAATTTTATTGAATTCAGCAAAGACTTGTATGAGCATGGGGAAATTACCCCATATTCTGTCAGTGAAGTATTGATACTAAAAAAGCACATACCAATCCATTCAAATTCTTTATGTTATTTCTTCCCAAAGACAGAATCCTCAAATTTTCTGTAATAAATAAATAAAAAAATCTTGTTAATAAACAGGGCTTCTTTAAAATAAGAAGATGCTGTAAGTTAGGTTAAATGCCATATTCTGCTTACAAACTGCACTCTGAACAGGCTGCCTACCTAACAGAAACAAAACCTCCTGACCTAAACAGATCAGCAGGAATTGATGCAGGGGAAAGCTCAGAAATACACTCATGAATACAAAGCTGCTCATGTGTAGGTTACCTAGTTGAAATTCAGTTTTGACAAATACTGAACAAAAATTATTATTTCACCTTGCACCTGAACTCTAACTGCTGACTTGCTTCTTTTGGTCTTACATAATTAATATCCCTTCTTCTCCAGGCAAAAGTGGTTCTGATCTTATTTTAAGGCAGCAGATTTGGTTTCTGTACTTGTTTTAAGGCATATAAAGCTTCCTTACAGATGTCTGATGAGAGACATTCAGCTTAGTTCTAGTTTGTCTGGCTTTAGCATCAAATACTTGGTATAGACAGGATGTTTTGAATCTACATTAATATAAATATTTAGGATGCTTTAAAGGCATTTAAGCTTTTATCCCACTAAAAAATTTCATTGGTTTCATTTCTATGTATAACTGCTTAATTATTTTTTCTCATGATAGTTACTCAATTGAAGTATTACAGAACAGTTATTTGGAAAGACTACTGGCATATTTTTCCCTGACTAGTATTTCCAAATATTTTGAAGTCTGAGCTTATTATGCAAAGAAATAAGTTCATCAAGCTCTTTGGCAGATCTCTTGGAGTGCAGTTGGAAAGGATGAGATTCCAGGTTCCTTATCTATACAGCTGGCATTTTAATAGGAACAGAAAAGCTTGGAAGCTCCACTTCAAAACCTGCAGCTCTTTGCCAGCCTCATGCCACAGTCAAAGTCTTGAGGACAGAGTATTAAGACTTCTGTTCCAAAGTCAGTAACCCAAGAGTTTCAAAGACAGTTGTCCAAGAAAGAGAAGCTCTACTTCTAGACAGGTGGCACATCCATATATAAAGTATGAACAAAATGAAACCAAGTATATCCAATCCTCTGCAAAGTGGAATGACATTTTTTCCATCCAGGTCTACAACACTCCAACCTCACTGCAACCAATAATGCATTTGCAGAGTTGTTGAATGGCAGACTGTCTCCATCAGGAGCATGGAAAATGGTCGTGACATCACTTTAGAACTGATTAGGTGTTGAATAGCACAGCAAGGCCCACAGGAAGGTACTGAAGTGCTTAGTGAATGGAATTTTTTGATTGTTGCACTGTGAGATAACTGTCAAGGCTAGTGCAGGGATACCTGCTGCAATACACCACGGCTGCTCAGCATGCATTCTCCAGTAAGACTGGTCATTTTAATGGTCACTTGTAATGTTCTATGAGGAGGGAATAAAAAAGGATAATAACAGGTATAAATAAAGCTGGACACATGTAACAAATGATGGCATATCTCCTAACCAGGCAACTAGAAAACAAACACAATGGACAGCTGGCTTGTCACTTACTTAGGTTGTTCAAGTTGGCAATTCTATCAATGCAGTTTGTAGACAGTGATAGTTTCCTTTAAAAGAAAGAATAATCAATTCACAGTATATAAGGGATCACTACATTGGAAGAGTTCCATGTCCCAACACCACCGCATTAGAAATAATTACATGTTCTTGTCTCATTAGACGGTAAACTAACTGAATGTGTAACAAACTCAAAATATCCTCATACCATTAAGATTTCTTCAACTTTATTTAGCTTCTGGGAAAGTACCATGAGTTACTTACATGAAATACTGGATTATCTTTTGATGCCTAGCCTTATCAAATGCATGGATGTTTATTTCTGAAATTACTCTAATCTCTTTCTGAAAGTCCTGCTCAAATTGCCTCTTTTTTTCCATGAATTTTGGAGTGGATTATAAACATGCCATTTAGCTGATAGACTCCAAACATAAATCTGTAATTATATACTGATAAACAGTATATAATTTTCTGGGGACAAATATTAATACAGAATCTACCCTAACACCTTCTGAGTTAAGTTACAGGGGTCTTTTGAATTAAAAAGGGCAATTGTGTGCAGAAAGAGAAGCTCGGTTAAGAAAAAAAGAAGAGAAAGTTGCTGCTTTGAAGGCCCCACTTAAACACAGTAAACACATATTTGCAGTGGACAGCAGAAAAACTGAAATGAAGAGAGGAGAATATTTTGTTTCCAACATGTTTTTAATTGAACTTACTCGCAGTTAACAAGTGCAGAGAGAGCGCCATCCATCTTTTCCACAGGAGGAACCTGCCCATACAGTTTCACTTCCTTTGCCTCTGAAGCCTTCTGACCACTTTTCTCTTCCTAAAGAAAAGAGAAGGTGAGGAAGAGACTCACTGCTACATGCAATTACCAAAAACTACTACACTAAAAGAATTACTCTAAAAGTGAATACTATAGAAGGAATTCCAATATACTACTGGAAAGAGAAAGTGTTTTGAGTGCTGTTATCAAGATTCCTGCTAGTGTAGCATAAAAAGGGTAAAGCTAGCTTATTTTCAAGATATCCAAATAACTTATACATTACATATGCTGTTTTTTAAAAGTTGTGTAACACTTGAGCAATTCAATAAAGGAGTCGTCTGCCATAAAGAACAGAAAATAGGTGGAAGGCTAAAATTCTGGATCAAGGTATTTCCATGGAGACTGACATACAGAAACCTCAGCTAGGGCCAATCTATAGCAGAAGCAGATTTAAAAGTTCTGGCAGAAAAATCTCCTTCTCACTTCACCCAGAAATCTCAGAACTCATGCCTGCCTGGCTCACAGCACAAACTGAACACAGGGGAGTGTGTTTTGGGGGAGAACTTCAACAGATTCACAGCATTAGGAATCTAAAAAAAAAATTCTTATTAGCCATTAAGAAAGAGTGGGGGAAGATGTCACACTTTAGAGAATACAGCAAAAGACAGATTTCTATTTACAAACTAGGCTGATAATTTAGAGCCTTGGAAAAATGGACGTAACTTTGACATTTAGGTTTATTAAAAAATATGGGCAATTAAAGCTTTTAAAATTCTGAAGTGATGGCAATTATTGACTAAACACTTGGAACAAGTATCTGTTTAGAGAGTAGGAGCAGTTTTGACAGCTGCCTCCCTGACAGCACAAAGGGAGCATTTTGTCAGTTCACTCAGTGTTCAGTGCAAAGACTGGAGGTCCATTAACAATAGAGAAATCTTGGCGCTTTCAAAACAAGGACTCTTGTTTTCTCCTCCATTTCATGCATCTACTGAAAAGAGAGATAGCTGAGTGTGCCCCAGTTTATATGGCTACTTTGTAATTAAATTAATCATATCCCATAAGTATTTTAGTATCCCACAGAAGAACATCAGGTTTTGATAACATTATTTTTCGTCTTATGCACCCAAAATACTTCAGAAAACTTAATTTTTAAAAAATCATGTTGTCTTGTACACTTATTTATATTCCAGTTTCTGTCCAAATTCAGCATGACAGTATTTTTACTCAAAATTACTGTTTAGCAAATAAGCACATCAGATGTTTTGCTGGAATATGGTGATACATATTGTTCAAACAAAGTAACTATATCAATGTGAAACTCCCATTTTCTTTTCTAACAACAGTACTGTATCTGTTTGTATTTACACTCAGTTTGTAATCTATGAGCTTATACCAACAAATAAAAATACATTTTTCCTTAAAAAACATGGAAGGGAGAGAGCTTCCAACACAGACTGGGCCAGCAGTGAGCACCTTCAGGAAGAAAATTCATCCAGATTGCCAAGTACTTCTGGAAGCAGCTGCACAGCCACAACATCCCACAGAGAAAATATAGGTAGAACAGACATGTTTTTATAAGAACAGGTTACATGTTTGCCAAGTTGAAGCTGCTTTGATTTCAAGTTGCTTTGATTTAACTAATGTCACCCTGAGTGTAGGGCAGAGGTAAACCCTTATGCCAAACGGAAGAAAAACATTCAGAATGCAACACAACACCAAATGCAATTGTACAAGTCACGTGGACCCAGAAGATTAGGAAGAGTAAAAGGAAGATTTAGACCCACCCCTAATAACCTGAACAGAAAAGCAAATTCAGCACTTTATGGCTAACATTAATGGAAACTCACTGTCACAGGCTGATTCTAAGAGACATGTGACAGAGGAGCAAATGAAAAATAAATCTGTTAATAGGAAACATGGAGCTGAAGTTCTGGAAGGCAGAAAGAGTGAGGGAGGAAAAGCAAACTTTTTTTATACACATTTCATACCTCTACTAATGCTAATGTCTGCAAGTTGTTGCATTCTAGATCTTATTAGGAGAGCAGCAGTGAAATTTGTGGGATATACCAACATAACTGGAAAACCCCTGAAATACTCAAGGTACTAAACAATGATAAAACTCAAAATGGAAGTAATCTTCAGTTACAGGCTAGTACCTTGAGCTTCTGGCTTTCAAGTGTACCTACCCACACTATCACATCCAGATCTTCAGAGGCCAAGACATTTATAAATCCTTGCTCTAGCAGCTGGCCAGAATTAGCAGGAAAGCGTATGTACACCCAACAGCACATCTGTGCCTTCATCTAAAATTCAGAGACTGGGGAAAGATTCTCACTGGTTTTACTGAACAGTGAACCTGACCCTTGAGCATCCTACATCATCATTTGACATTACATCCACATCCTGGCCAACACACAGCTTTCTGGAAGACCAGGTCAGCCACAACCAGACAAATGAGCTTCTGTATTAACAGAGTACTTTAGAAGAAAAAAAACCAAGAACCTCATTCTGAGTTAAGCTTTGCACAATATGAGGGACCATATGTCAAAAGACATGTAGAAGATTCACTGAATTCAGTAAAGTGAGAACTTCATTCTTGTTTATTCTGTGGGAAAGACTGCACTTGGGTAAAGTGAACAGAGCATAACTAAAACATAATACATCCCCAACTTTGAATTCTTTGTGGCTTCAGGCCAATGCATATCCAGCAGAAAAAGGCAGGAGGGCAAAACGGACTAATCTTTACCAGTTGTATAAATTTAACAGGAACATACAGAAAGTCCGACAGAACGTACTATACAACAACAACAACGGTAATCATCATTTTACTTTGTGAAACCTCTTAAAGCAGATGTTTCAAGCAAACATTTTTCTTACAATGTTTGAAAAACAAAATTAGCTGAATACAGTCAAACCTCAAGCCACTAGACACTGTTATTGTACTTACCCATCTGGCTAGAGCTTCTTTGATGGTCGTTGCTTTTGCCTAAAAGTGAAACAAACTTAAGTGAATATTCATTGAATTTTTTAAGTGGCTTGTTCACTGCAAATCTATTTCCTCTTCCTTCCCTCTCCCTATTGCCCCCCTTCCACCACTTTCCTGTATTATCAGCCAAGTCAAAGAAGTTGAAACCCTCCAGTGTCCTGTAATTTTGTTTTCTCGGGTACTTTGCTGCATTTTCAGAAGCAAACAATGGGCTTAATGTCAGGACATTATCTTCCTGATCTTACTCTCTGTCCCATGGCACACTGCTTATTAGCTTTTATGGTGAAATTCAATTTAAAGGCATAAGAAGTTACTGCGTTGAAAATTGTGGTCTAATGCTCTTAAGCCCTCACACTTTCNACCCTCCAGTGTCCTGTAATTTTGTTTTCTCGGGTACTTTGCTGCATTTTCAGAAGCAAACAATGGGCTTAATGTCAGGACATTATCTTCCTGATCTTACTCTCTGTCCCATGGCACACTGCTTATTAGCTTTTATGGTGAAATTCAATTTAAAGGCATAAGAAGTTACTGCGTTGAAAATTGTGGTCTAATGCTCTTAAGCCCTCACACTTTCTATTGTGCATTAGCAGCTTCCTGCCTGAAAGCAAGTCTGTGACCAGAAAATGATAGAGCCTCCTAAAATTCACTGAAGAAAATGAGGTACATCTTGCCAAAACTGAAAAGCAATCTGGGTTATATATATTTGGGGTTTCTTTCCAATTGTTTTGCAT
>VXBC01008933.1:1114609-1150189 GCA_013399945.1 Ploceus nigricollis | reverse complement strand
AAATGTCTGCTTAGAATTTCAAATGAATCACGAAACAAAGAGAACTGGATTTTCCAGTGACATACCTTTTCCTGATATCTCAATTAAAGATTGATGGGAGTTACTAAAGATTGAATGAGGTCACACTGCAGTGCTAAGGTGGGCATTGTACAGGTGTTCTCCATCATGGGAACAAAATTCAAGTGATTAAGGGCTAAAAGGGTGGCGGGATTAAATTCTTTTTTAGCAAATCCTTCCCTAGCATTGACATGACTGAGGCCAGAAGCTCTCTCTTTCTTACTTCATCTCTTGATTTTTACTGGGATATGCAATGAACCTCCACTTCTATTTGCTGTTTTAGTAACCCAGGTGTTCTTCTCTAGCATAGCAATAAGAAAATAATTGGAGGTAAATTGATCTGTATTGATTTTTCTAGAATGCCAGCCTCATTTACCCTCAAATTTTAAACTGTACATCGTTAATCGTGTGAGCTTAAATTAAAGCACTTCAACTCTCTGATTTTTAAAGGAGTACTTTTCTCTCCTAACAGCCATCCTTTTCAGATAATACAAATAAAAAATATATAATTCTTTTTTGCTTTACTTTGCACTAATTTAAATGAAGGAGATACAAGAGAGGAGACATGGATTTATGGGCTGAGAAGGTATGTTTTCTGGAAGAAACCAGATTTGTTTGGGCACCACTGGTCTGGAAAGTATATGTTCCCATGTTGAGCTATTCCTCTATTATTTAACAGGTTTGAAAGTTAAATTTCACTTCCCCACCTACTCTCAACAAAATTATTGAAGTTAGAAGGCAGATTACAGGTTGATGACTCTGCTACAGGCTGTAAAAGAAACTGATTTGAAATGAGATGCCTGGTTATGTGCTCCACTTCTAGTCACTTTTATTTAACCACTGCATTCTTCAAAATAGACTAGGAAAGCATCATCTCAGAATGGCTTTTCTCCACAATATCAGTGACATGTTTTAGGGTTGGGGCAGTATTCTTGTGCCAGTTCAAAAGGCATGTCATATTTGGGTGATATCACAACCTACAAACAGTAGACTGGGCAGTTTGGGCTTCTAGTCTTGCTGAAGACATCAAAAGAAAGTAAGCAAATACATCTGTTAAGACAAGGTACAGGATTTCATTACCTTTCATTGTGTTTTATTGCATTGTCCATATCATCAGTTATAATCCTTGCTATCAGTAGAATGTCCAATTACAGGAAGCTTCAGATACCAATTATTTGTTTAGGCGGGCCATTGCAGTTACCTAATGCACAGTATTTCAAACAGAAGCATGTATTTCAAATAGCACATAGTATCCCCATTTGATATTTAAGCAGTCATCACTGTTCCAAAGCCATAATTCTTTACAAAGTAGCTGATGTGGCAACACCGTCCACGATATTTTATGCACAGACAAATAGACATTAGGAAAATGGTTTGAAGGACAGTTTAGGAGCTGGGTTCAGTTTACTGCTTAGTCAAGTGGTTTTGGGACAACCTGGCAAGTTATTTAGGACTACGCCCAACAAACAAACAACAGGGTTCAGGGACATGAGCATGCCAAGGTCACTGCCTAAACTCCACATGTGACACAAAGGGAGAGGAAGGCAGTAGAAAGAGAGATTCACAGCAACGGTTTCAGGAGCCACGAAGTAAGTGGCAGTTTAGCATAAGACAGTAAGCTTCAAATCAGTGGAGAAATTAACATACCCAAAATTATTGAAATGAGGAAATAAGACTCTCAGACACAGATATCAACCTCTTCAAAGTTATGTAATTGGATGCTAATGTACCCTACTTCAAAATATAGCTGAAAGAGGGGATGGTACTACTGCTGCCATTCATCTTTTGCACAATAAGTGAAATAATTTTTCCTGTAGTATTTCTTTCAGTTTCATGAAATCAGTGGAGGAAAAGGAATAAATAACAAACATTCCGAATAGTGCTTCGTGCTTTTCTTTTCTGCAGCACAAAATGACAGTGATAACTGATAAATATTCTGCCTTTTTTACTAAGGTTTTGTGTGCAAAAGTACATAACAGCTGGGGAACTGTGATTTATGTATTGCGTTTACGAGTACTCAATCTTTTTATGACGTAGGGTACTGAATGTTACAATTTAAGAAAACATTAAGGCTCTAATTGACTCCTGTGTGGAAAACCAGTAGCATAAGTTTCCTTGAAACTAGTTGAGGAAATTTTACTATATTATATTAACTTAAAACTGATGAAATTTTACTACTCATCTTTCACTTTTTAAAATCTTATTTTGTAAGTCAAAAAAAAAAAACAAATTTCATTGTTGAAAAAAAATTAGGTATAGAAAGTATTATCTACATGCTGAAGAACTCTAATTCATTAAGAACCTCCAAAATTATTAACACACAGTTTGGAGAACAAGGAGATAGTAAAGAAACAGCAAATTCATAAAAAAAAAATAACCTGTGGAGTTTCTTAGGTTCGTGAATCCAACACTTATTTTTTCTAATCCTCCAAGTTTTTTTCTTTTAGGCTAAATTATCCTCTATGTGATTCAGCAAAAATGGGTAAATGTGAATTTTAGACAGGCAAGCTAAGTTATCTGAAGCTGTCTAGAGCTATCCAGAGAAAAATCAGGTCCTCCTACATGATTTTGCTTTGTCTAGCAGAAAGGGATCATGAACATGGATGGTACTCTGATCTACTCAATTGAGTCAGAGAGGTGAAATAGAGATGGTTCTTCCTTTTTGACATTCACTTGTCATGAATGGGCAGCCAGGCAATACAGATGTATAACTGGTGTGAGGCACAGTATTCTCTATAATAATCACTGGACTTTTTTTTCATTTATACCATCATCACAAAGCGACCATAGCCTAAGGAGCTGTTCTGAACTAGTGCCTTATAGCATCCTTAAATATCTTCAAGATATGGAAGATGTGTTAAAGCAGAGAGCGGTGCCCTTGCATGTGTCAAATTCAAACACTGGAGATACTTCACATCAAATGGTAAC
Source organism: Ploceus nigricollis (assembly GCA_013399945.1). Classification (NCBI taxonomy): domain Eukaryota; kingdom Metazoa; phylum Chordata; class Aves; order Passeriformes; family Ploceidae; genus Ploceus; species Ploceus nigricollis. The sequence goes on along the minus strand of VXBC01008933.1, from coordinate 1,147,204 downwards.
AGCCATGAAGCATGGAGAGAGCCATCTGCTTCCCATACTTGAAAGAGGTGTTGAAAAGGAAGCTTTTTTTTTCTTTTCATTTAGCTAAGATTATGATTTTCATGAGGCCAGAGTGTATGCCGAAAACAAGCAAAACAGAGGTGCCCTGCCCTTGGGAAGGTGACAACTTGAACTCTAATGTTACTTAAATGTGACCAGAGGAAAAAGAATATAGGTAGGTGAGATAAACCTCCTGAGTTCTATAGTTTTATATCAGAAAATTAGGTGTGGGCCCTGTTGTTAATCTCTAGATCCTTGCCATCCAGTGTTTGTGGGAAATGTGCAGCTTGGAGCATTGCCATGGTCCTGCGGTGACAGTGAGAGACTGCTGATGCCAGGCCACGAAGGAGTGCTAGAAATAACACCTGCTCTCCTTCAGATGGAGATAACTCTGTGAGAAAACTGTGACAGCTGTTAGAGATATGGGACACAGCTCTGATGGATAAGAGCATTCAGAGGGCAAAATTTGCTCTAGCAGTTCTGAGAGCACTTGATAACTTCCATAGCACAGTATGGCAGGAGATCAAAGGCAAGTATCTTCCAGAAGTCCTTTTCTGTCAACAATGCACTTGGATGGTTTCAGCCTTCTGTAAAGAAACTGAAAATAAAACAGAACCTAAATTATCTGTTCCCATTGCTTGGCAAAGGTCCCCATGAGAGATTCCCACGGATCTGGAGTGAATGTTTGCTCTACCATTCCGCCTCCCTAAAAGAAAGGCATCAAGTCAGCACTGGCGGTCTTGCTTTTTTTATGTTAGAAATATATGTGTATTTTAAAGTATCTTACAACAAAATACTCACAAAGGGAGTTAAAAAAAATAAACCAAAGGGTTGTTAGGGGCAACAGATCTTTAGGGGCACTTTGTTTAATTACAATATCAGAGATATATATAAGTATTGTATATACTTAAAAAACAATCCTTGCACAGCTTACAGATGGAAAGAAGAAACTTCTTTCATGCAGCCATTTCTAGACCACCATGACCAAGTCAACATGTCATTAGTATCAGTATATTTTTGTACAGCCACTTTTCCCAGTTTTATGTATAGAGAAAAGTTGGCTGTCTTCAGCAACCCTGAAGACCTTTGTGGCTTCAAAATTAGTAGAGGATAAGGTGGTACTTTCATGGAACATTTTTTAAAGAATTATACTCTAGCAGTAATGGGAAAACACCTTTACTATTTCCTAAGTATTGACAGATCATGGCTTAATGTAAACATCTGTAAATATAGAATATACTGTTAACTTTCCAGGAAACTCCTTTTTTTATCCCACTTGTAGGAAATGAATATCTAATCTGGTAAACTCTGAGGTTAAGGACATCAAAAAGCATGTTAAACATTAAGCATCTGATGACGTTTGAAAAGCATGGTCACTAGTAAGAGCTATAAAAGGATTCCATAAAACCACATTTTAAAGGAAACTTGAGTTGAAGCCAGGTGAAGAAGCAAAGGATCTCATAATTATTGCTTGTTAAAGGCTTCAACACAAGCATTTGCATGGTTTCAGACACAAAGAAATGAATAATCATACAAAGAAGATGATGACAATGTCCTAAGACCACACGGTCCCATCAGATACCCAAAGCTAAGCCCAAGCGACGGTGGATGAGAGAAGCACACCGTGGGTAGGGTGAGCCTAGAGGGACAGGGCCATGAGTCACTGAGCACCACATGGCATGGAGCGTGCACCACCCTACGAAACCAATGCAGATGGAGCTACAGAAACTGCAAAACATAATGCCGGCTGTCTACATATCTCTGTAAATATAACACTTGGAATTTATTACCCAATAAACCCTGACCAAAAGGTTACTATTTGAAGGACAACTTTGCAAAAAGAATACCTGCATCAGATACAATGTTTATTTCCAGTATTTTCTCCTTTTTTATATTATAGGATTTTAAAAAGTAAAGGAATGTTTTCACTGTAGGTCCTAACATAAAAATAAAGATTTTTAATAGGATTCTCACCCAGCTGGTATGAATTCCCACTCCTGTTTTGTACTAGTTGGTTCATTGTAATTATGGCCATTCCTCCCAGTTTGTGCCTCTTATGTTGAAGACAGAATTAAGGCAGGCAGGCTGCAGAGATCCTGCTGTGATAATTGTTCACCACCCATGGAGCTGTGTTGAGAGAATCCCACTCTCAGGCAGGATTCACTGTATATAGCAAATCAGCTATATGGTTGCGTTTTTTCATGGTGTTTCTCCTCTACAAATAGCACATGGGACAAAAGAAATTCAGGATCTGGTCATTATGTGGAAAATCTAGACGGCATATTTTTAGGGGGGAAAAAAGAAAGACAAAATTCAGCAAGAAAGGTTTCTATGAGGACAGAGGCAACAAAAGGATGTCTAAGGAGACTGAGATTGCCATGTTTCAGCTGCAGAAACTATGCACCATGTAGTATCTCACCCCACTCAATCCCCAGTGGGATAGGGAGGAGAATCAGGGAAAAAAGGCAAGGCCCATAAGTTGAGATAAGAACAGTTTAGTAATTGAAATAAAGTAAAATACAATTAAAAAGCTAGAAGAAGATTAAGGAGAAGAAAAAGAAGATTGAAAAGTGAGACAACAAAAGAGAGAGGGAGGAATAAAACCCAAGAGAAACAACAGAAACAAGAGATGCACAACACAGCTGCTCACCACACACTGACCGATGCCCACCTCATCCACCAGCAGCTCCTGACTATCTCCCCTCAGTTTATACACCAAGAATGACATTCTGTTGTAAGGAATATCCCCTTTGCCAGTTTGGATCGGCTGTTCTAGCCATGCTCCCTCCTGGCTTCTTGTTCATCCTCTCACTATCAGAATATGGGAAACTGAAAAGCCCTTGATTTGGTGTAAGCACTACTGAGCAAATACCAAAACATCAGTGTATTGTCAACATTATTCTTATACTGAATACAAAAAAACCAACACTGTACCAGCTAGTAGGAATAAAATTGTCTTTATCCCAGTTGAAACCAGGACAGAGAGGTAGTAACAAGGAAAAACATGAGGCCCTCAATCCCTTTTTTTATTTCAGTTTTCACTGATAAGACCCCAAGAGCTACAGGCTAGTTGGCCCTATATCAGGCCCTGGGAGCATGGACTAAATGTGTTTAGGAGCCTTCTCCAGTCATATAAAAGATAAGGTGACTGCAAACAGTCAACATTAATTTACCAAGGTCAAATCATGCCTGATCAACCTTTTTTTCTGTGATGAGATGACTGGCATTGTTATAAGGGAAAGGGCAGTATTATGCCACACACTTTGACTTTATCAAGGCCATTGACACAGTGTTCACAGTCTCTGTATCACCAAATTGGTAAGACATGGGCTGGATTAGTGAACAATAATGTGGGTGGGAAGTTGGCTGGACTGCTGGCCTCAAGGAGTTGTCAGTGGTGCAAATTTCAGCTGGCAACACCTACTCTGTCCTGTATTCCTTATAGTGACAAGTAGTCAGGCTTTGCTCTCCCTGCACATTCAGTGAGACTCCAGTCCTCCAGTATCCCTGAACTGCCAGTGTCTAAAACAGACATATATTGACACTCCAGGTATTTTCTACCTGGTTAACTCAACAGCATGGCAAGTGTCAAGACTCAATGCAGAACTCCCAGAGGATGCTGATTGTCTCACAGAGACACTTGCAAGGGAATTTTGTCTCTCTATTCCTCACCTGTCAGAAATACTGTTCTCATTCCCCACTGCATGCAGTCAAATTCCTAGTTCAGCTGCAAATGCATGCAATTGCTACTGCTGCAGTGTTATTGGTGCAAAGCCTAAGGGATGGGAGGTGGAGAGCTTACATATCAATAATCACTCCTAAATGTCTGCACAAGTGTGGAGCTGGGAGCATATTAAGGAATATTAATATAAGAAGCTGAACCTCCATCTGTTTGAAAATACATGTTTAAAATTAAGGCTGTTAAAATAATAAGCCACTTTTGCATTAAATAAATTCAATCTAACCTTTTCCTTTCTTTGAAGACTTGAAGATTTGAAGTTTAGCCTAACCAGTACATGAAAAGTAATATGATGTGCTGGAGTGGGTCTGAGTCCAAAGGCCTATCATCAGAGACACTGAGAGCTCTGAGCTTTTTCAAAATCACCTGCAACTGATCATATGCAAGACAGATATCTTTCGTTCTTAATCTCCCTAAAATGCATTTGTTATACAAAAAAAGGACACATTCTCATCTGAAAGGCATCCTTACCACATCACTGTACCTAGAAAGCTTGCATATATTCAATCAACAGAAATCATTCTGTTCCCTTCTGCCAAATTTATTGATGATCCTTGACCAGAGACAATCCAATAAAACTCTCCTATGAACTGTGTAAGGAAATTCCCAAGAACAAAAAAGTAAAATATAAACATACTTTATTGTATGTTATAAAATGAGTGAGAAAGACTTTACTAAACTACTGCAGCTTATCACAATCTTATCTGCTTAGAGAATCAGCTGGCACGGCTTTCCCTAGAACAGCAAAAGAAAGCACTGAGGAGCACAGAAATAAGTTCTTCTCTAGATGAAGAATTTGCTTTATAAATCTGTAGAAAACTCAAATTTTCGAAAACTGAATATCTGAAATCAAGGGCCCACATAAACACATAAGCCTGCCTGAAGAAGTGGCCTGGCTTTTAACTGATACTGAGCAGCCACTTCTTCCTTTTGTTTCTTTGAGCAGAAATTCAACAAATACCATGAAATTTGGTGCACCATGCACATCTTAAAGGTACCTGAAAATCAGACCACTTACACTTAAAAACATAAACTTTTGCCCTGAGATAGCAAAATCATCTTTCACAGGTACATACTATAATTTCCATCATATTCTTAATAGTATGCAGGGTATGAATGCTGATGCTACAAATTCCTCTCTATAAAGGAATTCTTCCTACTTTCCTTCTGCTAACTTGCCTTATAATAATTTCACAAGGCACAGTTTCTTTTTTCTTTAAACTTATTCCAAGATAAGTCACATATAGAAGACAGCATCATCTTTTTTCTATCAGAACTGTTGTATTTTGGGGGTTTGTTTCTGTGGAGTTTTTTAATGGAAATCAAATTAATCAGTAGCCAAGATGAAGAAGATGTAAAAATGAAAAGTTTTTGGGTTTTTTTTTTTTACATATGATATCCAGGTAATGAATTCCAACCGTTCTTGTTTTCAATAAGAAATTTCTGTTTCATCAATTGTTAGAAAATTTGTCATCACTTATTCTCCATCAAATACTATGGCTTTCTTACAACACTACTTTTTTTTCTCTACCACACTCCCCATGCAGCTGACTGTGCATTTCCCACACAGAGCTGTGCCGGAATGTCCAGGATCTTTTATTCCCAGCAACCATGGGGACACTTTGTCACCTTTGCCAAAACATTCTCTCTGACTTCAAAAAAAAAGAGAGACAATGACACTGCTGGTAGTGTTCAAGTGTTTACACTTCCTTCTACAAGAGTGTCCCCTTTCCTTCCACTATAGTTAGTAAGGCTATAGCATATAAACTTAAGGTAGAGGAAACAGTGTTTTTTTCTTAGGAGATGCCAGCACATTCATTTTCAAAGCTCACATTTTCTCTCTTTTTCAAAAAGAAATGACTAGGCAGCATTCTTGTCAAAGCATTTTCCTGACCCACTCTTCTTTTTATAACTTTTACAGGGCTAATTGTCTCTGTGTCACAAGGCTTTCAAGGTGTCAGTACTGAAGTTTTTATCTTTCTGCCCATAAGCCTTAGAACTGGTGATCCTAATAAATCATCCTATATTGTGCTGCAGTACTCTCACAATGCTATATATAGTTCTTTTGAAACTTACAGAACATTTTTTAAGTAAAGTTCATTGTACTGAGTTGTTTAAAAACCAGTTTAGCTTTTCACACTGTAACCTTGAAACAAGTCCAAATAATACTTTAAAATAATCTCCCAAATTAGTTACCTATTACAAATTCACCACAGATTTCATACCGAGTGGATTGTAAAGTGGTCAAATACATAGTTTTTAATGCAATGAAAAATGTTTCAATCTATAACAGCTTGAACATTTAGAGTGGTTCAAGTACACCACTCTTGAACTATGAACAAAGAGAATTCCAAAATTATTTAATTCATTTCTATACTTTTGCTATTTTATTTACTTTTTTAAATGATTGATTGGAATCATTTAGGTATTGCAAGAGTAAAATATCTTTGTCCTTCAGATGAAAATAGGAGTTATGCTTATGTTTTCTGACCACATTTTTAACACTTCCCATAGAATCTTCTAATTTTACTTATGTAGTCAAGAAAAAGTCGCTACACTTGAAAACCTGAGGGATCTTCCTGCTGGTCATTCATCTGGAGTATTGCCTTCCTGTTTTGACACAATGAGCTCATTTTTTATTTCCAACTGAAGAATTTCAAAATAATTTTTAGAAATTCATATTACTTGTGTCTTACATTCTTCAAATCACTTTCCCATACCCCTGGAAATTTGCTGTTAAGAAGCATCTTTAAAATTCTGTGTCCATCACAAGAATCATCATGTCTAGTCTGCATTTCTTATTTAATGAAGCAACCATTTTTGATTCCTATTTTTCAATTGTTCGTCCAATATTAATTGTGGTCTTTTTCTAATCTAGCTCTTCCTTCATGTCTCTTTTTGCCTATGGATAGTGGAAAAACTAACCCATGAAAAAAACTATAGAAGTAAAAACAAGTATCAAAATAATTCCCATAAATTATTCAAGTCTAAATCCAGTGTTCTTCTGCCTCTAAAAACTTTTACCACTCAACTACTGGCACTAAGATGGTACATTGTCAACCTGAAAATCAACTAGTAATTTTCAAAAATATGCTGCTCATATATAAACAGGCATTTACACATGTAAATATAAGTTGAATTCTCAAACAGCAACAAACAGAAACATCAATTTATGCAATGTAGATAACAGTTAAAATTTCTGCTGTTGGGTCTAAAACAAAAAAAAAAAAAAAACCAAACAAAACAAAACAAATCAAAAATATCAGCTACTGAAAGGGAGAAGTCCACCACTTGTTCCTCTCAGAGTGAAAGTTTTTGTCTGAAAGGAAGGCCACCGCGACCTTCCTGCAAGGATGGATGGAAGCTGGTACTAGCTCTGGGCAGAGCCAGGGTAGGCTGCTGGACAGCTGCCCCCAGCAACCAACCTGTGGCTCCCGGGGGGTCTGTGCCCCTCTCCATCCCATTCAGAGGGATCACACCAGGCATTTGAGTTGGAACTCTGTGAAAGGATGGAGAGGAAAGCCCCAGGGGACTTCCGTGTGAGGGGCTGGCCACAGCCTCACAGCACAAAGGGCAGGGGATGCCTCCAGAGCCTGCTGTCACACAAGAACCCACCAGATGTTTCTGAGTGAACCTCTGAATTGTGAGTAGCATTTTTTATGGTTTTTAATTGTCAGGAAAGCAAATAACTGGTTTTTTATGTTGTAGTGGCATTTCAAAAGAAGCAGAATCATCAATTGCCACATTCCCACACCCTAGACTAGAGGACAAACTATATGTGTGTGAATCAGCACGCTGCTGACCTACTACATTTAAACATTTCAGATTCTTATAATTCCCAGTCTAGCAGAAACTTTCCTTTCTCTCTAGCATGTTCTGGCACTCTTCCACTTGTGTGTCTTCCACGCATTGAAATTTGCTGATGTCATATCAGGAGAGATCGGAAGATGTTTGCATATGACTCAGTGCAAAAGGTTGCCTTTCCCATAAACCTTCCTCTTTCCTGTACTTTTCTGAAACTGACCTCCTTAACTAGTAGTAAAGCTGTCAGTTATGAAACTTAGAAGAAAGTTCTAGAACTAAATCTTTTAACTTGATAATAATTTTGTGAAAACATATTCACTTTCAAATGAAATATAAAAGGGCTAAAGACTAACTTTCAGTGTACTGTTAGTATATGCATTTGTGCCAAGAAAATGAAAAATGAAAATTGAATAGCATATTAATATAGAGAAAGCATGCCAGATTAAATCTTCATCTCCTACTGGTATGAGAGAGAAGCCTCTGTAACTGATAAAACTAAAACCTTCATCTGTTATACCTCTGTCTCACAGTAACTGTAGCAGTTTACATCATCCCCCAAAATATTCCACAAGACAGAGATGGATCTTTTGATGTACCCATCTAGTTTTCTAGAAAAACAGAAGGAAAGGTGATTGCAAAGGCTGCAGTTTCACTCAGTAAAAATTGTCATTCTTTTTAAAACATGTACAGGGATGCATGAAACATCAGATACTAGCAAAACAGACATGGTACAAACATTTGCCTTGTCATTCAGGAAAATCATTGACCAACAATGAACATGGTGGAGAGCTTTCCCACCACCTGCTTTTGGGCACTCAGTATTTCAAATAAGCCTGTTTTTTCTAAGTTCCCTTTATACATAAGGTGATAAAATTATTAAATTTATAATATAATAAAATTATCACCACTTTGAAACTCATCCAGCTTCACTCCATAGCCCCCAGTCAGTGGGAGCAATACCTGCATTGCTGACTGCCACAGGTTTTGCTTTTGTTCATGCCGAGTGTCCCTCCTGCTGAGGAAACAAGCCATGGCAAGATACCACAGGACAGGTGTATTTCTGTATGCAGCCTCAGAGCACTCAAAATTATATTTCTGCTTTCAATCACTCCCTAGCATCTCTCTCTAAAGGGAGTCTATATTTAGACTAAGAGGGAGACTACTTCTTAAGCTAGACTGAGTACCTAAAGTTTTAGCACCCAAAGTTAGAACATGTGAACTATCCCTGAGCTTCAAGAAAGGTTTTCAGAGCCCAGTCAGAAAATATAGAGAGAAAGTATAGAATTAATTTGAAGCTTCGTTTCACAGAATAATTATTTACTTATTACTTCATCCTCTCATGGATGCATGAAGAAAGAAAAAATTTTGGTGTAAATTTATTTCGTTCACTTTAAGGTTATGTTTTCAAGCTAATCATTACACAAGTTTCAGCAATACTGCCTGCACTGTGCTATCCTGACTTCATCAACTGTTAACTCTATAAAATCAAAGCAGGATAAAGTTCAAGATATTCACTGATAACTGCATAGTGAAATAAAATAGTACTATAGCTACTGTTCATTGGAATTTAGAGAATTTAGACATCAGAACTGTCCAAGGTTTACATTCTCAGATACATTACAAACATTGCCTTTGACACAAACAAAGCTCCTATGGACTGTGTCTGTCTGTACTGTTCACAGTGGTGAGAAGTTAAAAGGAATGCGAAACTTAATTTAGCTTCACTGCGCATCTCGTGGTTACAAACGCAGCACCACAGTGCCCTAACCTGATCAAAAAGTGTTTCAAATGAGCTACTTCAAAAGAACATTCCTACATCATTTGTTGGCTTTCATACCCATGAGATCTGGAACTTGAAGCATGAGCCCCTGGGATAAAAACCAACATTTGTTGAGAGTATTCTCTTAGACACAGCATCAGCTACAGCTAATTCAGGATAAGTGTTAAGGACTAACAGGTTTGTGTACAAAACAGTGATGATTAATATCCTGTAAGATTTAGCCATTATCGAGAAGTATGATGTTAAGCAATTAATTTAGTGAAGTTAAATTTTAATGTTTAAAGCTGACCTAATTTTTCAGCCTTCCAAACATTCCTATCACAGTGACCATTAATTTCCTAATGGGTTTGTGTTCATTTGCAGCGCTGTCTGGCTTTATCCCATACCTTGAAGTAGGCAGAATTGTTACCATTAAATTAAACGAAAGCAGATCCAGAGTAAGTTCACTGTCTAATATGTTTGGAAATAGTTGGAATTACCCATCTTCTGTCTTTCTCTCACATACTGATTCTCATACATCTTTTTCCCCACCATTGGAAAGGATGATCTTTTTCTCTCACTGAAGCAAAAGAATTTCTCTACTTCTCCTTTATTTTTGTTGTGAACATATATTCTTTATGAAAGGCTAAAGAGAAGTCACCCATACAGGTGAGTACATTGATGACTTTTACTTAGCCAGAGATCCCACAGAAACACGAGGTTGGAGTGCAAGCACCAGCCAAGATATCTAAACCAGCAGAGATGAATTACACTGTGAAAGTGGTGATTTCTCTTCATTAACTGGAAAAAGAATTCAGGCACTTAACTTTGAGGTGATTCAAGTTGGCAAAACAAGTGCTGCCCAGAGCAAAGAACTGATGAACATTGCTTCATAATGCTGTCAGGAGTTCAAGGCCACTGTTTAAGTGCAGGATAATGCAGGAACCAGAGTGAAGTGCACAGGAACACGATGGATCTCTTCATTTTGTCATCAAATTTCTTCCTTCTGGAAAATACTGGACACTTGAGCTTTGGAGTCCTCACATAACTGGTGCTGGAAAATATGAGACACTGAGACTGACAGATTTCATGGGACTGGTGACAAACAGCATGAAACAAAATTATTTCCTATTAGCTGAAAATGTCCTGATATTCTGTATGCAACAAAAATTGACTGAGCCATATGATCTTTTTATCATTGCTTGAGAAATGCATCTGAATTGTTTTAAGACCACTCTGTTTTCATTACAAAGACATGCATTACAAAAAGACATGCATTACAAAAAATGCATGTCTTTGTAGGTCTAAACCTCCTGATAGGGTTGTATATTGCCTCCTCTAATAATATTCTTGTAGCTTTCCACAAACCCACATTTCACTTGACTTGAGAAGCTAAGAAGTCTCAGTAATCTTCTGACTTTTTTTCCCTCTAAAGATGTAGAAATGCATATCCAGCTCAGCAAAGCAGTAATCAAAATAGCATTTGGGTACCTGAAAAACAGTAAAGTAGGTAAACTAATTTCTCTTTTTCTCCTTCAGCAGCATAAAGACAGCAAACGTGGTATATGGTTTCCATTGAAATACTAAATAATCACATATTTCATGACCTTCAACTCTGCATAAAGTATGCTCTATAAAACAAGTTTTTGCTGATACACACATCTAGAAGTGTCATGAAATGAAAATCTACACTGTATGCTCAGTTCTCTCCTCAAGGAAAATGACAAATTTGAATGCAGTAAGGGACAACACGGGGATGGTGCAACGTTTATCTATTTAAAGTAGGCTCAGAACAGCAAAGCTACATGTATGCTTACCTCAGCAGAAAATACAGGGCCAGAAGCAAATAACTTTTGAGACTGATCAAAAGCACCACAAAGGCCAACAAATGTTGCCATAATATACTTTCTCTGAAAAATGAGGATTCAGACACAGAGGGATTCATCCTTACCTGATGTTTCCAATGCCTACAATCTACATCTAAGTTAGTCATCCCAAGTGCCTGGTTAGAGGGTGTATTTTCAGATATGGTTTGTCCATTCTACACTTAACTTCATATTTAGGATGGGAGGTGCTGGTTTTTCCCTTGTTTAGACTGGAGATGTGTGTTCCTCCCTGTGGCCTATAAAGGAAGTTGACCTGAGGAACCCACCCAAAGATGTCTCTGCATTACACACACACCCAATCCCTTACTGATGCTGAATATAGGTTACTCTGCACATTGTGATTTGTCATTCTTACTTTCTCCCAGGTAGTGTTCTTGAAACTATGCAAGGCACAGAGAGAACAGGAACTTGGGAAGATATTTCATCTTGGGTCATGGGTGACAATTTGCCAGTGACACAGTCTGTCAGTACAGAGTAGTTTACAGGGTCACAAATATCAGCTTTACCTATACTGCCCTCCAAGGACAGGGGAAGACCTGGAGCTCAGCGATGCCTCCCAAATGTTCACACAAAGTGAAGTTCAGAATAACCATAAAAGTATCCTGCCCTCTTTGGTGTTACCACTGTGCTAAAATTAGTGCTGACTTTCATGTTAATACATAAATATAAACTTATCAGAATTTTTGTCCCATGAGAAATTTTCTTTAAGTGGCTTTTAGGTCACTTTTAAATACAGTGTCACACTTTGAGGGCTGTCTAATATTGCAAACACATTAACAAACTGAGTGCTGTCTCTTCCACTGGGACTAGGTGAGAATTAATCTATTAATGCACAATACACAAAGCCAAATTTAACTTCTAATTTGCCTTGTTCCTTAACATAGGAACAAGGTAGGAAAAAAACACTTTGGAAGTGCCAGCTAATTGATGCATTTTATGCTCACCAACAAAACCAAGAATGCATAGAGCAACGGACTGGTTGGTTTCTGGAATTAGTGCCAACACTTCAGAGCTTCCAAGCTCTAAGAGTTGTTTTGTAGATGTGAAGTTCATGACTTACCTCCATCCTAGGTACTTGCTGCTACTGGTCCCGCTTACTGGTATTACTAGTAGTACTACTGCCTAGGTACTTCTTGCTGCAGATGACAACTGCAGAAAACCAGGGGAGCTAACAACTGCTTTACCCAGACCAGAGACATGGAAAATAAGAGTCATTTTGCAAGAGCAGAAATTGCTCTGAGAAGAATCTGGGAAAGGTCTGATCATCATATTATGTTGTTAAGACTGGAGAATGACAGTGGAGGAGATTTTGCCTGGGAGTTCTATTTTCTTTGGGCAGAAGCTCCACAGGTTATTGCCTGTAAACTTGTCTTTGTGGCGGTGACATCAAATCAAAGCCTTAGACAAGAAAGTATGGCTTGCTGGGATGAAATTTCCAACACATGAAGAAGTGAGACGAGGAAAGGGTTCCTCAGCAGTCATTCTCCTTTTACAGGCTCCAAGTAGCCTTTTTTTGCTATTCACCTTTTTTTTCATGTTTTTGCTTGGCTTTTTGTTTGGAGGCATTTTCTAATTTAATGAAGAGACTATGAACCGAAGCATCTGTCTGCATTTTGCCAGTGTTACTGTGTCTAGACTCCCAAGAGGGAAGGGAGTACCAAAAGTTAATTTATGCAAGTTCATTTAGCCCAAGGTCTTTTCCCCTCTTGTGTGCACAGGACTGACCTTTCCCAGAAGCTGCCTTGACTTGTGCCTGGCCTGTTGTCACTACCTCCTTGATTTTCTAGTTTTTCATGCTGCGGATGTGTTTTACCCTGCATTTCTGGCACCAGTAGCAGACTCACGCCCTGCATTAAATTCACAAGCAGCATCTTAGCATTCAGAAAGGTAAAGCATGAGTATCAGTTTGTCAGATAAAGTCAATAAATGCTTGTGATTCAGAAAAGGCCAGCCATGTAAACAGAATCCCAGTAGGCAATGCCTGCTGTAACACCTTTCATCCCGGGATCATGTCAGGCCAGGAAAAAGCTCCGCCTCCAGAACACTGCAGTCACAAATATGCTGCTTGCTAGAACACAAGAAAAGTTTTCCTTTTCCAGGACACCATGGTAAAGGAGCCTTAGTTTGCACATGTCCATCAATCACTGTGCAATCAGGATATAACCAAACCACGTGTTGGCTAATAACACCACAAATACAGGAAACAGCCTGATGAAAGTGTTTAAAGAAAAATATATTTATATCGTGGGTCACCAGGAAACAGCTCCCAAGCAGAGTTCACCAACACCTTATAACTCCAGCTAAAGGAGATCTTCAGAGCCCAAGTTAGTGAGCTGGCACTAGCTCAAGGTTGCCTTGAAAGTTATCTTTTCAGCGCTGTTTTATCCCAGCCACAACCTTGAAGAAAAGTGGGTCAAAGCGTCAAAGGTGGCATTCTAGACCTGCTGCAAGCAAAGAATTTTTGAACAGCTGCTGGAAGTTTCCACAATGAAATGCAGAGGAAAAAGAGAGGCAGAACAACTTCCTTAAGAAAAATAGTATATTTTGAAAAATGAGGACACTGTGTGGTAGCAGTGTTTTTCTCTTCAAAGTCCTCTCTCTCTCTCACATCAACTTCTTACATATGCTTATCAATTTATGTCTGAAATTATGCATCAAATATTCTACATCTTATTTCACTCTCCTTACTTTTAAGTATCTGTCCCTCTTCTAGCTGCTGAATACATGTGTTAACAGTAACATATAATTTTGTAAATATCATTTTAATATAGACATTTAAAATATCTGATTATTCTTCAGTTATAAAAACCCCCAAATAGCTTTTTCAGCTTTCCAAAAAATTGAGTTTTACTGTCCATAATTTTATATATAAAAGTCTGTACATCTATTTGCCATTTCAGGTTATGTATATGTACATTAATAAAAACATTATAAAAATAATTCAAAACCAAGAGCAATTCACAAGTAATAGGTGTTTCTTAGTGATTAAATATCCACTGCACCAAAATTAATAATAAGGAAATTGTTAAAATACAGTAATAAAGGGATGTGTACATCAAAGTTAGAAGCTGACAGACTAGAAATTATTGAATATCTAAAATTAAAATGCCAAAGCTGGATCTGCTAAATAATGAGAAACCGATTGACTCAATTACCTCAGAGGAAATGAGTTCAGCAGTATAGAAATTAGCAATCAGGTCAATGGGTATCAAATAGAATATTTTATAATTTTTTTTTTGAGATAGCAGTCTTTCAGATGAGGAATATGTCATGTAGTAATGCATGGCCAATGAGATGAACTCTTACAGCTGTGATTCGTATGATCAGTGAGCTAGAACCTCATTCAGAGTGACAACATTTGCCATGTTTAATTAAATAATTAATTAATTCTGCATCTAAATCTTATCAGGTATCTTAAAACAGGTCACAGATAAACTAATTCATAGATATTAGATTGATTCACTCCATGACCAATTTATGACTGATAATTTCTATAAATTATCTAATTTATTACAGTAAGTAAATAAACATCTCTTCTAAAGAAATCCTGGCTGATACACAGAAAATCTTTAACCTCTGATACACAGAAAACCTTTAAACCTTTAACCTTTCATGACCTGAAATGAACTGAATTTCCAAGATGTCTTACTAATTCTTTATTACTATATTCTAATGTCATTGCAACTGATTTTTCTATTCTTTGCCAGTGCATCCAGTGAAGATGGAGGGAAAGCTTTTGGCCCTCCCTCCTTAGACATTTGTCTTGCAGCTCGATAGGAGCAGCACTGAGTAAGCAGTTCTTCCTACTTTGACTTGTTTATTTCTTCTTTAGCTGATGGAGAAAATGAGGTGTTTAAAAAAGCCTCAGAAGTCCTGGCTGCTTAGGCTGAGTTATCTCAGGTTTCCCCTGCCTTTTCTGTGATGAGTTGGAACGCTCATTATGTCACACAGACACATTCACGGGGACAGAGCTGTGCTATGCGCCAATCCTTGTCAAAATAAGCGAGAAAAACAATGCCCCTGAAAAATGTACTGTCATCCTGACATTTGCTCTCTAGAGGGAAAAAAAAAAAAAGGGGAAAGGCAATGGAAACAAAAGGCTAGTCTCACAAGCCTGCTGAAGGAGGCAGCACAGGTCGTGGGCAGCAGTGTGACAGTTACAGAATGCACATTATGGATGTGTGGGACCCACCTAAGGGATGTCCCTGCTCCAGAGGAGTTTCATAACAACTGAGCTGTGGGCTGCTCCTTGATGGTCTTGTAATCCCTCCCCTTGATGCCTCTCTGTTTTGTGTACTATTCTGAAATACTCCAAGCAGAATGAGAATGAGTCAGTAAGAGGGAAACTTAAGCCCCAGTCCCCTTCTTAATCCAGTTTGTTCTTGGCTTATATTTACAAAGCCAAGATAAGCAACAGCAGAAGAGGCTGAGGCAGTGTTGTCAGAGGACATGTGTGTTCACCCCACATCCCTGGGAAAGACCAGAATGATCTTAAGCAGGAGAAGAAGGTGAGCCTTTGACTGCAACAGCCTGAGCGAGGCAGAGGTGTAGCCCCAGGACAGGGTGGCCAGCCCTGCCTCCAGCAAGCTGGCAGCTGCTCTGAGGCAGAGAGTGAATAAAAACAATCCAGCAGCAAAGAGAAGCAGAGGCAAGTGGCTGATGTAACACAGCCTCAGTCCACCAGCCAACCCACCACTTTTAAGGACTAACAGGCTTCCAATCAGAATCTGAAAAATAAAGAGGATAAGACATTGAATTACTATCAGCAGGCCAACCACAGTGGTTTGAGGAAGGAGAGGCAGCACATTTCTCCCCTTCTAGCAGCGTGATATCTGTCCCCTTTTTCTCTTGTCAAGAACTTCACCCTGAAGACAAATGTGGGAACAACCATTTCAAAAAAGATCAAAGTAAACTCCTCTGACTTTTCCTTGCAGCATGCTGTCATTTTTATGTAACCCAGTCTTTCAGCAAAACTGAGAAAAATACCATGAATTATTATCAGCCACCTTGAAACAGTAGGGGCTTTTTTGTAAATATGTTATTCAGAGAAAAACACTTTGCCTAGGTCTAATCAGAAACTAATTAGAATCAGCATATGTTTTTCTGCACAGTTACTGTGTCATCTGGAACACGAGATGTACAAACCCAGAGCTAATCAAACTGGGATGCTTAACACTGGGAGCATTATCATCTGAAGAGTCTTCTGCAGTCAACAGAAAAAGAAATACCAGCATAATTCAACATACCTAGTATCTTGAACAATCCTCTAGAAATTATTATTGTTCCTCCTTGACTACAAAAGGGCTCTGAGAGTGTGATTTATTTGCATGAGCACTTGTAGCCAACACTGTTTTGGATGGCACAGAGTATCCACCCAGCCGGCACCTGGCCCCTTTGGAAGAGCACAGTCTCTCCTAAGTCTCATGGTATGTCTGCCTGGCCCAGGCAGGTGTCTCAGGTGCCCCAGAGAATCCCAAATTGCAACCATCAGCTGCACCATAACTATTTCTGCATGCCTCAGGTAGGGCCTGAAGTCATCAGTGGTGAGCCTGGGCCACTGGGATACTGCTACAGGCTCAAGTGAAGAGCATCAAAAGCTGAAGGAGTATGGCTTGGCTAAGAGAGAGCCAAGGAGCAAGGGAGCTGCTCAGGGCAAGGCATGAGCATGGAGGTGTTTGATCTTGAGTGAGGGGCTCCTGTGTGGCAAGGGGACTGCTGTGACACCGGCTTTATAAAGCTTACATGTCAAGCTCCGCCTGAATCCATTCCCAACTTATACCAAGTCATGAAGCCATCAGACTTTGCGGGCTTCCCTAGGTAGGTATCGATGAGGGGACCGCAGAAACTGACAGGGAGTCTTTGGCCAAGCCCCACAACCAACCTTCTCCCCGGTGCCCAGATGGTGTAATGATTTCTCACGGGAAGCAGGAGCGCACTCTGTGTTGCAGTTCAGCTGTAGCTTTACTGAAGGAACGAAGATCAGGTCTAGGAAAGGAGCGGGTGTGAAGGAAGGTGATGAGAGGGTGACACAGAAGCAGAGAGGAAGCAGGTGAACAACTGCAGCTGAGGGGAGGCAAGGGACAGAGCGCGGACGCAGTTTTCCCAACAGCGCTTGCTAGCGAGCCAGAAGTGAGTGGCAAAATGCCCCAAACAGCGGCGTGGTAAGAGTTGGGAAGGGAAAGGAAGGTAGGAGGGCCTGCGAGAACTTGAGCCAATGGGAGAGGAGATCAGGGGAGGAGATTTGACATCAACATCCAATGGGGAACGAGAGAGGTGGAACTTGGGGGACACAACAAATGGGAAAGCAGAACAAAAGGAACTTTCTAGAACTTTGGGAAAATTGACAGCTTGACTGACATGCAGCTGCCTGCATCAGGGGCAAGGAACTTGGGGTAGAACATACAGCTGATTTATATATAGGAATCATCCCAAGGCATTTCTTGGGTACTGTCCCCGACCCCGGTTCCTACAAGACTTATAAACACAAATTCCATTTTCCTGCAACATTTTTTATTCTACACCTATTGACATTATCACAGTTCTAGAAATAGCACTTAAAGAGAAACAACCAACGAAAAAGCCAGAATGTTCAAAACTCTAATCTTCGGCCACCACTAAATTCTTCTCTGTCAGATTTTCCTGCCTGATGAACATGCCATTTGTCCTTTTGGTGTTCCCTTTTGGATAAAGCTAATATGTTCCTGTATCTAAAAAAAAAAAAAAAACTTCAGTTTTACCATTAATCATAGAAGTAAGACGTTCATGTGAAGCAATTCATTTTGGGGCAACACACTAGACTTTTAAAAGGAGATATGAGAGGTTTTCCATCTTATGAGGATCGATGTTGTTGTGCAACCAAGAGAAACTTCAGTCCATTTTTCAAACCATCTGAAGTCCCATGTATTGAAGAAAAATCATTTGGCACATATAGTTTCATTTCAACTGAAATTTCTGATTCTATATGACTACAGTGATATTTGTAACATTGGCCACCAAAGACTGTCACTGATATTCTGCCAAGCAAAATGCAACAGTCTTCCAGGCTAATTGCAGATTTTATTTAAACAAATGTGCAAGATATTTCACTCTGCACAATTGAAAACTGTTCACGAGATTTACAGTCAGTAGGTAGTGATGTGTAGTATACACTAGGGAATTTCAGAGCATACAAAGGCACAGTCCTATCCTGCTACAGCACTATCCTAAGGCAGGTTCCTGAGGTGGAAATCTATGCTGTCTGCGCAGAAAAGCAGCATCTGAACTCTATCTACGCTGATTTTTATTTGGGCACCTATAGCAGATATCTCAAGTCAGGTCCTGAAATAACACCCACTTTAAGTAATTCGGAGACCAATAGAGAGGCGGATAGAATGCTAATACTGAAATACTTGTAGACCAACAAAGACTGACATAGAAGTAGGAGGATGGACTGCAAACACTTTCATTCATTTGTTTAAAGTAAATATATTAATGTGTTGGTCCTCTATGTTCAGGAACACCAAAACACCACTCAGATATTATATTTAAACCAACTTCATTTTTCACAAATGCTCCAGCATGTTCAACTTGTTAGGACCACTGTGTGTCTGATGAAGCTGACTGTGCTTTGACTGCTAGGTGCACGGATGACTGTTTGTCCATCACACTGAAAAGTGGGAGGAAGATTGTTCGCATGCGACATTGACCAGGCACAATCTGCAGAACTACCCAAAGAACAACAGCTTTGTAGAGGTCTGGCCTTTTCAACCTTTAGGTTGGCAGCAGAGAAACAGCTACATGCAGAATTGTTCTTAAACAACAGAGATGTTGCTGGTCGAACTAAGAAAGAGTGTCACCTTTGATGAGAATGAAGGACAGACGCTGTTGAGAAGTCACAGAAGCATCGCTGTTGGAAGCCAAAGAAGAGGACATGATGAAAACCCTTGAAGATGTCAGACTATATACTGTGAAAAAAGAAAGGTTTTGCAGATATTCTTTCCATGGGCACCCACAAATCATCCAAACACATTGGACACAAGCCCAGCTCCATGCCCCAGGACCTTGGCTGGCCTCCAAGAAGCACCATGAGCAATTGGCTCAGGTGAACTGCAGAAGCTAAGAGAAAGTATAAAAGAATGTGTAAGTATCTGCTTGCAATGAAGCTTCAGCCAAGAAGAACACTGATGCTCTTCCCCTTGCAACAGCTACATATAAGTAAAATAAATCAAATATTAAATATTAACCTGCTGAAATGTATATACTTAAAAACTGTACATTAACTTTTAGTCATAGCATTTGGGCCCCATGACAAGACAACCTGAGTAGATTTAGTTTTGTCTTTGTAAATTATTATAAAATTTCTCTAAAACTTGTTCCACAGACAAACAAAAACTTAAGGGGGACAAAACAAGGTCAATCCAAAGCTAACAAGAGCCCAACAAAAAATCCTTGAAGCTGAGTGATACACCAGAGTTATTTACTAGTGAGATAGGCAGTGCATGTGCTTGATGACAATAATAATGCTGTTATCAACATGGAAACGTTGGGTTTAAACTTAATCTCTTCCCTGATAAACTCTCCTTTCACCAGCCCAAGGATTTATAGCTAAAAGCATTTCAGACACAAACTCAGGACCAAAGTGTGTATCTGTTTGTCCCATTTCTGTAAGGATTTGAAGACAGTGCCTGTGAAATGCAAATGCTTAAACTCCAGACGCCAGAAGCTGAGGAGCAGAGCTGAAGGATCTGAGAAAGTCCCTGAGGAGCCATACAGCTAGTAAAATGCCAGTGCAGCCAGCTGTGCTGAGAGCTGGCCCAGGGCTCAGCAGCACTCTATGCTCAGAGCAGCAGCTGAGGCAGCAGAAGTGGAGGTGGCAGTATCCACCCGGCTGCAGCAAACCAGGGGAAACAAAAGTAATGAGTGGATACTTAGCGTTCACACAAGGTCTATAGTCGTGTAAGGAAAATAAAAGCCTTGTGCTAAAAAGTTCAAAAGTTCAAAG
Source organism: Ploceus nigricollis (assembly GCA_013399945.1). Lineage (NCBI taxonomy): Eukaryota > Metazoa > Chordata > Aves > Passeriformes > Ploceidae > Ploceus > Ploceus nigricollis. The sequence goes on along the minus strand of VXBC01008933.1, from coordinate 1,126,997 downwards.
AAGGTCTTTCAACTTTTTTTCAGCAGTATATGAAAAGCCTTTTTGCTTTTCCCTAAGATGCATATTTATTTTGAAAATCATGTATAAAAAATCTATTTCTGCTTCCAATTTTTACGGGGTTGCAAAATTTTTTGTTAAATTATCACTAATTATTGTAATTAGTCATAGAAATGTCATTTCATTTTTGCTGATAAAAGACATGTTCAAAACAGCTGAAATCAGAAATGCGTTTCTTGTACATACACATTTCAGTAGCTTAGACATCATTTTAAAGTTTTCCCCAACTTACTGAAGTGAGAGAATTCCATGACCAAATCTGGTGATTAGCATGGGGTGAAAAAAATCTAAATCAAAGGTAAGCCACAGCTACAGCAGGAGGAATGGAGTGACAAAATAACACTGCTTCCCACAAATGGAGAGTCAGTCATTGAGGAATCAGTCAACATCATGCAACTAGGCCATAAATGCCTGAATACATGCTTTGCACTGAAGTGCAGAGGTACACAGAGCTTTCTCCAATGTCCAGGAAAAAAAATGGCAGTGCCTTTCTTCCACTTTTGTCTAGCCTGTGATGAGGAGAAAAATTAGTATATAACACTTTGAGAACAAAATTCCTTTCCTGACAGTAAGAACAGAATGTACAGATTATCATGTGGGTTTTGTTGTTGGTTTGCCAATAGTAACACTCAAGTTGCGACATGCAGCTTTATAATACAGTAAAGTTTATTTTGTATAGATTTTTTTATTAAAAATTGCCTCCCAGGTTGCTTTGCTAAATATTGGACTAGTCTCAGTTAATCAATAAATACAGCTGCAGAAGAGGAGAGCTGTCAGATCTGTAAGCAAGGAAAACAGTTTTCAGGTGGTTTGAGCACTAGGAATTGCCTCCTCCTTCAAATGTCCGCTAACGAGTGATTAGGATGCGCTCTTGGAATATAAAGAGTTTTCTAAAGAATATTTTGTTCTCTGTGGCATTTAACGTGGTCTGCTTCAAACCAGAAGCTGTCACCATCCACATACTAGACGCAAGACAGTCCTAGAGTAGCCAGGAGGAATTCAGACCGCTTAGCTGAGGAGGGAACACCATAGACTTCCCATGACAGCTGTCCAGAGCCCATCAGTAACAGTGCAAGGGCAAAAAAGGGGGCAAGAAAAGCTGGGCCCTCATTTTGTGACACTGCCCCACCTTTTTGAGCACTTGCCTAACATGCAGGATATTTTGCCTCCAGGCCCAAGGGTTCAGAGTTTTATCTTCCCAGTTCTTCTAGTTAGACATGGAAAAAGTGAGCATTTTCCCACATTAGTGCTTCTGGAGAGAAATTCTCCCAAAGCAGAGATAGCAGGAGTAATGTTACATCTCTTTAAAAATCCCCTCAAAGTATACCATATAAATCCATGCAAATATAAACAAAATCTGATGGATCTAATCTGGTCAACAGACGTAACAAGCCTCATATAAACAAAAGAGATTTTCACTGTTACTCTCAAATTTTTCATGATACAATACCTGCAGATAGATGTGTAAAATTTTCATATATCTTTTCAAATTAAGGCAAAATTCCTGCTACATCCAGGAATCCTTCTCCATCTGCCTGGGCTTCCTTTTGCCATGTTTTCCCATGATCTGGCTGTGCACAGGTTTACAGCATGTTTCAGAAGAGACTTGGCCTCAAGAATTACCTTTTAAAAGGTACCCTTTGCAGGCAAAATAGGCAGCAAGGGAGAAAAAAAAATTTGCTTAACGTCATGTCTTTTACAGAATCTTATATTTTCAAATAGATTAGGAAAGTATCAGCAACATCTTCATTCAAGCCCATTCATTTTTAGATTATAACCCTCCGTGGTTTTAGGTTCTTTTTTAATTTTCCAGGGGTCAGTGCACAGACACAATTTACTACAGCATAGTTCAGTTCTATTTCAAGTACAGAGTGCTAACAGGAGCCCATAATAAGCACTGCTCATTCCAGTTTCCCTTATAGTGCTGTCCTTGACACTTCCCTTAGCAGTGCATTAAAACCAAACTAGGCCAGCCCTATGTGATCAACAGAGTGCTGTTTCTACATTGTGAATCATCAAGGGATTCTTTACAACAAAGTTTAACTTTTGAAACTGTTTATAAGGGTTCCTCATTTCTGTCTTTTAATTAATATACCCTGATCTATACCTTCAGACTAGTAAGTACTGTTAAAGTAAACATTTGCACAGTCACAAAAGCAAGACCCCAGAGTGTGAAGTCCTTGGACACACTGCTGGTGTCCCTGCTAAGGTTAGCCTGCATTTTCTGATGCCAACCACAGCAGAAAAAAAACTTAGAGTAGGAGTAAATGGCAAACACCGGAGGATGGATTAATAGCTCTCTGGCACTTTGAAGTCTACATCCAGGAGTGAAAATGAGGTGCAGTTAAATGCCAAGTATCATAGAAGTCACCAAACATAATTCCTCTCTTCAAAAGTGAGTTTAGAAGTTGAAGTGGGGAATTAACTTCAGACTGGAGGTCTGTATTTAGACCTAGCAAGAAATCATTGAAAAGAAAGAATGGCAACCCTGAGACACAAATGAAATGAGCTGCCAAGCAGATTTTTCACAGTCATGATAATTATTTTTGAAATCTCACAGCTTGATTTTCTCCAAGTAGAAAGCAATTCTCCTCACTATTCTCTTTCATGACAACTTGGGCACCAGCTCCCACAAAACTGATTTTCACTTGCAGTGGTATTGTTAATTATTATAATGAGATATACAAGTATCTAAGGCTCAAAAAAAAATCCAGATATGGTGCCTCATTGTCTATTTAATTAGAACATAATAAGTGTAGAATTTATCCTTTTCAATGTTTTGCAGACAATTTTCACATGTGGTAAGTCTGTTAGAAATTTCATGCATAGCTAGATTTAAAGCTTCCCTGATGTTTGTCAGATACAGCTGAAGTAATGATTTTGTGTGGTAGCTATAATTAGGTGACATATTGCCATGATTTTCCCTTTTTCTCTCTTCTTTTTTGCAACTCAGATGTCAAAGCAAATTATCGATCAGCTGTGAGATGTAAGGTCAGTTATAGGGAAAAAAATTAAACCTCAATTTTCATTAGTTTTTTATTTAAATTTGCAAGTTCCTGAAGCATATTGTCACGCAGACAAACTGAGTCTCCCACTCAGTTCCGGTTCTTCTCTCATCCTAAGGCAGCCTGTCATTGAAATGTTCTCACCTGGCAAGTAATCACTTTTTTCAATTGGGATCTCGGTGATTGTGTGTCCTCCTCACAAGAACTATCACCCATTTCGGATTTTTGATTCTTCTGACAACAGAAAAGGCAAGAACTGAAAGGAGAAATAGTCTGCACAGTGTTTGAGAGATGGCCAGTGCTGCCTGGGTGCAAGCAAGGAGCACCCCCTGAGGAGAGCAGACCATGAGATCAATCCCCACCACCCCAAGAAGCTGTCCACAAAGCTTTTGGCAGCAATTGGCACCTTGTGCTGGCAGATGCTCTCACAGCTGCTTCTCAGAGATCATGTAGAGACATGGTTAGAGAAGCAGACTCTCCTTTTCTCCACTTCTGCATAGCTTTTCTAAATCAAGGGCAGGAGGCAGTGGTAGGGGATTTCAGAAATGTCCTTCTGCTATTTCCAGCTGTGTCCGCTCTCCCGGTACCCAGATGAGTGATGGGGTGGGCTTCTCTGAACTTGCTCTGTCAGTTCCCTTCACCACCAGCAGCAAGGAACACAACCCATCTCATCCTCAGGTAGACATTTAAAGCAGAAGAGGTGAACCACATTTTGTAAATTTCAAAGGTGCTTGGGAAGTCTTCTATCTAGCAGAAAATGTACAAAAAGACAATGTAAGTGTCTGAAATTATGCAATGTAAGTCCCACTCCAGAGATAATGATCTAATCCTTCCCTGCACACACCATGCTAATGTTTTGGGAAATATACTTTCATCAGTACCTTTCATAATGACAGACACAAAGTGGAAGTGAAAAATAATTTGCCTTTGCTTTCATTTTAAATTTCTTTTCTGCACTGTTTGAAGCTTTGGTTCTTTCTTGCAGAAGCTGAATTCTCACAGAGGGGGGAATTACACTACCCATTCAACAACAGAATTTTGCATTTCTCTTAATACCTAAGTATTAAAATCTAAATGCTTCTTAATAACAAAATAGTATTTTATACTATATAGCAGTTATTTTATTAAGGTAATTATATTGGTATATGTTAATGTTAAACAATAATACCCTTAGTAATATATAAATGTCTGATTTCCAGCTTAGTTTGCAATTTCTTAAATAATTTTTTTTGCATCTCATTGGCTCAGATAGTTACACTATTGATAATTTGAAGATTTCAGCAGTGTTAAATCAAATCCTAACAATCTTGAGACTTGTCTGAAACCCAGAAGTAGTTGCCTTTCTTTTCTGCTTTTGAGCTGATTGACTCAGGCTCAAACTCCTTTAAGTGGTACTGGGTCAAATTAATGCCTTGCTGCCTCCATTCTTTGCAGTACCCACCTCCCTGGTGTGACTGCACTGACCAAATATCTTGCTCATTTTGCAGGGTGAAGGGCGGTGGCAAATAAATCCCAAGAAAAAAAATCTTACCACAAGGTTATGTGATGTTTAAGCAGTTACAATATGACAACACCACCTCCCTGAGCTGCAGCTGTTTTTTCCTACTCCAAACACGAGCAGACTAATGATTTGCCTCCTCACCTCTTTCTTCATACCTCTGCAGCTTGTCAATGAATCCTGTACTATTTCTAACATTAGTGCTGTCTTGCTTTCAGTCTCCTGCTGAACAGCATGTCAGTAGGTGGCAGCCCATGGCTCATTAAGGCGGTTCTGCGGTGCTAAATTCATAGCACAGTCTGGATTTACAGCTTTTTCAGTGGACAATTTATTATTTTAATGCCTTTTTCCACCGTCTGTTATACTGGGAATGATGGAGACTAGCAGTAATGTGTCTAAATCCAAATTTTACTGCAAATTGCCCAATTTTATGTTCTCTAAACTGTGGCCCACAGTCAGACATTATTATTCACCATGTACAATGTGTAGTGAAAGATTGGCTGGATATGTATGATCATGCATTACTGCAGTTATTCCCAGGGGGAATTGAAAAGAGCGGTTCAGGATACACCTCTCAACAATTTTTCAACAAACATGGAAAGATCTCTGATTGCTTTTGAGAAGGAATAAAAAAAAAGATGAAAATCCTTTGTGATCTTTTCATACTGAGGGGATCCTTCAGAAGCATGTCCAAAATTGTGCATGTAGCAACCAAAATCCCAATAGCTAGAAACAAGCCCTGTTAATTGTTCACCCTCAGTGACTCAGTAACACAACATCAAGAGCAATCAGAGAAAACGCCTCCACTGCCCATGCAAAGCAAGCAAAGAAGGGACATGAGCTTCTGCTGAAGCAATGGTACACACAGCATAAGCGTGTGAATGATTGTGTGTATGTGTCCATCTGTACCCTCTTTCTGAGTCTTTGTCACACCCACTGTCACATGGTCAAATCTTGTCAAAGTGGGTTGGGAGGATGATTCATCCTCACTGGTGGATAGCTCAGACCTGACAAACTGTTCATTTGAGGGTGTTTTTTTTCAGTTTATAATGTTAAAAATAGGAATGTGCAAGTTGCCTCATAGGATGGCCACATCTCCAAGCTCCCAGCAGAAACAAGTTCCAGCACAGCAAAGTACAAATGCAATAGAGCGTTTGCTGGCTGGAAAAAAGACCCTCAGGACAGCCCCAGCAGGCAGGAAAAAGGGGGAGGACAGGAAGGCTGGTAGTCTGTCCTGGCATGTCTGTCCTGGAAGAAAGGGAGCCAGGCTTAGAGAGCAGAGGCGGTTTCTTCTTCCCTTGTCTTGTGTAGAGCTGCTGTGATACATAGTGAGAGGAACACTTCCACCTCTGTGTGACCATGAAGCATAGAAGCAGATTCATTTTTACCATGGAGATGTCCTGACAAACACCATTACAGAACTCCTGACTTTGCTGGCAATGTTTTGAGCCTTGCAGCAGCCAGAAGAGAAGGCTCATCTCCTCTGATAAGCAGAGGATTTCATGCAGCCTGTATGACTGAGGTGCCTGAGTCCTGAAGCTGAGCAGGGCTCTGACCACAGCTTACATGACAGTGACACCTGCACAACCTGCCTGCACTTCAAAATCACCCCAGCAGAGACAACATATTCTCAGAAAGCTCAGAGGAATAAAAGGGAAACAGCAAAACAGGTTACCAGGACTGAGCTTACTAAGGGGGAAGAGAAAGCGAGAGACTGAATCGTTCTTTCAAAGGCAACGTGCTCTGAAGGAGCCAAGAGGACTTGGTAAAACTGTTGGCATGGATTGACACATCCAGTTATCACTACCACCCCCTCTCTTATGTTTCATGACCCATAATAGCACAAGCTCAGCACTGAACCAGACTCAGAAGCGTACACAAAGACTTGCTTTAACCTGCTCATCCCCACTATCTAGAAGTTGGGTAGATGATTCTGTTACCATTTTGTTAGAACTGATATCGATAGGAAGACCATGAGCAGGCTGAAACCTCACAGACCCAGCAGGTCTTGGTTACTGTTCTCGGATATGCCGCTGGGGCGGACATAGGTCAGCAAGAGATGGTGGGTGCCACACAGCCTTAGTGGAGACTGACCTGCATTTTAGGCTCCTTAGGGAGATCTAGGAGGGGAAGGCAGCTAATCCCATGGCTGCCTGATATCCCTGTCAAACGTATGGTAACAGGTCAAGCAACAGTCCTGTAAAAACAGGGGAGAACTGGTAAACAGACTGGAAACATTGGAGTGCCTGAGAAAAGGCAGACTTCACAGCACTCAGCAGGAAAACCATATTTGACTGACAAGAAAACAGTGGCAGGAGTGCAGAGGCTTGCCCAAAATCACTCAGGCAGTTACAGATAATTAGTAAAGTTGAGCTTCAAGTACATAGCCCTGTGTTTGGTCCTGCTTCTCCCAAAGATGTTGATGTGGTATTAAGGACAAACTGATGGATAATGTCTTTCAGATGTCAGGTCTCCTGTTTAAAGCATGGCTGGGTTTTTGTAGAGTTGTCAGCCACAGTTTTGAATCAGGAGCTAAAGAGCTGATTTTCCAAATTAGATTGCGGGTTCGTATCAAATGTTAACTTTTCTAAAAAAATTCCCTTTGAGCTCTCCTGCGGTGAAATTCTTATTGCAAATCCCTTAGAGACTACCTTCTCTTCCTCTGAAACACTTCTTTGGGTCTGATATTCAAATTGAATGGTAGAGAAAGGATGTAAACACAAAATATTTTGAAAGCAACAGAGTTGTTTGGTGAGGTGTTAAATATATGATTTCTGTTTTCACTTTGAAAAAGAATGAAGGAGGTTTCTCAATAGTGAGCAGGAGCACCAGTGGCCACCTGCACTTGGGGCTCTCCCTTCTGTGCGTCCCTCCAGACCCATCCACATATATTTCTCCCTCCTCCAGGGATAACTGCTGCACCTGGAGATTTCCCCATCCCTTTTTCTGCAGGAACAGCATCCAGACTCAACTCACACTCTGCATTCAGCCCTTTTTCCTGGCAGCCCTCATCAGGCCTTTCTGAGCAAAACTTGTGCTACTGCTCTCTGCTTCTCTCAGATGTGACTCAAGCACAGACTCACACAGTACAGGGAAAATTGTAGACCTCAAATAAGGTCTTTTCCCACACTTGACTTTCAAAGAAATTAGCCCAGAAGGCTAGTAAATCAGATGAAAATCCAAAGTCAGCATTCTAAATGTCTCAAATTTCTGCCAGCTGGAAGCAGTAGAGCACATACCTTGACCCTCACATGGCGTCCTTTGTACCAGCCTCTCCCTTCTGTCTATAATGCTGTGGGACAAGTTCGTGACAGGAAAGGATTTAAGTAACACCTTTGTGTCAGAGGGGCTGTACCTCTTATGGTACCAATGTCTAACCACAACACCAGCTGTGAACCTATTCCCCTATTTTCCCACCTTCTCCATATGTCCTCACTGGCATTTTTACCTGACACAGTTTTTGTGCATGGCAGACATGGAATGAACAGTCCTGGAATAGCATTGCTCTGTTGCCCTCCAAACTCTAGCTCGGGACTCAATCCTAATGATGTATTGAGTGCATTTTCACCCTTAGTGAAGCCAAATATGTTGGTATTAACCTCCTAGCAGCTCCTTAGAGGAGTGAGAGGTGCTGTGCAAGTCCATGAAGTCACCAAACAAGGCTAGCTGCTAGCACCAGCCTTACCTAGCAGCAATACTCCTAAAAGAGAGGTTAATGGGCACGAGTGACAGCCCCATTCATAATCATTTTGAGCATTTTTAACAGGAAATGAGGCTTTTTGGGCTTTCTGTCACCAGATAATAAGGCAACACTGATCTGAAATGGAAACATCAGAGTCTTAAGTCCTTTCCAAAGTTGTTGCCTTTTTATTGAAATACAAACATCATCAGCTGCAGTGCTGCATGCCCCATCCCTACCCCACACACCTTGCAGGGCTGCTGTCCTCTGCACAAGCCAATTGCAGACAAGGCATGCAGACTGCAGTGTAAGTATATATGCAGACAGATGAATCCAGGGGATTCCACTCCATGATTTGGTCAGCTTTACTCTTAATGCACCACACACTTTTCTTGCAAGCCTATTAGCCACACTTTGCATCATCAGTGTCCAAACACGTGCTTGAAGATTATTTGCATTAAGTATCAGATGTCAATACATGTAATAAACAACCAACACTTAAGCGTGCATGAATTTTCTATTAAATTGGCTTGTTGTAACCTCAAAGAAAGAGATGTGAGTGAACACAGCTTCTCTTTGAAATGCACATTTGCGACCTTTTCTGCCATTCAGTTGCCAGCTTACCTCACTTACAATGAACATCTTCCCGGGGAAACAGGCAGATTGCTCCGAGCCACATCTCTCATGTTCCTGGTAGCACAGCTCATCTTACCACAGGGCAAGACTGTCACCTAAAGGTGGGTTGGGAGGTGCCAACCCTCATTCACTCATGTGCTTTCTTCTGCACGATTGAAAGGAGGCAGAGACGGGGAATCCCCTCAGAGTTAAAAGGTAAAAGGAAACTGAGGCTTGTGCCTTGCATAGGAAGAACTTAGGCTTCAGTGATTTTAGTAGATGTCAATCTACTGGAACAGATCCTGAGTCTCCCTGTATTTTTCCTCACTTGTAGTTTTCATATTAACTGTTGATTGACTGCCTTTAGCTAGAGGCTTTTTTTGGGCCAAGATCTATAACTTCTAGTGACAGATATCTGAGCTGCACCTATTAGAGTACAAGTGACAAGAAACCATTCTGGTACAAGAACTTAACAAATTCTGAGCCTTTTAAAAAGTATTTGCATTCTTCAACCATATTCTTATGCATCATTTGAAGACAGGGACTGACTGAGCATATGTTAAAGTGCTCTGCTGCAGGAAACTATTTTGTGTATTACTGCCAAATTTCATTCTTCCCGAGCTGACTTTAAATGGATGGCTCGACAGCTGATGGCAGAACTGCTGCAGCAGCACAGAGCTCAGGGCAGGATAAAAGTCTAACCATGAAGTCTAACCACCTCTTCACATAGATTTTGCAGCCTTTTTTACTGTTACTGCTACACATGCAGCAGGTAACAAGTTTCAGTGAAGGTAGCTCAGTGCTCGTTAGAGTGCCAGTTACAGTGTTTGCATATGCATCAGTAATCAGGAGTAATGAGAGCTGGGTTTAGGTCCTGGTGCACCAGGGCTTGCTGTGGCTGAGCATTTCATCTAACTGCTGCGAGGCAGATGTTGCACTTTTACCATCTGGTGGGGCAAAGAAGGACAAAGGTGAAATTTTGAGAAACCACAAAACCCCAGTTATTTTGTTTCCTGTATCCTCAGGGATTAGATCTCCTGAAGAGGTGGCAAGCAAAGGGATGCAGATACTTCAGATAACAGTCACATGAGGCAGGAAAAAAAATCGGGGAAGAAAAAATCCTTCCCTATGTAAAGATGAGAGAATGAGCATTAGCTTAGTCCCTTCTATCTCACACTGAGCACTTGAAATCTTCTCAGCATGTAGAGAAGCACGTGGGAAGTGGACTCCTACACTATTTGCTCAAAATATATCCTAAACATGCACAATTTGAAAAAAAAAAAAAGTGCAAAAATATGTCACATTTTTCAGTGGGTTTTGTTTTTGTTTTACATCCCACAGTTTTCACACTGTAAACACAGTAAAGAAAGCCTCAGAACATTCAGTCTCTAAACCTTTCCCTGGTCAGTTGTTAATTAATGTTTTTTAGGGGGTTGGATTTTTGTTTTGGCTTTTGGTGGGGGTGGTTTTGGCTTGGTTTCTTGTTGTGTTGTGTGGGTTTTTTTTTTTTCCTGTAGAGCTACAGTGACCTCCAGTGGCCAAAAGAAGCCTTTCACGCTTCTGGACTTATTTTAGGAAAGGTAAAACTATCCCTGATTACTATCTATGTGTGACAGGTGGGTCTGGAAATGGAGACAGAAACTGGATCCCTGTACTTCTGGATCAAAGCTGAAGACTAACTATCATCGTTATCTTGAATTGAGTAACAGGAGAAAAGTTTAAAGTATTCATTATCTAGACATTTCTTTAGCTGGTATGCTTTTAATTAAACAGAGTTTATCTATCTATAAATCCTTCTAGCAACATCTCTGCATTTAGTGTTTCGTTTTAGAGGAATAAATTTTATGCCTTCTCATCAAACATGAACCCAAGCAGTAAAAAAACCCATCAAATATTGTAAAGTATGGAAAAGCAAATTCCAAGTTACAAGAATGAACAGCTAAAGTGTGAGAGAAAAGTGCAGAAACACATATACTAAGCACTAACTACTTTCTGGTACTATGCTTTAACAACTTTATATATTTCAGCTTCAGATGTGTGCAACAGCTTTGTTCAGTCCCATGCTGGACTGATGAAGTGTCATGGGAGAAGGGCTGTGATGGTGTAACCCTTATATGGCCCACACCCTGTTAAACCCTATTCTGTCAGTAGCCCTTGCCTCAGAGTGCAGACAGATTTTCCAGCCAGCACGCTCAACCTCCTCAGACACGGCTTGAGGTGGGAGATATCATCTTGTCCACCACTCATGTTTGCAAGTGACATTCTTCATTATGGTTTCTAGGTTACCAAAGTATTCCCATGGTTTCTGAGGATATATACTGATGCAGTCAGTAGCCTGATTGTTGGTAGGCATAAACGAAAAAAGCCTGGGTTCAAGAGAAGCTCAAATAATGGAAAAGCAATTCTTACTGATCCTTTTCCAAGTGGTGCTATGGAATGTACACATGCATTCACCACTAGTGGTAGCACAACCATTTTTCTCTTCTGCATACGCAGGCTCCCACTCCCCTCCACACAGCTACCTGCATTTTTTCATGCCCCTCCATCTCAATACCAGATTTCCAGGAAAACCTTCTAGGCCTTGATAGGACAAGTGTTAAAGTACCTACAGAAGTATCATATTTAAAAGGCATAGGTATTCCTTCTTTTTGTGTCAAGAGCTTCCCTACAGGTTTATTCATGGTGCAGGTGACTCACATCAACACATCCCCCTGAGAGATGAGGGAGTCTTGGTTGAAAAAAAGACTGAAGGACAATGAAACAGAGGTGTCATCAAACTGACATGTCCCAGTAATATCATAAAACTTCAAGTAGCATCCCATAATACCCAAAAAGGAGGCAGGAGAGTCACTTAAGCAGTGACACAATCCACTTTGAATTATCATAGTACCTTGTCCCATCTTTGTCTCAGGATGGCAAGGCTTCTAGGTCCTTCATCCGTAGACAGATACAACAAGGGTCTTCCTGAACAGTCACGTTCTCCAGTTATTTAAAACCCACTTTTACATCCAATTTTATTAAAATATTATCACAATCTTTCTGTTCATCATTCAGCTCAGTTACAGCTGAGCTTTGGGAAAATGCACTGGCAAGAGACATACCCATTGCTCAGTGTGTTGGTCTCCTGTATGAACAGATCCCTGATCACAGCCCATGGTGGTACTGTGCATCTCTATTGGCACAAAGTGGCCCTAAACGTGCAAAAAAGGTGGTTTGATTTCTTTCTAACTTCTCAGAGCATCAGCACATTTATGTGGGGATTGCATTTCACATGAGAGAGCAGGCTGTTAGCTTGTTGGAAAAACTTTCTGGCTGAAGGAGGAGACCCCTGCCACTGTCAACCTGGATTGCAAGAAACAGCAGAAGGGTGGCATGAACTCCAAATGCTGAGACAAGGTCAAGTGAGACTCCTTGCATAGCAACAGGGGTACTACCTCCTGTTGCAATGACCCTCAAAAGAAGAAACCCTGTAAAAAGAGACTGAAAAATGGGATTTGTGTTTGAGGAGAGGGGAGGGGAGGGGAGGAGAGAGGA
>VXBC01008933.1:1057682-1114438 GCA_013399945.1 Ploceus nigricollis | reverse complement strand
GAGGAGAGGAAGCTCTTGATATATTTGAAGTGCTTGCTTTGACTCAAATTACCTGTCCCTCAGGCAATATACAAATTTGAGTCTCTGTGGGAACTTCATGGTGTCTGCATCCATCTGTAATGGACACAGCTTCAAGGGATCTGTTTCATACAAATAAGGAATCCATATCTCCTATAGACATCTGGTATCTGGCTTATGGACCACAACTGACTGAATTCTCTGTCTAATATCATAGGCTTATCTCTGAATTGCTGTCTTAGCTGGAGAAAAGATCCTCTTGGAAGAAAATACTAATCATCTAAAGAACTGGTTGAGTAAATTCTTCTAATGGCTAAGAGAAATGCAGTATACAAAAAAAAAAAAAGGATTTTTAATTTGCATGCTTGTCTTCAACATTATTTTGGTGAAATATTAGGTGTTTGCTTGGGGCTGCAAGGATATATCCAGTCCCTTCAGTATTATTTTTGATACTCCTTAGACAAATAGCAAAGAAGCAATGCCTCAAGAGGTCTGCCGAGTCTTCAAATTCACTTGTCATCAGTGTCTCCATACCTCCATTTGTATTACACAGAATTTAAACACTGTGGTAATGATCTAGTTTGCTTAAATTATAGATCTTCTTCTCCCACTAAAATAAAGAGCAGGTGTCTCTTGATCCAGACTGGAAAGTAGTGGTGCAGGATTTTATGTATTTGTCTATTGATTATGGCATTTATTCAAGAAGATAAAGACTGAAGTTCAAGGTTTTCTCATCCTGGAATTAGATGGGAACAATCTCTGCTTTGGTTCTGCATCTGGACTGCTCTGCACCCAGGAAGGTAGGAGTTATGGGATCAGATACCAGAGACCCAAGGCTAAGCTTAGCCCTGAATGACAAATGACAAAGCCCTTTCAGGTGGGAAGGTGCAGCAAGGAGTTTCCCAATAACTCTCTAAACTGAATATATGTTTTATATCAAACTTCTATGGGACACAAAAAAATGGATGAGGCCACACACATGGAAAAGAATCCCAGATCTATTCTTTCCTCCTCTTTCTATACTCTGACATCCTCTTTTTTCCCACAGCTATCACAACCTCTGGTAGTGCTGAGATTACAAGTGGGTATCCTTACATACTAAATAAAAGGCAGATTCCTCTTCACAGGCTGTGTCAGACAATTTGTATTCAATATTTTTTTCCTGAGTCTATTGTTCAGTTGCTTAAGGCTATTTTACATAGCTCAGCAATAATTTGCATATGATTTCTTATCTCTGCAACCTTTTGCACAGTTTGTTTAATAAAATTTTTTCCACTGCATTTTCCTGATTAGAATTTGCTGGGACTCTACAGACAAAGTTCGTTTGCAGTATAAAACAGTGAGTTTAACAGCACACATCAGTTTCAACAAACACACTTTGACTGAAGTTATTTGGTTTTTGTGCTTCTAGGAAAACCAGATTTCAAAAGTTGAAGAGTCTGCATCCAATGTTTGATCTGAGCCAAAGTCTTTCAGGCACCTGTCTTGGAACACTGAGTTCCACCCATTCTGGGAGACAGAGCACTAACAAGGTCCCCAGGCATTAGGTGTGAACAAAGATAGTTTCTACCATGAAGAAACCTGCACAGTTACCCGTCGTGTTTATACACTTTTACCAGTTGATACAGTACTGCTTGACTCTTGGCAGGAACACAGCCAAAATGTAATGACCCTTCTACTCTGCTGCCAAGGCTGAGCCCCTCAGAGTGCAACAGTCATTGCTGCACACAGGCGTGTAATAATCACAGGCATCCCACAAGCAACAATATTTTCTGTTTACATGAACTGCTTTCAAGCTTGAAAGAATGTGAGTAGGGTCAATAACGTGGAGGACAGATGGCCTATAGCTAATTTGTTATAATAATCATCTGATAATATATAATCTGAGTAATCCAATAAAGTAATCATCTCATACTAGAGGTTAAAAATCTCTAAAAATCAATTAATTTCTCTAGAAAATTCATCTAATTATGGACCTTCTAGGACATGAGCATTCAAGATTTCAGTGCATTTGGACTTGATGCCTGGATAGCCCCTAAGACTGCAGCATCTCTTAAGTAATCCTGATTTACTTCTCCCTTGATTTCCAATTACCTTTCTTCCTCAGAGGTAATCATAGTCACACTGGTATATTTTAGGGTCTTGTATTTCAGGTAAGTGGCATAACTGCTGTGCTGTGATGCACAGGTCTTTAAGGACAGGAAAAGAGGACAAAAACTGTCAGTGTCAGTTCTTGGCACCAATTGACAGTGGATGGGAACTGACTGTCACCATTAGCTTATTATCTTACTGTAAGCCTTTCATACCTTCTCTCAGTGAGTTCTCATGGGCAGCTCCTTGCAACACTCACTCCTTTTCTCTTTCTTCCATATGGCCAGCTGACTCGTTCCTGTCCCTTGCACAACCACCTAACCCTTATTCCTCACAGCACAGCCAACTGACTCCAACTCTCCTCTCAACCAGCTAACCCACTCTTTTATAACGCCCATCCTTATTGGACCATCCTTATTGGACACAGCTGTGACCTATTAAAGGCAAGGCTGTTCCTACTCTTTGGTAATTAGTACAGCTGCAACTCCTCAGGGGCGAGATTGCCTTCAGCGCTATCTCTATTCTCTTACAATCCATCCTCCCACAAAAAACAGGAGTGGATTTGCCCTCTATGAGAAGAAATTCAAATAAATCACACCCTGCTATCAATTACACAATGGGTGAGCCAAAAGCTTATGGGTAAGATCAGAGAGAAGACCAACACAGACATCCCTAGACCATCCCGTAGAGAAAAGGTGGTGAGCAAGCCTTCTTTAAACAGTCTGAGGAAGCATCAGGATGCCAAGGAAGCTGGCTGATGTCACTGTTAGCGTGCTATCAACTCTGAAAGGTGACAGAGGCAGCTCTCAGTCTCTGAGAACAAAAGCAAATATTAGTCCATACTCAAAAAGAACTACAGGGAGGCCCAAGAAGACCACAGTCCAGTCTGTATCATCCCATCTCCAGGCAGGCTATGCAAGAAATGCTTCTGGAAGACACTTCCAAGCACATATGTTTGCAAACAACCAACACAAATTTACTAAGGATCTGAACAACTAACTGCTCTCTATGATTGTTCCCGTGGAAAAGCAGAGCACAGTGCTTTTTCTTCCATCACTTTATCACTTTTTTTTTTCTATAGAGGCTTTGTAGCTCATTTGTAGAGATGCAGATGGATGAGTGGTTAAAAACTGATTGGGCCTTTTAACTCAAAACTAATGAACAAAAAAAAGCCCAAGCAAGCAGTCTGTAGGAGTGATGCAGGTGGGGTCGTGGCGGGGACTGATGTCATTAATTTTCATCAGTGACCTGGACAATGGACTATATAAACTGAAATTAAATGCTACCAAGACACCAAACAGGGGAAGGGCAGAGCTGCTGCTCAGAGGGACTTTGGCAGATGGAAGGAATAGGCCAATAAAATCCACATAAGGTCCAACAGAGTAGCAGAAGGCAAAAGCACAGGCTTTAACTCATGCCAACTCATGAGCTGACAACGTAGAGACTGCATCTGCAGAAGAGGAACTGGATATCTTGATGGAACAAGAACAAAGACAGTGCTGTAGCCTTGCAGTTGATGCAAGTTAACTGCACTGGCAAGAGTGTGGCCAGCAGATCATTCAAAGTGATTATTACCCTTCTACATGGCATAGTGGTGCCCTATCTGCAGGACTGTGTCAGCTTGTGGAGCCACTAGTAATAGGAATCTTAACAAACTAAGGAGAAGGCGGAGGAGGACTGGAAGGGGTAAGGGGCAGGAGGAAGCAAAAGGCTGAGAGCACTAGGTTTCTTCAGCCTGAGTGGTGGATCTCATAGCTGTCTTCTGCTATGTAACAAGAGGGTTATAGAGAAGATGAAGCCACAGGTGCATTGCAAAATGACAATAGACAGATGCCTAGTCGCAGCGAGAGAAATTCCAGTTGGATATGTGAGATGGGGGGGAAGAAATTGACAGGCTGCTCAGGTGTATTGTGGAATCTTCTTTCTTCAAGATTTTCATGCACTACTGGAGAAACTGAGCAACCTGTTCAGACTTTGAATATGGCCCAGATGTGAGCAGAAGGTAGGATTAGATAGCCTTCAGAGGTGCCGTCCAACCTGAATGGTTCTGAAATTCCAGACTATCCAATACAGTCTGTGTATTATATGTTTGGATGAGTTAACTATGCAAAAGGAAAAATTGTTATTTTATTCTGACCTATTGCTGAGTGCTTATACTTTTAGGGTGTTTATAATTTATCTAGAGTGGCACAGAAGTATTTGTTTTTATGCAATAATAAAATTAATTTACTTTTTTTTCTTAATGTAAAAAATTCAAACGAGGTGGAGCACGGGAAATGTTATTTTTACTGTGATACTGGACTTTCCCCTGTGAGTGAGGTTTAAATCCCTTGACATTTAGCTCAGTTTCCTCTTTGCTTTACACGTATGCAACAACATTTCCCTGAAGTCACAGACCTATTATGAGAATGAACATGTCCATTTCTTAATTAAACCCATGGAGCAATGACATCTTGACAGCTTCTTTCTTTCCTTGTCACTGAACTTATCTTGAGATCACCTCAAGGTTACCAGTGCAGTAGCAGTGGCTGAATAGGGAAAAGTCCTCCACCATTCAGGTCTCCAGATTTCAAAAGCTGTTGGCTGAATTGGTGACTTCTGAATTGGTGATTTCTAAATCCATTTAGGTTTCAATGTCCTGGGTTATGTGGTATATGTACTATATCTTCATATGACTGAGTCACCTGATATACTCAATGTGACTGGCAACGAAGATCCATTCAGGAGGACACACGTGGTATTTTTTGGTCTTTTTTGCTCACCTAGCACTGACTAGTGCTTGTGTAATGGCCAATATAAGTTGTGCATCATTCAACTACCGTTTGGGCCAGGGGCAGTTATTTGGGTATTTTTAGCAGTTGTATTTCTTAGGCTGGGGCTCCATTACTGCTTCTAAATGAAAATGAGATCTGCACAGTAGATCTGTACTGCCATTTGAATATTTTTTTTCCTAAATTTTCAGCAGCTACAGCTTTTTCTTACAGTTGTTATAAGAGGTAAAAGCCCAAGTGGGTGGGTGTAATAATGCAAACAAAACCAAATAACTCAGAGCTGCAAAACTGAAATTCAGCAAGAGAGAGACAAAACCAAAATAGGACCATATGGAAACTCTACAATGTTGAAAATGTTTGTTTCTTTAATTCTGAGAAGGAAAAGGCAAAGATTTGTAAAAAACCTTGATGAAAATATAAAATAAACAGCACAGTAAATCACTGTAATAATTCTGCATACACTTTATTCAAAAAGTGCTGAAAATATTAGCACTTGAAAAACATATTGTTTGTGGAAAATTTAGCAGATATCATCAAGTTACTTAAATATACTGCTTCTCTTAGGTTGAAATACATAAAACCCATGGAATGGATTGAACCTATACTATACATCCAAATTTATCTCTTAAATTAGTTTGATTATCATAACACCCTATAAGAGACTGTAAAAGCCTACCAACATAGGCAGATCTTCCTCTGGCATTCTTTAAAAGTGGAACTCTTTCACCCACAAATTTAACTGACCTTCTTGCCCCCTGCCTTTCAGAAACTACAGCTACAAATGCCATCTGTATTAGTAATATAATGCACTGAATGACAGTTTGATCCTTTATCTGAGCTGTTAGAACAAAGAATAAGTGGTTATTAAAATTATGACTGACTTCAGGGGTCACTAATACTCGACATTTATGTGAGACTTATTCTCAGAGACCAGAAGTAAACTCCATAGGCAAATGCCAAATACAAGCTCACCCTCCACTGGTCATGGCTAATAACCTGCCCATCACACCAGAGGACAAAAGGTGGCTGTACAATAGAGCAGCCAGTCACTGGAGATTTCCCAAGAAGCTTCACACAGCAGTGCTAGGCAGACTTGTGAGAAAGAGAGCTGATGTTACATTCCAGTACATATTAACAAGCTGTTGGGCCTAAAGTGCTGAATCCTGACTCCATTTGAGAAACACATCTCCTGTTGAATTCAGCAGAAGCTCAGCAGGGATCAGTCTGTGGCTCAAACAGGAGGGCTAGTCAGCAGGACAGCTATTTAAAAGTGATCACACTTAATGGCTTTGCTGTAGTCTTCCTCTTTTGCCTTCACCATTTTGGAGTTCACAAGGTCATTTCATTAATTATAGTGCCAATCCATCTATCCACGAAACATTTGTAGACTGAGTTGTCATTTCAGATACAAGGATTATGGTTACAATTGCAGTAGATTCGATTATTGCGAGCAAGTTAAGAGGAAGGAAGCAGGGAGAGGACATCAAGCAATGGCAGAGATCCCTGTTTGTTTCTTTATTCACTTATGCTAAACTATTTCTATTACACAATGTAGAAAGAAAATTATTTCCAAATATTTCCATTCTGCAGTCTGTTTTCTACAGCTGTAATTATCTAAGGACATAGGCACAGTAACTTCTGTTAGGAGGGGTAATACTCCCTGTCAGCTGGTATAGAGTCTAATTTTCTAGCTATACTGATTGATCCAATAAAGGATTCTACCTCTACAAACTTTGTCATCGGAAATTTACTGATGAGGATTAGATTTTTGTCTAATAACCTCCAAGCCAAAATCTCACATGTGATTTCTCAGCAGGAGAGGTAAAAAATAGGCTTAACTTCCTTTCTTTTCGTTTTGCTTCTAGGCTAAGACATGCTACTGTGTGCTTTAGTTTTATCCTAGGGTCACCCTTTGTGTTTCACCAAGGATGCCCTAAGATATCCAGGTTCCACTGGAAAAGTTTTGCAGATCAGCCTCTCCTCCTGCAACACTTCATGTCTAACACCAGGCACCAATGTTCAGCTGGGACAAAAAGTACATTCCACATCACATTTACCACAGTTCTGCCCCAGACTTGTGCCAGAGTAAATAAGTAACACGCATCTGCCACAATCAAAGAGAAAAACAATAGTATGTTCAGGAAGTCAACAATAAAAAATAAAAAACTGCTTGAGAGAATAGGAGTTAAAAGATAAATACTGACAGTCCTCAGAGCCTCCACATTACTAAGGCAGTTGCCTGCTACAGTAGAGGTGATAAAGCTCTCTTCTCTAGCCTGAAAGAGACTTGAAGGCCTCAAAATCAACTACAAACAGAATTAGAAAATATGGTGTGTGGAAAGAATAATTTTATTTACCTTCCCAAAAGAAAACTCTTGGATAGGCCACTGAAAACAGGAGCATGCAGTACTGAGTGGCTAGGAGGAAAGTATTTTGTTTGCCCATACTAAAAAAACAAATATCTAAGTCTCTCCATGCCTCAGCCACACCATGACAGGCTGGTTTTGTTTTCTGCCTCCAGCCACCAGCAGCCAGCAGTGCAAAGCTCCTTTCTTGATGGCCACTGTCCTTTTTCCATTGTTGCTCCCTCAGGTTCAGATAACTGTCTATTTTTGGAGGAGCAGAGATCCAGACCAAGAATTAAAAGTCTTTGTAAAGGGCAGCTGGTTGTTGTATGCTTCTAATACATGACCTTCGTTCAAGCAACAAAACATTTAAATCCCTCTTGCCTCATGTGCTCTTTGTGTTGAAGAATCCCTAAATTTAAATTTAAAAATGAAAGCATAATCATTACATTAAGAGTAATTAATGTATTCTATCGCTTTATCACAAAAGTGTGTTTTCCAGGTGGTGAGGTTTTTTCAGCTAATTTAATGTCCTATTAAGAGTATTCAAAGGAAGGATAACATGACAGTGAAAATGGGGAAATATCAGATTTGACACCTAAACTTTTAAATACAAAGATTTATAGTCTAAAGTTTTAAATAATTGTTCAAATTTATAAGAGACTGTTCAAAGCTGTAATTGAAAACTTCTGGAAATATTCATTATATGACCCATAACAATCATGGTAAGACTTGTAAAAGTTATTAGAGTTGCCAGCTTAGCACATAAAAGTCAAGACAATGTCACAGATATATCTCTTCTGTGTATATCACTATTGGCAAATTGAATTTAGGAATTTATAGGAATGCAGAAGGAATTTGATGATTTGTTTTACCTATCTCTAGAAATGTCACTCATGTAAGTGTCAGCAGCTTCTAAAATGGAAATTATTAAAGATATAAAAAGCTACAGAAGAGCTGCAACAGTCACCTCCCTATATCTCTCTTTCAGACCTTCAATTTGGAAGGTCTGGCTTTCATCCTGCCTTTCCTCATTGCTTTATACAAGGCTATGTTCAAACTGGGAAAATTAGAAATCATCTCTAGGTCAAACAGTGTCTGAAATCTGTCCACAAATCGGTTCTCTTTCTCCAGCCTAAATTTCATGGCCCACAGAATAACAGTATCATTATTGCACAAGTGATCAAAAGTTAGGAGGAGTTCATCCAGGAATGGATGGTGATAAACCACATCAGCAGCCATAATGTAGTCAAAGTGACAGGAAGACCTAGGAAAGTTCTTTTCCAGATCAATTCCCCAAGACAACTCCTTAACACAAGGCTGGTGTTTGCATTTCTGCTTTGTATTTTGGAGAATGTTGTACTGAAGGTTTCCCAGTAGTTCTGGCAAATCTGTGGCAGTCACAAAGGCACCTGTGACACAGAGAAAACAAATACAATATTTGAATATACATCAGCACTTGAGTAAAAGCCCATTCACAAAAGCCACTGCACAAGGAACTGGTTTTATCAGGTAACTCTCACTGAGGGCAATAAAAAAACATAGATGCTCCCAATAACTCTTAAATATTGTGCTTTAAATAAATATTTGCTTCCTTGTAGTTCTACTCTACAGACTGACATCTAAATGCAACTGGTGGGGAGAAATCAGATACTTACTCTATCTTGATTCCACATTGGTTAAAAGTACAGTGGCTGACTAGGGATTGATGAATACCAATTACTGAATCCAAGAAGTCAGCATGAGATTTAAGCATTGCCTCAGGTTCTTCCCTTCTCACACAAGAAGAAGCTTTCTCAGACTACCAAAAGCTAAAGTTCTGTTAAAATGCAGAATCCACTGACCTGGATTACTCTTGAAGATGAATAGGGTGCCATGAGAGAAAACACAACAATGTGATCTTTCTGTAGCAGAAAGATCAAGTTGCTGAAGGAAAATACTGAAACACAAATGGATAGAAGATGACCTGGCATCCAAAATCTGTTTGGTCAAAGGAGCGGGATGCACTGGTCTGGTTCAATCTATTTGCCACTGACACCCTGAGAAGCCACTAATTTCTTATTTTGATCCCCAGTTTAACATGGTTAATGACAACATATCTACTGGGACCTCTTTTATTGTATCAATACACACTCCCAGAAAAAAAAGCCACCAAAGCATGTTTCCAAACAAACCTTTTAGAATTTACTGTTTCTTGCTCTTAGAAGCTTTCAAACAACAGTCTCTTAGAAGAACCAAGCCATAATTTTTGTCTTCCATTATTCA
Organism: Ploceus nigricollis; assembly: GCA_013399945.1. Taxonomy (NCBI): domain Eukaryota; kingdom Metazoa; phylum Chordata; class Aves; order Passeriformes; family Ploceidae; genus Ploceus; species Ploceus nigricollis. Next base: position 1,104,948 of record VXBC01008933.1, on the reverse strand, counting down.
TCTGAGAGGTGTTTCCAAGAGAAATATCACATACTCACCCAGCAGACTGGCTACTATGGAGACCAAGCCAGTTCCAGCTCCAATTTCAATCACATTTTTGTCAACCAAATTGCATTGTTTAGAATTAGTTTCCAAAAAATAACACAGAACAAGAGCCTGCAGGGGAGGAAATCCATGAACATACTGATCAAAATAATGAACTAAATCCCTTTACTAAACATGAATTGTCACTTAAAAGCATGCAAAAATTGTTGTCTGTTCAAATGAGCAATATTCATTCAAGCACTATCCCTAAAGGACCACAGCTCACTATGTTCTTTGGGCTCTATAGGTCACAAAATAAATGCTACAAAATGCATTTTCATATGCAAAATCCATATACATCTGTGAATTATTACAGACAGAAGGAGCAACTACAATTAGATAATCTGTCACAGCACATGACATGAGTTGTAAAATTCTGGTCACCAATCCCTGCTTATAACTGGACTCACTTCTGGTTGCGATAAAATGTGTCTTTCACAAAAACATTTTGATATAAAGACTGTTTCTGAGAGAAAATCCACAACAACCCTTGTTAAGTTCTTCCAATAGTCAATTATTTCTGACAATAATTAATTATTGTGAGGGTTCAAATGGGACAAATAGATTTAGCCCCTTTTCTTCTGGTTCAGTTTGTTTGTAGTTTCTATTTGCTTACCTTGTTAAGCTTAGCAAAATTTCATAGTAAATATAGCCACAAAGAGCATCTACAACAGACTCCTTACACATGTATATATAAACTGATTAAGAATCAGTTAATCTTAAAGGGATTAAGAATCTTCAGCTTTTCTGCCCTATCTCACACTGACCAGTGAGTTTTAGTTCACTGTTGAAATAGAAATTGCTAATTTTATTTCTCTCATAAAGATAGTTTCCATATTTACTTCCATATTTTTCTCAGACTTTGGTAGCTATATAATCTCCATTGACAAATAAGATGATTGCTATATCCTCTCATAACACAGATGACCATTTGGAAAGGCAATCATTAGTGGCCTGCTCTGGCACAGCAAAATTAGTTTGCTTTTAACTAATTATGAATGAGAAGGAAAGGAACAGGAGGACTGCTGGTCCAGGGTTAACATGCTAGAAACTAAAACAAAGGAGTTTTTTCTACCTCTTAATTCAGAGCACAGTAGAGGAACTTTCATATATCATTTAATCAACAGCACTTTGATATAGAAATCAGTCTGTGAGAACCAGGAATAATTAAAGTTAGGTTCCTAAAGACTGGGTCTGATATTTGACATTATATTGATATTATAATTGACCTTATATTAAGATTTCCTCCTAGTTACATTAATTCCTATAATTTCTTCCCTCAGGGTTTTGCCATATTCTATTGTAGAAACTGGCTGGCATAATCAAAGTTTCTGAGGGTTAAATCAGGGAAACTTTGAAATCTGCATTCCTTTCCATGAAGCATGCAGAAACTTTAATTTCCTTAAAGTTTCTGCACTCTTGACAAATTTGGCTGATATTTTTCAGAGGATTTCAAGTACAGCTAGATGGACGTGGAAGGGAGAACATCAAGTGACAGAGATCAAAGGGCTGTCTTCCTTCTACAACAAAACAGGCTAAGCCCCTCCAGAAAAAAAAAAAATATGTTTTTCAGTGAAGTCCATGATTTTGTGCGAATAATTGGTAGTCAGCCAAACTTTCCATGAAGACATACACTGAGGTCACCAAAACATATAGTACAGATGACTGGTCCAGGTCTCCTAAAACCAGGAATATCATTTGGACTTCAAAGCAGAGGAGTAGGACAACTATCCTCAGCTGAACTATGGTCATACTTCTAAAGAACAGTATGATCATAGGAGGCTGAGGCAGTTGGGAAAGAAATGGAGCATCCTGGATCTCTTCTTTAGGGACACAAATTTCATCATGCATCGCAGCACCTCCCTGGAGATTTCTTTCAGTCTTAATTATTTCAAAACAGTAAGTTTGCTGCATTGCACAGATTCAAAACCTGAAGGAGACTACTTGTATGGCGAATGTGTTGATGGTTCTTATATCAAGAGCCAAGGACAATGGTTCTCTCCAACTCAATTTCCAGCTGTTTAAGAAACTGAAAGCTCCAGCTGAACATTTTCCCATGTCTATGTATTAATGAGGTAAATTTGTTCCTTACATGAGTAGGTTGAATAGCTTCTATGAGTGCTAACACCTTGTGAGCTCGTATCACAGTTGTTTCCACAACCTGGATCTGCCTGCTACGCAGCCATCTGTATTTATAAAACGTATAGAAATGCAATCATCATAAAACTGCTATATTTCTTTCAAAATATGCTCATAATTGCCTAATAGGATTAAAAGCTACTGGCAAGCGAGGAGGGGACACAAGATCATACACCTTGGGTGATTTGGGCACGCACAAGAAATACGAAGTAAGCTCTGAGAAACATAAATCCACACAAAACCAGGTTAAATTCAGGTTTGGGATTTGCAGAACAGAGACAGAGAAGCACAGAATTTTTTCCTTGGGTTTATAACGTATAAAAAGTATATTTATTATACAAAACAAATCTTAAAATGCTAGATGGCTCCAAAAATTAAAAATAACTGTACTACAAAAATATTGTACCGATGGCCAGACGACTGCCCCGTAACAATCAGTGGCTTCTGTAATTCTTATCTCATGGCCAGCAAAGTGAAAGCCTTCCCAGGTCTTATAAGCTATATGATCAGGGAAAAAACGCCTCTCCATGATTTTTGCAACTATCTGTTCATCTTCTTTTTCCCCTGGAAGAAAAAGTATAAAATGTCAAAGAGGCTGAGTGGACTGATAATAAAACTACCAATTCATATTGAAAAGCTGATTTGGAAGCAAGAATATAAATTACATCTGTGAATAAAATACATTTCACCATTAATGGTTAGCGTGGTACACAGCTATTCTCCTGAATTCTAACTGAAATTTTCAGTGTGTGACTAAATAACTTTTTTCATTTTTCACTGAAGCAGCCAAGTTCATAAAACGTAAAGAAGGGGAATGTTAGCATACAATGCTTTCCATTTCAGCAGCCCAAAGGAAATTTTTTAACTTCTTTTTCCCTTCAAGAACAGCTGCCCTAGTACAGACACTCACAGCCTTATGCACCCGGATTTTTCATTATTCTCCATATCCTTTTACTGTCCATTTTCCCCATTTTCTGGTTCTTTTTGACAGTAAACAAAAGGAGCCAGAATATCTGTCACAAAGCTTGTGAAACAGATCCTAGCAACACAAATTATGACAGACAGGAGTGAAAGCACTCGTGTTGTCAGGAAAGCTTATCCAGCCACCCCAACAGAGCCCTGTCAGAGGGATTCTTTCCAGTTGGCTTGATATCCTGAATGCCATCCCTGTTGCTAAGCAAAGAATATTTATGATAACTAACAGAATCCTGGATAACTGTTCTAACAGAAGAGGCTTCATTCCTTTTTAGCGGAATATCAAGCTAGTTTCAGTTTTGCCATCATCACACAAAACTGAACCACAATGTCAGGAAAAAAATATGTAAGTGAAGCTGTCTAGAGCATTTTCTTGTCAAAGTCTAGATTCATTCCAAGCTTTCATGGGAATTTTGCTTTCATAGCCAACTATGAACTATGGCAAACCAGTGAAAGAAAAGTATGTTTACAAGCTACACCTTCTAGAAAGCATGCTAGAGATTTAGATAACTCAGTTACCACCTTGTCCAAAGCAGAGTTTCTGTATCAAGCCTGCAATTCCCATCAAAATCACAGATATTAATTTTGGGATCTGCTGCCTCTGGAAAATGAAACCATTTATGCTTTCATCAACATAAAAGACTTTGTTCTACTGAGGATTCTTCACATTTTCTTCCCCCTTGAATCATTGCTGTCACAGGACATAATGGCCCCAAGTGTTGTCATTTATATTGCCATATGCCTCAGTATTTTTATTGTGATAACTTATGGATAAGGTCTCCCTTTCTTCCTTGTGATACAAGGCCTAAGGAACAAAAGCAGGGGTGAACAAAGAAAAAGATGATACCAGAAAAAAAGACATCATGAAGCTGCTCAAACTTATTAGCCAGTGCTTTAGGCTTGTAACTCAAATTTCGGCATCACAGGAAAATAGAGAATAGCAGCAAACAAGGAAGAAAAACCAAAAATATTTGAATTTGTTATGTTGACTCTAAGACACAAAACCCCAATAAAAACTGACTAACCAACCACAGTACTTGTAGAATTTATTGCAGGGGGAAAGAACCCTAATCATGGGATACAGCAAAATTAAAAATGATATCATGCGTACACTACTGGGAAAAAAAAGTTTTCATAAATTTTATTAATATAACTAAAATAAAATGCCCAACATTGAAACTATGGTATTTTAAGATGTCGGGAAACAAGCAGTATGTGTCAGCCTCTTCAAGTCTCTGATGTTAAGCTGGGAGAAAACACATGCATCACTGTGCCTGTAATCAGGGAGCTCTTGACAAACATGAGCTAAGTGCCAGGGAAATGCTGCTTCAGGGCAAAATTAATCTTTCTCTTATGAAAGAAATAATAAAAAGCTGTCTTATTACACATGTCATAAGTGTATTTAATAGATCATCCTGTTTCCAAGCATACCAGATATAGCCTACTTTTAATCTTCTCTGATTGCTTAGAGCAGTCTGATCTTGTTCTGTGATCATTACTAGCTGTGGAAGTAAAAGCTATTCTTTCTATTACCTTTCAATTACAACCATTTTTCTTGATTTTCCTCCCTTGACATCTGTTTTGGATCCAATTTTGTTGAGAAGCTGGTAACTTATTAGGTCTTAACTTATAAAGCTCCTGCGAGAAGATCTATAAAAGTTTAGCAGTATTACAGCTGCCCTCTAGCACTCAATAAACATTTGCCATCTATTCCCTGCAGGATCAGCAAACTTTCTGCTTCAGGTTTGCATAGCACCTACACTAACAGTTTGTAAGCCACTGCTCTCTTCCTGAGCACTGTCTGTACCCCTGAAAGAGGAATCCCAAATCTGCTGAACAATAACACCTCTTGAATTTTTGCACATCTTATCCTTTTGGTAATCTTCCAGGTGGCTTATCTGGAGAAGGCTTTTTTTTTTTTTTTTCCCTTTAAGAAAACACTACTATTGTGAAGAATCAAAAATAATACCTGTTTCATCAGTTATCATATGTTAGACAAGGCCCAGAGGAGAAACTTTATCAGAACCAGGATGCTAATGATCCTGACAAAGAGCACTGACAAACAAGGAGTGCTGAATTTTAGTGAGATTCACTTATTTCATACAAGTTTCCCTTTGAACAGCAAAAAACACTCCTCTGTTTGCTGCTTCTTATCTTTCAGAAAAACTTCTTGTGGGAGTGCACAAAAGTGCATAAGTTATTTTTTCTGTAACTGCCCTCAAAGCACTTAGAATAGAAAAATAAAGAACTAGTGGGAAATCTTTCAAGTGACACAAAAATTGTTGTTAGAGTAAGTAAAATCCAAGTGAGATGAACTCTTTTAATATCTGAAAACATTAAGGAAATTCTGCTGGTACTTTGATCAAACCAGTTCTTTGATAACAGGTGTAAAAAGCTGAAAGGGGACTATTCTCCTGGAAGTGTTTACCTCTGTATTAGTGAATATTCTCTTGTTCAGAAAAAAAAGCCCTGAAATTATGAGTCAATGAATGGACTCTAATGACATTTTTAACAAAAAGAGATGACTCATCAGTAGAATACGGTAGGATAAGAGAAGAGGAGGATTGACTGACCTGGCTATCAATTCTTGTAAGAATGGAAGTGCATAATGGGCATTTCCAGTAATACTACTGGAGCACAGATACTGAACCATTAGAACTTAAAAGTCTGCCAGGATTGGCTCCTCCCTTCTTCACAGAGCCAGAAGACAAACACACAGGCTGTGTTCGACCAGATAGGTTTGTCCTCACCTCTCTTCTTAGATGTGGAGAAGTGTGGAAGTGGTATACACACAGAACTGTTTTCTTCAGCCTATTCATGTATTTGCATGAGCAAACACAGAAACCACTGGAGTTTCTAGAGCCAGAACCATATTTACAGTAAGATGAAGCAGTTTGATCCAGTCGAGGTAACATATAGAAATTGAAATAATTTTTCTCTGTTAAACAGAGCAAACTTCTTTGTCTTGAATTTGTGTACAAAAGGTACCTCTATAGATGCCCCAAATTCTTCAAGAATATCTTTAAGCTTCTTAAGACTTTTTGCCTAATAGGTTAATTACTTACACTGTTCTTTGGAATATTTTAGATAAAGCATTGTTTATTACAGAAGTCTAACATCTTTGGAGCATGTTCCATGAGCTCCCTTGATTTTACATTAATATCAGGACTGAGGAAAAACCTCATGTACTGTTGACACATCTTGCACTGAATCAACTACATCAAATGAGCCTAAACATCATTCTCAAAGGCAAAGCAACTAAAATGCAAACAAAGTTTTCCAGAGAGACGTACTATTCATGTGGAAAACTGGAGTTGTGAAGTCAGTGGCAGGTTAGTTAGAGAAATGTGTGTCAAGCTGCAAAATCCTGTGTAGGGAACCAGAGGATTTTGCTGACACATTCACATGTCATGTTAAACAAATGTTAAAATATTGTATGTTAGAACAAAAGCCTAAAGAATTAAAATTATGTGAGTTCTGCTAAGAGAAAGCTGGAGAAGTCCTTCAAGTAGGGAAGGGAAGGTAGAAAGAAAATAACAGGAAATAGACCAGATCAGAATGGGAAAAATTGCAAACTGCAGCATCTTTTTCTATAAAAATGAAGGCAATCTTTATGTGCACAATTTTGCTTAGAATTAGTAGAAATATTACCTGTTTAGAAACAAGCTACATGATCAGCTATTTACACCACTTTTCACAAAAAATCTAGATACCTGAACTAAAACATAGCTAAAAAGGTAAAAGGGCCCTTCCACCATGAAAGCTGTGAAGAATATACTGGCACTCAATATCTCCAATTTCAGACTCATTCACAAAAATCACACACAGTAACAAAACATACTCCACGTACTTTGCTAGTGGGTTAGAAGAAGCATTCATTCAAAAAAAACATATTTTCACCCATTGATTCATGGGAACAGCCTACAGGGAAGAAAAAAACATATTAGTCTTTTTCGAGTGTTGGCCTGACTCTGCTTAATCTCAGGAGGTCAAATGGTGTCACAGCCCAATGTCATATGATCCAGTCATCTGCTTCTCTCCTGCTTTGATGGATTTTCTCCAACTGGCAAAAGGAATGAAATCTAAGACTTTAGCATGAACTTGCCCTGACAAAGTTCAGCCCTACAGCAACATATTCTCCCATCTTCAGAAGCAGTATACTCTCACCTGTACAGCTTAGACTTAAAGTCTACCATTTAGACTTGTTCTTACAAATATTTTAATACCATGCATTAACAGCTGTGAAGATGGTTCCTCTATGACTTCTCAGCAATTTCCTCCACAAAGGAGGACTACTTGTGCTGATATTACTGATTGAGTGACACTAGAGAGTTTCTAAGAGATTCCAAGAATTCATAATATCCAGGACTCTTCAGATCACCCCCCACTCTGGACACACAGGAGTGAAGTCATCCAAACTAAATATTTAAGATGTATTTTATTTATATAATGTGTAAATAATAGGTATAATACATATTGCTTATAATGAAAATATATACTGTCGCTATCTATATATCCCAAAGTCAAGAGGATACCTACAAAAAGATCAGTAAGGGAACAAACCTGCAACCAGTTCTGTGACTGTAAGAGATGACTGGAGAAGAGTTACATTACTCCACTGATAGAAATTATCCAAAGGTATCCCAATAAATCCCGATGGGTATTTCCAATGGCTCACACCAAATATATCCTAAAACTACATAAAGGTCACAATAGTAAGGGACTCTGGAGTCTCAGAATTTTTACTGAGCTACTGACATGTAAGGATCAGAGCCCTAGTCCTACAAGCACTACAGATGGCTCCATGGAAACATACACAATCCTGAATCACAGTGTAGGCCCTAAATTTCAGGCAGCATCACTTTAGTATCTTTATTTCATTCCACTTATTTCTATTTTATTCCATTTCAGCCTAAGGGCTCTCACAGGAAGGTGTTAGGAGGGAAAGCTAATCTTGACTTCACAGAAGTCAGATGTAACCTACACCTTTCTAAGAATATAAAGCAAAGTACCATTCCAGTATGTCTAAACTGCACAGTTATTTTTTCCTTACTTCACCCCTACCTACAAAAAGGGGTAACATCACATGAGTGTAGGCATTCTACTACATTCATTACAAGCTCAGTCTGCTGAACTGATGGCAATGAAGGCATGTATTCTATCGATTAATCTGAGACAGCATGTCAGGGTAACAAAATGCTTGAAACTTTATACTTTGAAATGCAGAAATACAAAACTGCAACCCACAGGCAGCCTCTTCTCAGCCAAGAGAAAAGATGCACTTAGCCCAGAGCATGAGGACACAAGAACAAGAGAAGGGTTTGCTCACAGCATCCAGTCAATGTATTTACCCAGGCTTGAGAGGAGTGTTTCTGATTTCAAATTTACAACACTGATATCCCAGCCCTATCCAAGTCAAAGGTCATCTAAAAATCATTAAATGGCTGAAAGTAGAAGTACTGTAGTCATTTTATCTCCTGAGCACATAATGAATTCAAGTTTCTCAAGTACTTCCCTTGTTACTTCATCATGTTTGTCTGTCATTGAAAACATCTCCAAGTCTAGGCTCAGAAGCTATTTACTTTCTAAAAATAACTAAATTATTTCCCTTTGACTACAAAGCAGACTCTGTTCTTAAATTAGATGGTCTAATATACATTATAAAAGGCAGCTAACTTCCTGACATATAGGAAGAGACCTAAAAAAACGCTGTCAGTATTCACCTACCAATAATTCTTGATTTCTAAAATATTCCTTTGCATAAAGGACCTGAAAGAAACCTAACAACACCAACCCCTGCAGTCATACTGCTTTTCTTATGTGAAAGTTGACATGTATTATTTATTGTCAAAATGCAGCTACTGCAAAGACTAAAGAAGTGAAAATAGGAAAGATGGGCACATGGCTGAGAGGGAAGAATAAGTTACAGACTTCCCTACAAAGGTCACGTATGCCTTGATTATTTGAACCTCTGTTCTACCCATACACAAGAAGTTTTCACTTGAGTTTAGCAATGTCTTAAGCAAAGACATTGCTTAAGTGTATCTACTTACTGAGGGAGTGAAAGACAACAGGGAAGTGTTGAATTAATAAGATGAGCCAGCAGGAAACCAGGATTGCAAAGATCATGCTAGAAGGATAGCAAGCAAGGGAAAGTCCAACTACAAATCAGGCACTCAGTTGTGAAGAGGCAGACTTGGGGTCCATACTCAGGTCCCTGCATGTTTTTCACATTTTACAGCAAAGTCTTTGAAGTCAGTGAAAAAGCGTCAGTGCAGAAGAGAATGAGAGAGATAAGAAGTATCTTTAGAAGTAACCCAGGAAATATGAATGAGGTGCTACATCACTACCTCGTCCCAGCTGAACTCTCTTAAATTGTAGTTACAGGGTTAGGATGCTTTTCACTTGGCTCTGTTCCATGTATGTCCCATTTAAGGCACCGCTCTGGACTCCACCAAGATGCTTTAAATGATGGCAGGAATTGCCACCAATTAGGACATCTGTCAGGCAGGGCAAGTAGAAGGAGTGTGTCCCTTTTAAAATGTCAGAAGTTACAAGAAGGTTACTAGGTCAGCATTTTCTCAGATATTGATGGATTAAAAACTGAGCCAGGGCCAAGTGAAATGAGACGATGGACTGCCAAGGACAAGTACACCTTGCAAACTTGTTCTTCTCCTTTTGTCTCAGCGATAAAATTATGCTGTGGTGAATTTACATAATGCAACTAGGGTAAAGTAATTCAGTGTCCCAAGAAATTAAGACAGAAGTGATAGCATCTGGTCTCAGAAACATTTAGCCAAGGAGAGTTAAAGCTAATACGAGAAATTATGTGAGGAAAGAGAGACATCTAACAATGCAGGTGTGGAGAACTGATTGTTTAAAGCCACAAAAGGAATGATCAGACTGGGTGAGGATTGACCTGTAAACTGAGAACCAGTAGTAATGGGAATCATGAACAAAAATATGGAGTTTTAAACTGGAGAATGTATGACAAGTAAATTAATAAGCAAAGGGGACGGCACCAAATATAAAGAGCTCAGACTGTGAGGGTGGTGCAGCACTGGAAGAGGTTGCCCAGAGAAATTATGGATGCTCCATCCCTGGGAGTATTCAAGACCAGGTTGGATGGGGCTTTGAGCAACCTGGTCTAGTGGAAAGTGTCCCTACCAATGGCAGGGGGTTTAGAACTAGATGGTCTTTAAGGTCCTTTCCAACCCAAATAATTTTGTGAGTCTATGATCCTATGACTGAAATTAATTACTTTATTTCTTCTTTGCAAAGAAACCAAAGTGGAATAAGAACCCTGAGAAACAGATATTGGGCAGGTGAAATAATGAAATAGGAATGGGGAAAGCAGTAGAGAAAAAGGATGAGAACAAGGAGGGCACAGGCTCAAAGTAATCAAGCAGGCAAATCTCCATGCATCAGGTTCAGCATCCTCATACCTCCAGAACCTGGCACAGAATTTAAGATGGCAAAGTCTATAAAGATATCCAATTCATGTCTCCTTATTCTCTTAGATTAATGTTTATATACATGGAAGAGAACTACCTGGCTCTACACAGACCACAACTCAGCTGAGATTTTACATAAAAATATTATGAAAAATAAAATAATTTTTCAAATGTCCTCCTTTTGCACCCTGTTGCAGAACATAACTAGACCCCATCGCAAAACATATGCATTTGTCCTAGTACCTTGTCTGCTCCTGGTAACCACTAAAAAGGGGACTATTTATGAAGCTTTAGAATCCTCAAAGATGTGCAGCCATGAAAGTACTTAAGAGAAAACACTGCCAACAGCCCATGAAGGCATTTGAAGGTAGGGTCTGAGGCTGTCTAGACAGAAATCAGGCTTGTAATAACCAATTCTCCTAACTGACAGCCTGTAAACAAATCTGTCTGAAAAGCTTGATCATAATCACAGCTTCATTCCTTGGAACCAGGCACAGGCAAGTAACTGGAGGACAGATGCCAGGCACCAGCAGGAAGCTGCCAGGACAAAACTACGCAGGTATAACACACTTGAAATACCTCATGCATTGCTAGCATACTACAACAGTGGTATCTGTTGCATTTTCTGTACAAATGCCATAAACACAGTTCTTCAGAAAAAAATTAATTAGAAGATAGCTCATTGGCAGCAAGACACTTCGTTCCTTATACTTAATAATATTCTTAAGTGCAACAAGGAAACATAGTGAAATAAGAAACATTTTACCTTCTTGTCTTTTGAATTCTCTGACCCCTTGATTTTTTAGATGATTATGCAGTGATGATGTCAAATCCATACTATGCCACAAACCCTAGGACAGAGAAACACAAGTCTGTCTCAATAAAATTACTTTATTTCTTCTTTCACACATAAGCTTAATTTTAAAAAAATAAATTACATGTATTATGCTACAATTTACTTCTATTTATAGTAAAGACATGAAGACACATAAGTATCAATATTCAAGTTATAAAAGTACAAGACACAGCAAACTAGTTCAACTGTTATATTCTCACAGAGGAAAAAAACAGATTAAAAAAAACCAACAAAGTTTTGATTAATATTTAGATCTATTTTATGAAGTTTTAAAGTTAGAATCAATTAAAATCAGGTTCAGTAGGCTTATAAAGGATTGAAAGGAAAGGTAGAAACAAATTCCTGAAAGAGAAGAAAAATTGCATCAATATGATCTAATCTTATTTAAATTAACTGGCTTGGAAGGGAAGGAAACAATCCAATAGTAAATGCTGCACATGAGAATAAGAGAGTAGGATCTACAAATAACGTGCTGAACAGAAAGCATATGTGCCTATGTGAACAGACAAAGAGCATGCTGGAGAAAAAAGTAGTAGGAAAAGTTGGACAGAGGACAATACAATTTTCAGCTGTCTGCAGAAAAGCAGACAGACAACCAATAGCCTCCAATTCTTGATATTTTACAATCAGAAAGAGCTCTGAGTGCACAGAAAAAAAAAACAAACCCAAAAATTCAAAACAAACAAACAAACAAAACCCCCACCCAGTGCTTTGATTCTTTTTGATACTTTGATATGATTTTTAAATGTCCACTCTTATGTGGAAATTTGACCGATTTTTTCCAGGATGGTTACAGGCAGCATACAGTTAATTATCTACAGATGTCTAACCACCCAATAGGGATGCAATTATATAAGGCAATGACTAAAAGAGTATCTCTCCATAGTGGGACCAAGTAATAAAAAGAAAGAAAAAAAGGAAGGACAATCAAAATAAAAATATATTCTGAATATCAAATCGTCCTCACAGTGCAAAGTCTTAGGTATGTTTTTCTCTCAAAACTTCAGGATCAAGAGGACAGTATGGAACAGCCCTCTCCTCTTTGAGAGGATGCACCTTACTCTCTTGACTTCATACCACAAAAGGCACACAGGTTTAATGTTTAACTTTACTACCACAATACCAACAGCCATTATCTTGTTTCAAGGTGAAAATAACTTAGGGGCTTCCTACATGTCACCACGGCACACAGAACAAAAATATTGCCATTATATTTATGTCTATACATAAACTTAGCAATAGCAACATCATTAGGCAGGCACCAAAAAAGAGACTCAGTGGGATTCAAAGCCTTTGTATGCATCTTCAGAATAACAAGTGGCATAAGAAACTACAGGGATATTTAGCAGAAAATGTTACACACATTCATCAGCTTGTTGTCTATATCAGAAGTATTAAAAATAACAGATTTTCTTCCCATTAGAAGACAAAATAAAAGGTAAAATCACCCTACAGGACAAAGCCTTTGTATTTTGTGGCCCTCTACATTTTTTATGTCATTCTAAAAATATCCTGAGGTGTACTGAACTACACAGCAACCTAAATAGTCCAACATGGGCATTCAGGAGCAACTAAACGGCGCAGAACAGCTCAGTTACACTGTTTAAAGCGAATGATACAAACTAATTTAGCACAAAAGACAGAGACAAGTGAAACGCCACTGGCATCCGCCGCATTTCGGTCAACATACCTGAATCTCTCACAGCTTTCCAAAGATGGTGCTCCAACAGCGAAGTCCTTATCTTGCCGGTGGCTTCCCCCCGAGACAGCCGCAGGCAAGGCGTGTTCCGAAGCGTGTGTCACACATTGCCAACATCCCCACACCGGGAGCAATCACAAATCCCGACAGCTGCAGCCCGAGCACAAAGAGGGCACCACGGAGCCCTTACGTAAGGGAGCAATTTTGTAACAGCAAGAGACACCCCCGCTCAAGGGAGCTCCAACCACAAAGTTACCAACTTGGGAGCGCTGTTTACAAAATAAATAGTGGCAGGGTGTTAGCAACTCCTCACTGTTGCTAAAAAGTAACCGAAGAGAACAAAGCCAGTCTTCAGAGCCAAAAGGGTCTTCTGAGAGAAAAATTTACCAAGGGAAGAGGCGCTTTTGCAGCTGCAGTACAGGAATGCATGCTCCCGTTGGAATGCAGAACTGTACCAAGGTACACAACCCCCAAAATCCTAACCCCACGACATAGCTGTCACCCTGCATAAATACAAACATACTACTCCTCCATATCCAAGGTGTCCATTCACTCAACAGATTGCAAACACTGTCGTGGGACCAAATACAGGTATCTAAGACTTCTCATTTTTAGACTGTAATCAATTCAGGATGGAAGCCAGCTCTCACTTTACACAATTCTTAGAAAAATTAGACTTCAACCTCAACTGGGTTTTCTAGGTGTTACCAAAAAATAAATTATTGTACCAAAACACTAAAAAAGCCCTACAGAGAAGTGAGAGTCTCTGTACCATAGTTAGCAGAATAAATTAAAGGGAACTTTTCTACATTTATGAAAAATTCACCAGGACCTGATACACACTTTCAAAGTAAAACTCAGTAATGCTGATGGAGTGATCTATAAAATAGTGCTGTAAACTGACTGGACAGACTGAGAATTTGCTTTAAATGTTATAATCTTTTCTAAAAGTAGTATCAAAAGGGATGATTTTCACCCAGGATAAACTGTACATGAAGTATTAGACTGTCTGCAATTGTAACAGCTAAATCCCACCCAGTCTACCTCAGCCCCTCGCCCATTTAGGGGAGGATAATGTCTCACACAAAACTTTAACATATGGTCTTGGATTTCAAATAATGAAACAATGAGAAATGCAGTAGAAATATCAAATGAGAACACAAAAAAAAAAAGGCAAGAAGGACTAAAATGTAACATAAGAACACAAGTAAGATGGGTAGAATTCGGTGCTTTCCCTCCTTAACTCCCAGGAACAGGAAATAAATTTTACATTCAGAGAAGAGAGGCATGTGAGAAGTCTGAGCTTCACATCACCCCACACAAATTAATCCAATGTGAGTGCTGCAACCAGTAGATACCTCTGAACATCACCTTTGCAAACAAATACTGTCTTTGGACACAGCCAAACTCCAAATGGAGTTTGTAACATGTAACTCCAAATCCAGAAACATGTCTTTTACATTCAGAATAAGAACAACTACTGCACATCAGATTATAGAGGGACTTACTATAATGTATGTTTTTCCTTGAGATTTTTTGAGGGTTTGCATCATCTCTCTTTAATAAAAAATATTTCTTTGGGAATAAAACTTTCAAGACAGACTTAGGGAAAAAGAAAAGCAAAAAATTGAACCTGTTTTACTTCTCTCAACACCTAGAAAGAACCCAAGAAATTTTCAGAACTTCATTTAAGTTAAGGAAGCAACTGATTGCAGGTGGTTTTAACAGCTCTATCAACTCAATTAGAATGCAAATAAATGGACAACATGTTTTGGCTCAGTTTTAAAATCTGAAGCCTGGAAACTTCTATCAAGTGAAATCTAGGTCTTTCTGAGTAAGTGTGCTAAAATTAGTGTTTTGTTTGGAATCACTTCTATTTAAGTTCTGGACAGAAAATACAAGACAAAATGCAGTACAAATAAGGATAATTTATTATATTTTAAAAAGAATTCATTAGAATATTTACAAAGCTCAAGTCAGAAAAATCAGCCTTTTTTAAATAATTATTTTATTTAAGACATTTTCTTTCTTATTCCTCTCTTGCTCCGTGATTTCTTTTTTCTGCCTTCAAACACAGGTTTGGCAGTCACCATGACTACGTTTCCCAGGTCTTCATCCTCACCACTTGAGCTACTGCACCCTTTTTTCTCTTTATGGTCTGCTTTCTCTGTTGCAGACGTGTTTTTCCTCCTTTTGCTCTTGCCTAAATCTCTGCCTTTGGATTCCTCCACTGAGGAGTCACTAGAAGTTTCTGAAAGATGCAAATTTCCAACAAAGCCACCTCCATATAAAAATTCTTTTCTGGAATCTGCATGTTTTCTTCTCTTCTCACTCTGTACTTTTGTTGCTGCAGCTTGATTTGCACCATCTGTGGTACCTTCACCTTTCCTTTTCCCAGGCTGTTTAAGTTCCATCTCCATGACAGCAGTGGCCTCCTGGATTTCATCATCTGCTTCCTTTTCCTTTCTCTTCAGACAAGTCACAGCTCTGCGCAGTCTCTGGCTTTTAATAGCTTGTTTTTCATGCTGTTCTAGTCTGAAGAATGAATCGATTCGAAGCTGAGTCTATCAAAAATAAAACAGAAACTCAGTTGAATGTTTTTGTGAGAATTCAGTTGTTAGCTATACTGTAAAGCATCTGAAACTAAAGCAGGACAAAGGAATAATGAAATTAATACATAGGCACACAGATGTGAACAATAAGATGCATCATTATAGTAATACCCATACTTTATAATAAATTAGGCAACAAGAACCTTTACAGAAATTTATAATTAGCAAACTCCAGTGAGATTTCATAAATACTGCACTGCTGGTGATTAGACATATGTTCTATTGTCAACCCTAACACAGAGAATCTCTGTAGTGCTCTTAAGTATGTCCTTACAAACACATCCTTAGCTTCCAGCTGTGAAAGCAGAATGTTTACTAAGTAAACACTGTTAAGTGCACTTCACATTTGTGCCTCCAAGTGCAAGAACACACAGGCGTTTGACTCCAGTTCATTGCACCTCATGCTGCTACAGTATAAAGACTGAAGAGTAGAACTAAGAGTCCTCAACACAGTGTGGATTTGTGCTCTTCAACCACAGCTAGGCTTTTTGTATAGGCCAAGCCAGTCCTCTACTTTTTCCCTAACATCACCAAAGAGAGACAGACTCTTCCAAAGGATATTCCAGTCAACCTGAAAGTATATGTATGTAACTATGGGGCTTTCACTCCACTCAGTGACACAGAGAACCTAAAACACTGGTTTAGACAATGCATCTATCTTGCGTATGGAAAAAGGAAAAAAGAATCAGACACTAGGGATCAATTTTTCTAAACTACTTTGACAGCTACCACAGCGGGCATCACCACTCACTTTCAAGTGTTTAAATAGAGTTGACAGAACATTTTCTTAGAAATTAGAGTAGTATTATTGATGGGCTCAAGAGTTCAGTCTGCACTCGTGCTCAAAGGATGTGTATAGTATCAAATGGGCAGTATCACTCCACCAAAATCTCAGGGTCACTTTTATATATACTTTATAAAGTGTTTATGGAACACTGTCTTCTAGAAGTACTGAAGTTGCTTGAGGTACCTGTAGCTTGACCATGTCCAGAAAAAACAGCAGCCTGGCTTGAGATAGGCGCTTTACAGATAAGGAAACTTGAAACCAATGTCTGAAATTATGCAGAGTCCCTCACAGCACACTCAAATCATACAGAAATGAAGTCTAGAGAAGCAAGCTTAGTGGCTTTAAACAAAAATAAATACATAAAAAGATTAAAAACCAAAGCCCAGCTTCTGAGAAAGATATTTTACTTCAAAGCCTTGCCGTTCTTTTTAAAATGCTTCTGTCACAATTTTCCAGTTACCCTTAAACTATAGGTAAGATTTTCACCTGCTGCAAGTTCAGTTGTTTCATCACAGGCAAAAGGATTCCATCTATCTTTGTCCTAGTCCAGCCAAAGTGATCCTTGCAGAATGTGCAGAAAGTTAAGGAACTTTACAAAGTGGCTACTCCTGGTATTTTGTAAACACATAGAATGAAAATTCCTGAAGTAAACAATGTCTGGAGGAAAGCTGCTCCACTTCAAAGCTTTTTCTACTACAAAATCAGACAAAAGACTCTCGATTAAAATAACATATTGCAATCACGCTGCTGCATCTCCATTAGTTGCAGAACTTTTTCTCTAATATCAACATTTCCAAAAGCATGTCTCAGTGAAGACAGAACTCATTTTGGCTAAATGGTATTGCCATAACAAAAAATGCCTATAAATAAGCCTTATTTTTACACTTGTACCTAATGAAGTTTCCTTTACTGTTTAAAACACTATTAGCTCTGCACTTATTACCATCTACTTTTCAATAGTTTGCTGCGGCTCAAACTGCAACTGAAGCAAAAAGTAGACATTATTGGAAGAAATGCAGGGAATAACAAGGGATAAAGTGCAGACCAAAACACCTTTTCTGTCTAGACTTCAAGACTTACTTGTGAAAAAAGACGAACATGCAGAGGGAGTGTGCAAACAATCCCACTTAAAGAGGAGAAACAGGCACAGAAGAATTACAGAAATACAACAGTTACAGAAATATAGCATCACAACAAACTAGTCAGTTCAGCTACAAGATTCTCTTTGCATACAAAGTGAGGTAGCCCACTCTCAGGAGGGCAGAGCAGCCCTGACTGCCACACATGCATTCCCTTCTATTCCAGAGCTAGTATCATTTTAGGGGAGCACATGCAGATAGGGCTTGGGGCCCCTAACAACAAAGAGATGTTAAAAACTTGACACACCATTACTGACTCCTTATGAACTTTGAGTACTTTCACCTAACAAGTAAAAGGATATTCTCTGATCTGCTCTACATCAGGCTTTCCCCAGGTGAACGAACCCCTTGACTCATCCACCACAGGTTTCAGGTATGCTTCTGCCACTGCTGGATTTGGGAAACCTGAATAAAGCTGTAGCTCCCGCAGTTTCTTCTTGACTTTGGTGTCATGTGGATTAGGCATCACTTTCTTATTCTTCTGAGCCTCATTCCACCACTCACTGAAAAACAAATAAAATTATTAATTTGCCTCATAAAATAAAATTTGAAATATCAAGAGCCACCATGCAAATTTCAATAGCCTTAGTCTCCTTACTTCAATTACTACAAGAGATGATGTAGAAAATGTCCAAATGAAAGATGGCCAAATGGACAAAAAATCTTAAAAGTAGAAAAGACAAAACATACACATTAAATGAAGCTATTGTAAGCCAAAGTGGCAAATATCACCTGGATTCCCCATAAGCTGCTAAAAGAAGGCCCCAATGTTAGCCTCACTTGCAGAGGATGTTCCACACACAATGATTATTTTGGAGGTTTTTTGGTATGCAAGGAAAAGAAACAAACAAAAAAAAAAGACTTCTAACCATCCTTGCTATTGCCAATATAGCTGCCTTAGCCCTCCTCAAATCTTGTTCTTGCCCACACCCTACCTTCCTGTCTCCTTCCAGGTCATCCATTCCTCAATCAAGTCCCCTTTTTCTATGAGCAAATTACAGGAACCTCTCACCAACTCAGGGAGAATGAACCTCTGCTCCACTATGGATCCAGCTCTCCAATAAACTCTGAGGCAGATGCACAATTCTACAGCTGTTCTGCTGTCTTTATTTGTCTCACTGTGATTGCTGTATCAATTTGTCACCTGATCTACCTGTCATTCCAAATAGTGATATAATGGAGTCATGTTTTACAGCCTACGTAGTCCCATTAATGATGGTCCCATTAATCAATGATGGTATTACGTTTTGGTGCATGCTTAAGCATCAGAAAAGCATATTTACTAATAATCACAATATGGAGATACAAAAAAGCAAATCATAATGAAGCATACGCGAATTTTAAGAGAGGTTCCAAGCCATGCCCAGGAAATTCATTTAAAATCTCCATCGCTGTTACAAAGCCAACATTTGGGATGCCCTCAGTGTAGTCACTTCCAAGCAAGTATGCCAAATTAATTAGCTTGCTTCTATCCAACCCTGAAAAAGAAAGTGTATGGATTCAGTATTTATTATCTTACAAAATAAAAATATTATCAGAAAGGCAAAGGAACACAAAGGTATTAACTCTATAAAATTATATTTAATTGAACATCACAATTTCCTAAGTTATATTCTGGAGCAGTATCAATATACTCCTGCTAGCACTAATAATTGTGCTAATTTGGCAAATATATCTTGCCAAAATGAAAATGTTACAATAGACATCAGGAGGAATTTTTTTTATGGAAATGATTGTTAAACATTAGAATGGACTGCGCAGTGAGGTGGTGGAGTCACCATCCCTGGAAGTGTTCAAGAAATGACTGGATGTGGTACTCAGTGCCATGGTCTAGTTGACAAGGCGGTGATCAGACAAACATTGGACTTGAAGATCTCAGAGATCCTTTTCTTTCTTAGAGATAGTTTTCCAACCTAAATAATTCTTTGATTCTGTAATTTCAAAATTCAGGGTTGTTACAAGATATTTTTTTTACATTTATGACATCCAGTTACTGTTCTGTTTTCATTTAATGCTGACCTGAATTGAGTAATGCCAGAATCAAAAAAAAACATTCTGTTTGAATTCTAGTCCATAATACCAATGCCTCTGCTTCCTAGAAGTGTTCCTCAACTGGGAGCCTTTTGCTCTGTGCTGGTACATTTACTAAGCAGACCAGAAGAGCCTGTGAAACAGCCAGAAAGAAGGAAGAACTCAGCTGACCACTTCTATTTGATAGGCTATAAGGTATGAGGCAACCAGACCAATTTTCAGTGACCAGCTTCAAGAGTTTGGATTTGAAAAAAATTTTTTAAAAATTCCATGCAGAAAAGAAGGGACGTGAGTCTAAACTCACAAAGCAAGATCATCATCATGCTAGTCACAATATGCATCAGCTGTCCAGACAGAAGAATTTCTGCAATGCATGGGAATGGAGAAGCACAAGACTGCAGAGGAATGTGACATAAAGACTGATGATGACTATTTTTTCCCAATAAATAAATAAATAAATAAATATTTGGCTTATCACATTAAAACCAGTTAAAAATCACAGATATGCTTTTACAGCAATCCTTTCCAATTAAGCTACAGTAGCATACTTAAGTAGGGCAAAATTATTTCATTCAATTTGCTGGAGGAAACCAAAGCTACATTTTTCACCACATAAAAATGTTATGAAATTTTACACGCTACTATTTCAAAGTCTGTAGCCTCTCAAATTGAAATCAAAACTGATTCTAAAAGAATTCTACTCAAGACATAATAACAAGTTTAAATTGGCTCGTATTTTGCCTAATACTTTATGTGACACTGAAGCTTAGTAGTTCAACAAAATTGGCAACAATTTGATTAGACTAGCTCAAGAGCAATCAGATAGAAGAAAAAAATCTTTCAGTGTCAACTATATGATAAATGTTTTACACATACTCCAGATCCACTTTTAATATATTACATCTCAGTATGTCCAAAACTAACTTCTATTTCCAGAAAACTAAAAATCTGATGACATCAGAATATCATTTTCCCACCACATCAGAAAAGTCATGCTAAAATTTACCCAGAAACTGGTATAACAGTTCATATCTCCAGCCTTGATGATCATTACACTAACTCAGTATGTCAAATGCAGGTGGTCTGCAAATTCAGGGGGGTCATCTGGCAGTAAAACAGCAACCTAACTGAATGGCTTTAGAGACTCTCCAAAGAACACACATTGAATAAGAGACACAAAATTCTGTAGAAAATACAAAGAGACAGATGACAGAGCTGTCTTATTAAAGACTGTGTTTAACAAATCAATACCTGAGGCTTACCTAGTTCGTTCTGAAAGTCAACATACTGATAATATTCTACGTATTTGTTCTGACTGAAGAAATTTTTATAAACATGTCGTGCACCAAACAACCAAACATCACTGTCATCAGTGATTGTCCCAGAGGTCTGATCAGTAAGGTCCAATATGGCACACTGTGCCTCGGCCTCCATCGGAGCTTCGATATATGGAATGCCAAACAGACGGAGAAGCTCCTGGACGATGGAAGGAAAACAGTTAATAATTCATCTAAAGAGTTAACTTCTAATACACTTCTGCTTGACTCAGAACTGCTAGACTCACACTTGGGAGTTATCTAATATTTGACAACAAACCTTAAACTTCTGGTAAAAGGTGCCAAGCTCAGTTAAGTCAAGGAGGAATCCCCACTCAACTCCTCTCAGGCAGACAGTGCCATATAAGTGAAGCACTACTTGAGCACACTTTTACCACACAGTTTGAGAACCTGCCATCTTAATTACACAAGCATACTTAAGTATTGTTTTGCACAGCAAGGAGAAAACTCCATGCATTACAATTATGTGGGCTCTATGAAATAAAGATGCAGGTTAAATATAAAAAGTAAAAAAAAAAAAATCATACCTAAAAAAAAATTTGGTCACCATTTCATCTAAGTAGTATGAAAGCATATGAGAAACATTCATATCAAGCAGGAAATAGTGGGAAGACTAATCATTCCTTGGTTAGTGTTTTGATATGCCTCTATTTTGATGCATTTTTGCTTTTATGGGATATATTACACAACCTCAGTTAAATATCCCACACGCACTAGGTTTACAGGTTTGTGCTAGTTACACAGGCCTGGATTATGCTCTTCACCAGATGGCTTTTGAGGCTTGACAGAATCAGTCTCAAAATTAAATTTTTACTGTAATTAAGAATAAAAGCACAGATCAAAAGACTTACAACTATAACGGTGTGCATATGATTACATGGCACATAATACTACAAAAGCAATCTACTGGCCATAAAAAATCACTTGAAGAAACAAGTATGTGCAAATATTTAACCAAGATTAAGTATCATTTTAAAACTGCTTAAACTGTTCCATTAAGGAAAAAAAAATACAAGCATTTACATATTTCCCAGAATTAATTTGTTACGGTAAGTTTATTACATCACAGGCACTATCACTAGTCTACTATATTATGGGTTTGTTAACCCAAACACATTGTATTAAACCTTGAAACATTGACACAGAAGTAACAGGCTTATTCAGGCATTACTGGTGAGATTCCTTCAAATTGCTTACTCAGGGCATAAACTATACAGACTTCTTGTAATTTTTTAATCTTTTAATCCCTAGGGGAAATCACAGTTTACCTAATACACAGACTGCATCAATTCTTTGCTGCTGAACATAGCTTCCTAATATTTTTTGTTCATTTTGCACCTTTCACAAAAACAGGCCAAGATCAAACTGGCCCAACCTTTAAAAGTTGGTGTTTAAAAGATATACTGATTTATCCATAACTATACTATTATATTATTACACTTAAAATAGTTGGAATTCAAGATTACCTCGACACTTTCAACATTTTAAAACAAGTAAACTGAAGAAAACAAGCTCCTAAGAGGGGAAAAAAGGTGACCTATAACTAAGCAAAATTACTAACAACTTTTGACTAAATGATTGGGGTGGAGGAAGGAAAGAAATCAAAACGACTCAACAAATACTACCTGGCTTTCCAAGAACATCTGTCCTGTTACAGAAGCAGCAACACGCTCCTGCTGCTGTTTTTGAGACTGAAGTGTATTCTGCTCAGCAGAAAGGTCCTTTTCTAATTCTTCTAGTTCTTCCTGAAAATATAAACCAAAGTTTTTATTATTTCAACAATTCAGGTACACTTAGGAAAGCAAAGCACAAAGTCTCCAACTACAATTATTCTAGTAGTACATGTTCCTTTAATTTACACTAGGAAGTTGTTACAACTTCTCTAGTGCAGCAAGTTGTAAGACCAGAGATGGTCTAGTCATGAATTTACCTTGAAGTTTTCCTCTGATTTTAGGGAGATTATAATTAAGTACCTTTAAAGAAACATCAGTTCCCATACAATTAGACAGCTATGTGAGAAAGCAATAAACAATAAGAAGCTGTTCAATAGTTTTCCTTAACAACTATTTGGAGACAAAGCACTCCATTACAAGCTCAAAACAAGAAACAATGAGTTACCAAACTGATGTCTTGCCATTCATCCACTGCAGCTTTACCATCAGCATCTCTTTCAACATTCTGAGTGCTCCCCAACTGCACCTCATCAGACTCCTTCAGCAAGTCCAGTGTGAAAACATCAGGTCTGTCTGTCTCTACTTCTGCAAGTGTTGGTTCATCACCCATTTTTTCAACATATTTAGTAGGAAACTCAGCCTCATTACTGACCTCAGCATCCACTTCAATAAAGCTTCCTATCAAAGGAAAACAGAGACTTGTACACATTTTTAACTTGGGCAGTGGCTTTTTTTCTATATGCAGCAGATATATATATATAAGGATTGTGAAATTACATAAACCAAGTGGCTAACTGGTTAATACACCAGTTAAATTCAATGTACACAACATGCTTTCCTTCTTCTCCATATTCTATACTCAGGTTTCAATAATAAAATGTGACACCAAGGGGAAAACCACAGATTTTCTTCCTGCCTCCTATATATGTGGGAGTGGATGCATTTTTAAGGATTGCTTACTAAGAGAAAAGGTTACCTTCAACTGACTACAAATACAATACTGTCTTATTTTCTTATCCTTTTACAAAATCAAAAAGCACATACCATCAGAATCACTGTCTGCAGACTGTGATACCCCTTCTCTTTCCGCCCCAGGATCCCTTGCTCCTGGAAAAAATCTAATATCCACAGATACATTCTCCTCTGTTTGTGAAATTACTTCCTGCGTATTCTCAGAAATTTTCAAGTTTTCCTCATTTTTAGAAAGGTCTGTTGTTTCAGTGTGAATCAAAGCATCTATACTAGTTTGCACAGGGGAAGAGCTTGGCTTCTGCAAACACAAATTCATATTCTTATCTCCCAGAGACTTTAAGTCCATTTTGGAACCATTTTTTTCTTTGTCAAAGTCTTCGTTATCTTTTCTAGTATTGTTAATATAAGAATAATTTTCAGCTCTGGATATACTGGTATCATTTGATGAAATATGATTTTTGGAACCATTTTTTTCCTTGTCTACATCTTTTGTGTCTTTTACAGTGTTGTCAATATAAGTTTCAGCTACGGATATACTGGTGTCCTTGGGTGCAATATGATTTTCTGAATCATTTTCTTCTTTGTCTATATCTTCTTTGCCTTTTCTAGTATTTTCAATAGCAGAATAATTTTCATCTCTGAATATACCAGTGTCTTTGGGTGTAATATCACTTTTTTCCAACTCCTGAGTCTTCTGGTTAAATTTAGCATCTTGCATAGTCACTTGGATTGATGAATGAATTGTAGCTGTACGAATGTTTTTTCCCTCCTTAACTTCAGGAATCTGCTCTTCCTCATCTGAGCTACTAAGCAGAAAATCCTTCCCTTCTGGTCTTTCTGATAGCATTCCATCAGTTGTAGCAGTAACAACTTCCTGTCCTTTATCATCTTCACTCAGAGCTTGCTGAATTGCCCGCAGTGTTCTTGGAGACACACTGCCTTCCTCTGACATAAATTGGTCCACGTTCAATTGTCCTGTGTCCAGTTCTTCTTCTGAGCTGCTTTCCACCATGGCTGCCTGGATAGCAAGCAAAGTCCGAGGAGAGGGGGGTGCTGCCACTGCATTGTCATCTTCCTGCTTTGCATTAGCAGGAGATTCATTGATTTTATTTAATTTAGTCAATTCATGCATTTTTGATGAGGGTCCTGCAGTAGTTTCCAAGTCTCTACTCATAGCCTCTTTTGCCTGAATACCTGAAAGAAAGTTTTGTTTGGAAAAATACTGCTTTATAAAAATATTCCATTTTACATAATGAACATCATTATATCAAGGTTATTAAACCACTTTTCTGCAGGTTTACAGATCACAGCTAATGACGTATAAGAGTAAAGCACATTTCATACAAAGTACTGGCTACATGCACCAATAAACAATATTCAAGTTTGTCTTTAAACTGCCAGTTTTAAGTGTGCACACTTAAACAATAGGTTTTACAAAATTAAGACCCAACATACCCTTTATCAGAATATAGTGAGAAGTCTCTTCAGAGACCACCCTCCTTGATTCCACTTCTTTCACAAAACCACCTTCATTTTCGTATTGTGTTTGTATTTCACCCGAGTGCTGTTGACTCATTTCTTTTTGTACATTTTCTATGCACCGATTGAGGTTGCTTTTTTTAAGCAAACCCCTAAGCTGGTACTGGGAAAAGTCATTGGAGTCCTCAAAAAAAACAAAACAAAAAACAAAACAAAACAAACAAATCAATTGAAATAAAACACCCCTTTTAAGCAAATTCATTTCCCACATTCTTTCAGAGTGTGGGAATCCTTTCCTTTAAGCAGCCAACATTTGTCTTTCACTGGCTGCTGCACTTCGCAAGCAACAGCAATACCATCCAGGCAACATACAACGATTCTGAAAGGTACCAGTAGTTCTCAGTGCCAGAGAATATCTCAATTTTGGTTATTAGAGCTTATCCCCATCTTAAAAAGAAAAGCAATTAAAAGAGAATCCAGATGTGGATCATTTTAAAATGATGGTTCTAGGCTTACACTTGGACACAAGCCATCATTTGATCTGACGGATATTGTACTTTCAAAACCTCACTGTAGAAGGACTATAGGATTCCCCATTCACGTCAGAACAGCTTCAACACATCTGCCTAAGTTACAAAAGCCTTTTCCCAGCTGCCAGCTCCTCTAACAACCTCAGGGTTTGGAATCCAAGCTGTGTTCATCCTGCCTGGTTCATCCACACCAGTAGCATGTTATGCAATCTTTGGCATAATGCTGATGAAGCACGAAACACAGCACAATTTTTAACATTTTTGCCAAACAAATTAGCTCTGTTAATTTTAGTGGAAATCAAGAGATAAGGCTGTTAAGAGTCATTATCTCATTGGATTTTTTTCTCATCATGGTAACATCTCTTATTAAAATGGTCCAGGGTGTAAAGCTTTTCAGATGTAGTACTCTTTCTTCATTTGCATTAATGGCAATAGCTCCATTGCAATGCCTTGAAGCCTATTTTAAATATTACCTCTGGCATTGCTTCAAATAACGTTCTTCTTCGCTTTGTAAGTTCCTTAATATCAGTCAAGATCTCATGTTTTATTTCTGGAGGCAGCTTGTGGAAATCTTCTGATTCAATATCTACAGAATAAGGATTTTCACATAATTGTTCCTATAAAAATGGAAAACAAGAATACATATTTTATAGTACAGCAGAACAAAAAAAATAAAATATTTAGAGCATCATTCCAAGCAAGACAAAAAAAATCAACCCCTCAAAGAACTTTGTTGCTACTTCCCACATGGTGAAAACAAGAAAAAAAAAAGTAACTACTGTGTAACAAAATAATGCTAAGTCATTGATGTACACTATACGGAGAAACTTGGGTTTTATTCTTTTTACAAAAAGATACTTAGCATAAAACACAGAACCAGGTCACATAGCCTCAGCTACTCAGATTTTGTCCTTCTAAAGAGGTTCTCCTCCTGAATGAGAACTACTTCAAAGATAAACAATCTTTCCAAGAGTGTTTATTTTTTTTTCCTATTGATGAAAGCAGAGATAATTTTATTATTTATTATGTCTTCTTCTTAGGTTATGTATTTATGTATTTCTCTTCTCCTCTTCCAATTAGATCAGCATATCAGAAGCAAATATAGAATTTATCTGTGAAAACACAAGGACTTAAGTGCTTCAACTTCAGTTCACATTTGGAGAAGCACAGGAATTTTGTTAAATATGCTGTTATTTATGTACATACACGTGCACAAATGCATGCATTTCTCCTACATTGTTACAAAAACCAATGTCTTCTTCATACGTTCAAAGGAAATAGTAAAAAGAAAAAGAAAGGCTATCACAAGAATTTTCTGTTCTGCTGTATTCTAGTGGAGAAATCACATTTATATTTCCTCATTAATAGGAATTCTTAGAGTACTGAAAATTAACTTGTTTTCTTATAAGTAATGCTATAATAAGACCTGTATCTCCAAATAATTGGATTTTCAAATCTTTTTGTTTGTCTTTTAAGCACAGGACATGAATGAGAGGATTGACCACAGTAACAAGGCAACTAAGTTGCACTTACTTGCAACATCTGTTTTTGGCTCATTCTCATTTGCCATTCNCATTTGAAGTATTTAGAAGTACAGATGTGCAAAGAATAACCTACAGGGCAGCTTCACATTCTCATTTCTTATTTAAGAAGATGTCACAGGTGTGACAAGTACAGACAAAGCCTGCCTCTGCTGAACATGCCAACACAAAACAGAATCAAGCTGCCACACCCAAGCTTGAACAATCAGTCCCATTTAGTTGTATGGACATGGCCATAGAGACTGAGGTAGAACTTTCATCCTTATACATTAATCCAGTGTAGAAAATGAATCTGTGGGCTGAAAGCTTCTTCTGTTACTTTCCCATAAATACCTAGGGAGGCTTCTATATCCAAAAAGAAACTGAAATAAAATATAAATTAAAGAAATATACTTTATATATATATTACAGTGTCTCATAGGTCAAAGGTCTTTCATCAGCATCAAAAAATGGGGTTTATACTTTTACCCAAGTTTAATAAAAACCATTTAAGCTATTTTTCTTAATTCTACCTACCTATTCTTCTCTTCATCCTCTAAAGCAGGCAATACATACATATCATCAATTCCTTCTCTTCGAACTTGTGTAATACTGGGAAAAGCTTCATTNATTTTTTTTTCCTATTGATGAAAGCAGAGATAATTTTATTATTTATTATGTCTTCTTCTTAGGTTATGTATTTATGTATTTCTCTTCTCCTCTTCCAATTAGATCAGCATATCAGAAGCAAATATAGAATTTATCTGTGAAAACACAAGGACTTAAGTGCTTCAACTTCAGTTCACATTTGGAGAAGCACAGGAATTTTGTTAAATATGCTGTTATTTATGTACATACACGTGCACAAATGCATGCATTTCTCCTACATTGTTACAAAAACCAATGTCTTCTTCATACGTTCAAAGGAAATAGTAAAAAGAAAAAGAAAGGCTATCACAAGAATTTTCTGTTCTGCTGTATTCTAGTGGAGAAATCACATTTATATTTCCTCATTAATAGGAATTCTTAGAGTACTGAAAATTAACTTGTTTTCTTATAAGTAATGCTATAATAAGACCTGTATCTCCAAATAATTGGATTTTCAAATCTTTTTGTTTGTCTTTTAAGCACAGGACATGAATGAGAGGATTGACCACAGTAACAAGGCAACTAAGTTGCACTTACTTGCAACATCTGTTTTTGGCTCATTCTCATTTGCCATTCTTTTTCTTCCTCCTCCTCTGAGCTAAAAATCAGAAAAAGAAAACAAATGTGTAGATATTTACCCAGGAAAACAGAGTTTCTATTTTAAGCAAACAGACATTAGTCATATCTTCGCTGGTCAAGCACAAAAATTTGCAGCATCAAACACACACACACATACATATTTACATACATATGTATATGTGTATATATATAATATATACATATATAAATATGCACACAGGTCATAAAGATCTGAGCAGAAAGTAAGAAGGCAAACTTATGTCAGTTAAAACTAGATGGAGACAACTGCTGCTGTTTAGATCATGACACAGTTCTTACTTGGTCAGCATTTGAAGTATTTAGAAGTACAGATGTGCAAAGAATAACCTACAGGGCAGCTTCACATTCTCATTTCTTATTTAAGAAGATGTCACAGGTGTGACAAGTACAGACAAAGCCTGCCTCTGCTGAACATGCCAACACAAAACAGAATCAAGCTGCCACACCCAAGCTTGAACAATCAGTCCCATTTAGTTGTATGGACATGGCCATAGAGACTGAGGTAGAACTTTCATCCTTATACATTAATCCAGTGTAGAAAATGAATCTGTGGGCTGAAAGCTTCTTCTGTTACTTTCCCATAAATACCTAGGAGGCTTCTATATCCAAAAAGAAACTGAAATAAAATATAAATTAAAGAAATATACTTTATATATATATTACAGTGTCTCATAGGTCAAAGGTCTTTCATCAGCATCAAAAAATGGGGTTTATACTTTTACCCAAGTTTAATAAAAACCATTTAAGCTATTTTTCTTAATTCTACCTACCTATTCTTCTCTTCATCCTCTAAAGCAGGCAATACATACATATCATCAATTCCTTCTCTTCGAACTTGTGTAATACTGGGAAAAGCTTCATTGCTTAGGGAAAAAAAAAGAAAAAATAAAACAGCAATTAACAGCTTCAGAAGGACTTACTGTCACTTATAAACAAGGGAAAAACAATTTTTATTCTTGCCTTTTGCCTGTAATAGCAGTTTTGATAACGTGTCTCTTCAAAAGTGTTTTCAAGAGTTTCTCTGTAGTTTTCCTGGAATCATTGATGGCAATTTCCTTTCTTTGTCTTCGCTTTGCCTATGAAAATAAGATTAACACCAACAAGATTTTGCTGGATGCTGAAGATGGACATCCAGTGAATCCCTGTTAAAATTCTGTGTGCTGAGCCTATGAGCTACTCCTAAGTCATTCTACACCAAGGGGGACAGAGCCCTCAGAGCCTCTAAATCTATGTCCATTTCCTCTGTGGGACTCAGGAGAGCTTTCAGCTGCTGGGTACAAATGCCTGCAGAGCTGCATTCAGGTCCATTCTGGAGCACAAGCTAGGTTTGTGCCATCATCCACTTCTCTGCAACCTGGCTCCCATGCAAATCAAACCTGCGTAGATTAAAGAGCTGCTGCATGCTCCAAGAGCTAACCCAGGCTGGGACTGCAAAGGACACCCGCAGAGCAGTGGACTTCAATCCTCCATCCCCACAGCTCAGAAAAATAAGCAGAACAACAGGAAGGAAATTGAAAATGGCTGCTTACCATCAGCAGACATACAGCCTCTTTTACATTGCAATACCTCAAAAAGGTACTTACCAAGGTTTGTCTCTTCAGAAGAGGCGCCTCTCCATCAAAAACAAAGACTGGTCGAATCCGGAAAAACAGTAACTTGCAGAGTCGATGAAACAGAGTGAGCAGGTGAGCATTCCGTACAGAAATACCACCACGATCTCTGGCTCCCTTTATTGCTTGGTTCAACCAAATACTGATATCTTAAAGAACCGCTGAGAGGAAAAAATGTGCTCTTTTATACATATACCACATTGGGAGTTCCTATAAAGCGCACAGATTTGATTGAGTGGCCTTTGCCCACGACTCCAAGTTTGTCTTATCAAAACCAAGAATATTCAAATAGCTATGAGCTTGGAAGAAGAATAATCATTGTCCCTACTGCCCTGCACAAAAAGCAGAGTGGAAGCAAAAGTGCAGCAAATACCTTCCCAGTTATTTTTACGGGTAAATGACAGGTAACTTCCTTCCACATCTTTCCAGCATTTAACTAAGTATACAGGACAGGAAAGCTGATGCATAAGCATAAAACTTCTTTATCTTGTAGTCCTACTGAGAGCAGCGCATTTATTTATAAAGTGCAAAATTCTATAGTCCAACACTTTTATAAGGAACCTATTAAAAAAAAGTCTATTTTTTAAAAGATGAAAATAAAAGAGCTTAGTATTTCACATATTGTAAAGCAAAACTTCAACTTACCAAAATGTAGGGAATTTAAATGTAATAATAATAATAAAAATAATAATATTTTTTAAATCTTATAAATAAGGGAAATAGTTAAAACAATCTCCCTTGCAATTTCGGTTATCCAGATTTACTTTTAAAGGATACCAACAGCAAGAATTTTCCCTTCCAGCGTTTCTGGGTTTATGGGTCTCCCGGTGCATTCAAGCAGCTTCCAAAGTCCTTGAACTCCCATTGTCCTTCCTTAGCTGCTTGGATAGAAAATTTGTGAGGCACAAAAGAAGGAATAACCCAAAGATTATGCGGCCCGCGCCTGCTTTATCAATTCAAACAGAAATAACGAAGCAGCCGCTCGGGCCGGGATAACCAGGGACAGGAACACGGGCAGGGACAGGGGCAGGCGGGGTTCGCGATCCCGGACCTGCGGCGGGGAGTGGATCCCGGCGCAGGGACGCGGAAGGGACGCGGAAGGGACGCGGAAGGGACGCGGAAGGGACGCGGAAGGGACGCGGAAGGAAGGGACGCGGAAGCCCCACCATCCGCGGCCTCCCCGCGCACAGAGCGCAGGCCCCGCCCGGCGCGGCCCGCGGACCGCCGGGAGTCGCAGTGCTCGGGGCGGAGCCAGCGCAGGGCCCGGCCCCGGAGCAGCCGCCCACAACCCGTTCTCCAGCTGCGGCTGCCTGAGGCCGGTAGGCTCCTCGGATGCCTGGAGGAGAGCCTAGTATCTAACAGCAGAGAATAACAGAATCAATTATGTTGGAAAAGATCTCTGAGATCATCGAGTCCAACGTGTGACCGAACGTCCCTTTGTCAATTGGACCATGATCTAAAGTGCCACGTCCAGTGTAAACACTCAGGGACGGTAACGGCAGTCCCAGTATCTGATCGCCCTTTCTGTGAAGGAATTCCCTTATGTCCAGCCTAAACCTCACCTAGTGCAGCTTGAGGCCATTTCCTCTCGTCCTGTCACTTGTTACCCGGGAGAAAAGGCCGATCCCCACCTGGTTACACACCCTCCTTTCAGGTGGTTGTCGAGAGTGATAAGGTCACCCCTGACCCTCCTCTGCTCCAGGCTAAATAACCCCAGCTCCCTCAGCTGCCCCTCACAGGACTTGTGCTCCAGAGCCTTTACCAGCTCTATTGCCCTTCTCTGGTTGGAGAATGAAAAAAGTGTCCTGTCCTAGAACAAAATCCCATAATGCAGACCAAAAGTAGTCCTATTTTCCCCACTCCCAAACATAATTTCCCCTGCAGCCTGTGCTCTCTCTGTTCTGCCTCAACCACAGCACCAGTGCCCCACACTGCAGGCACCCCACCACTCGGGAATCCCTAGGGAAAGCTCCCTGCAGCACAACCCCAAGGATATGCACTTGGCTCCTGCTAATGCTACAAGAATCCATATACTACATACTCTGTGGATAAAGTATGACAGTCTCCAACCCAAGAGCAAAATAACTGTAAAACCAGAATTTCATCCCAACCTACTTAAGCAGAACAGCCAGTACCATCAGAGGAGAGACCCTGTTTCTCAGTGCAACTATCATTATTAAGCAAAAATTATGAGACACACACGTAACTCCAGCTATGTAAGTCCTAAATCCCCTAAAGAACACAGCTCAAGTACTCTAATCAAAGCTGAGCCCTCAGCCCAAACTCAGCTTGCAAAAATAGGCTCTGAAAATAGTTCATCCGGAAAATAAAATTTCAAAACCTACAGGTTTTGTTCAGTCATGAGGCTGCAGGCTTTGAGAAATTAAATAGTAGAAGTCACAGTGGCTGCACTGAGCACCACTTTTTATGACCAAAGAAATCTTACCTATTTTGCTAAGCAGTAGTTGCAACTCTGATCTGTCACTCACCTACTTTGCTGAAGACCTTCACTAAATGTAGGACCATCATTTCCAAAACAAATGAAAAGCAAACAACAAGATAGAAAACAAATTTTATTGAATGAACAAAAGTCTAAAAGTCTCCCATTTTTGGTTAACAAAAGCAGCAATCTACAAAACCCCTGCATTCCATGACAAATCTTTTTATGTCAAAAAATTAATCCTTGAGCAGGTATGAACATTTGTACACAGAACAACACAACTGTTGAGATGTGTTTGGGCAAACAACCGGATTTATCAGGGAAAGAGAAAAAGGAAAAAAAAAGAATTCACCTGGGACACCTGAAAAAGCTTGAATTGTGTGCTGGCTGAGAGGTATATCATTGGGGCGGCCAGCAATTTTCAGCACTTGCATCCCCTTCACACAAAATGAAAAAAGCAGCAGACAAAGGACAGAGATGGTAAGACTGAACAAGGAAAAGAACTGCCAACAGAACTCAGTGTTCAGCTAGCTCATTTGGCTAATGGTAAATGCAGCTTTTAATATTGAATTTCATAAGCTTGTGTTAAGTGAGTCCGTGCTCTCAGGAGGCTCCAGGGTAAGAATTCAGCCACTTTACCCACAGAGCAAAAATAACAGAAGTTCCATCCTCGAACAGGTGATTCCTCACAGTCAAAAACAGGCAACCAGATAAGGGAAAAGAAACTGAGACCTGCTTGACAAGATATGATTATCTGACTGACAGAAGTCAAATAGGACTTAAATGGAGAATGTACATTCTCTTTGTAAATCCAAGGTTTTCTAACCTATGTGATCTTTTTTTTCTTTTGCACTGGATATGGGTAGCCTTACTAAAATGAAGTGCTAAAAACAAAGGCAATGTTTACTTTTATCCTTACACCATTTGCAGAATAACCCTTTTTTATAATGTCATACCATAATTTTTCATGCTTTTGAACAATAAATATATTCAATGAAGTCTGTTTATTACATTGACTAATTTCCACCTGCTCTTTTGTTTTCACAGATCAGGACATAGTACAATTATTTCAAAAGAAATTATTGATTTTGCTATCATATTCACCTTTGATTGCAAAATTACAACAATCTGTGCTTATCTGTCACTTTATACATCAGATCTCGTCTATTGCAACCATATCAACATATTTAATAATTATGAAGCTGTATCTTATATCATAATTTCTATTCTTATGTGTTCTAGGACTAATAAATCCCTAATATGTTTTGATTAAAACTAACTTTAATATATCAACTCTATCATCTAAAGTTAATTTTAATCATTTCCATCATAATCATTGTAACTTTGATACCCACTGTTCCTCCTCTCCCGAAGATTAGATTTCTTCCACATAGATTCTTGATGAAAGCTAGCACTGAAAGATCGACCCAGTCGCCCATGTTGTTTCTTAGATATATTGTCTTCACTCTCAGATTTGGAAATTCCTTGTCCTTGCGTTTGGGATTGTTTATTCTGTCTAACATTCCCAAATGGAAAATTCCAAGGACCAAATCTTTGCCAGTTAAGTCTCTGAAAGGCAATGATGCAATGAAGATTTCCTCCAACCTAATCAAAGTAAAAAAGGTTCTTTGTTAAATGCACACCACAGGCACATTTCTAACATACATAGATATTTGACATCAACATTTTAGCAAGTAACATGATACTTTCAAAAAGAAAGCAAACAAGAAGTGTCACAACATACAAACCAGGGGAAAAAAACCCAACAAACAACAAAACAGCACAAAAACATAAACAGAAATATACAACTTGCATCAATCAGTTCTGATCATATCCCAGATTAAATTACTGCTTTCTTATTCATCTTTTTGATCTTTTTAAGCTATCAATTATATCCTTCATAGGCCAGTACCACTTATCTCCTGCTAGTCTTTTTTTACTTTCTAGCTACCTTCTCAGCAATTATCTGTTCTGGTCCATTCTCATTTTGCTGACACAGGTCTTCCATAGGGTCTTTGCACCTGAAATCATCTCTTCAGTCTATTATTTCTCACAGGGTTTCAATCTGCAAATCACAAATACATCCTCCACCCATGAGATACAACCCTATCTAAAGGAAAGAAAGCCACATGCATTGATAGTAACTCCACACAAGGGAGACACACACATTCTTTTATGCCTGATCCTACTCAACTGTATTTTCTTCCCACTTAAATGTCATTGGAGGGTCATTCCCCAAAGGGTCTGTAATTTCTCTGCAGAACATTTTTGCTGCAGCTACCTTTTAAACCTACCAAGTTAAATATTCTGACCGAATACATTCAGTATACACAGATATCCTGGTTCATCCTAGCATATACCAAGCTACTGATATTTATCTTGTCCATCAAGTAAATCTAAATTACTTTGGTATGCAAGAACCCACATTATACTTTTGTCTTCGGCAACACTTAATAACAGAACAAATTCCATTAGTGAAGTTATCTTACACTGCTGAAGTATGAGTAAGTTTGCAAAAACCTACCAAGAGTTTCCTCCCATCTTAGTGAGTTTACCTTACCTTCTTTGTTTTTCGATGTTGCAATCCTCTCTCTAGGTGTCGAATATCTAGATATTCTGGATTTTGAGTGTTTAGGTCAGTGACAATATCTGTCCACCTACAGAATAAAATCATTACTACTCAGCTGATATTTATGAAACCTCAGCAGCACGAAAACTCACGTACACATACACGCAAATACAGACCTGTAGCTTTAAATAGTCTTATCAGTGATTTAAAGATAAATGAATGTGTAAAGTTACAAAAGCCTCACTATTAAAGAAATCAAGCTAGATGTAAAAGTGTCACTTGTAATCAAGACATTCACACTGATTATTCCTGCTCTTGGGAAAGACCTTCCAAAATGAGTAAGAGCACCATGAGTCATAGTTACATTCTTTACGCTTACCAATTAATCAGTTTGGGAAAGAAAGAAGCTAAGTGTGGTTTAGGCAAGGAGAAACATGAGCCTTTTTTAAATTTAAACCTCTCCTACCCTTTTGTATTATTTTCTTCAGTTCTTTGGTTTCTTTCACACACTAAATGTGCTTTTACCAGACAGCTCTCATCATAACTCACTCCTCCACTTTATTTAATTCTAAACTATCAATTCAATCACTCCTCATTCACTCAGCTTTTCAAAGATTCATAAATCCTTCCAGCCCAACTGAAATAAATATTTTTATATTCCAGACCTCTTTAAACCTGCACATCACTTTTTCGTTTCTATCAAGGTCTAACTAGCTGCTTCTCCCTAATACCACCCTCCAAGTTCAGAAAACGCATTACTACTCCAACCTTTGCCCCCCTTTCCTTAAGCACAGGACTTTCTGCCAGCTCTCACTGGCAGTGCAGCAGGAGGAAGAATGTTTCAACAATCAAAATTAGTATTACAAAGGGTCTTATTACATATTCAGAAACTTTTTCCTGTGCCATTTGTAGCTAATATACCACACAACAAAGTTTTACCCTTGGGACCTACAATATGCCATTTCTCATTAATCAGATGCATAATGTGATTTTAATTTTGTTGCACTTAATCTTGTAGTCCAGAATACCTGGATGTTTGCGGTTATTAACAAGGTCATATCACTGACAAAAAAATTATTAAATATAAGTAATCCATGATATTTCTACACAGCACCCTCTAGTTCTCCTAGTCTGTATGTCTAATTTAGGCAACAATTTGTTTGAGTCAAACCTCATCATAAATGTACTGTTTGAATGCACAGATAAGCAAATAACACAATAGAGTACAGGCTGCACCTACACCTGAGCTAGGATATCTCAGCAGCAGCAGAATATTCTGTGCACAGCCCAGACACAGCCTGTGGATGTCCTCAGCTCCAATGTAAACTCCTCCAAGGGCCATGCCTCTAAGTCACAACTGGCATGACTGTAGACAGCTGAGAATGCCTTTTCTTCCTGACTAATATGAGCTGTGTCACACTCAAACAAGAGATATGATATGAACTTTGGCTCTCGGCAGCCCACATATGTTCTGACAGGTGATATAAAACTTCAGAGCCAGCCTTGAGGTCAAAACACAAAGCTTCTGACTAAAGCAGCATCTGTTTCTATTAGATACATATATACACATATGTATATATTCATTAAAAAGAACTAGAAAGTCACTTAGTGACTCTGAATAGAGAACTACAAACTGTTTTGAAAGAAAACATTCTTTTACATTCTTACCAAGTAACATACCTTTTACAATGTATTGTTGGATGCTTTCTGCTGGGCTCTCCAATTAAGATCCAATATTCTACTTCTTGCTGCAAGACACGACCCCTGTTCAATAGAAGACACAATCCTAGTAAGATTTATTGTGCATACTAAAAAGAAAAAGATATTAACAGTCTCATGTTCTTTTTAGGATTTTCTAACATTTAAAATTGTTTCCTCAGCCAAACTAAAAACCAGCTCCTGTGCTATAGCACTTGCAATTGCGTACAGGGAACCTTTTTTTTCAGGGCCTGAAAGCAAACCTTGGGGATGCTACTACACGTTATTTGCGAGGAAGACAGACTTTCGCTAAAAGCAGTTTTATTTGTATGAAGGACCGTCTGGTACATGGTGTACATATAAGTATATAGGAAACAACAGAAATAAGAGTTGTGGAATGCCACATAAATGTGGTATAAACAGCTTCCTCCCTATTTGTGATGTCTAACAGTCATGAGAGTCCTTTCCACTATTTTTAAACTA
Organism: Ploceus nigricollis; assembly: GCA_013399945.1. NCBI lineage: Eukaryota > Metazoa > Chordata > Aves > Passeriformes > Ploceidae > Ploceus > Ploceus nigricollis. The sequence continues at coordinate 1,067,595 of VXBC01008933.1, read as the reverse complement.
TACCTTGGCTGACAGCTGTTACTAAGAGCTGTAGGGTAACCTGTAAGAACAAAACTGGCAACTTCTAACGCTTCCTTCTAAATATCCAATACCAGGTACTAAAATCCAAACCTTTGAATTAATACTGCTTTGCAATCAACTTCCAAGAAGCTCAAAGCTTGCAGTAACCTTGTCAAGGAAAATTTTTGACAGGCATTAGGGCAGAACTGATGAGATACACAGGACTTTTCTGTGACTTCCTCTGTATAATTATCTCATGAAAAACTACATCAGTTTCAACTGTGACGAAACCTGACATTTTACTGCCTAGGGTATTAGACAGCATATGGTCTTATCACTTGGAACAATTTGTTTACTTACAAAAATTTTCCTGTAAAATAACAATGTATTCCATCAGTGCAAAGATGGGAAACCAAGACAGAGGATAGATTGATTGACTTACCTAAAGTCACACTGGAAGTCTGTGGTTGAACTGGGAACTGAACCCAGGTCTCCCGAGTCCAAATCCAGCAACCTAAGATCATACAGGAAGTCTGTGGGTGACCTAAGAACTGTCTCTAAGCTCAGCCTAGCAACCTATCCACCCACTTCTTTTGGGACCTAAAATGTTTCTTACCTTGATTTTTAAATAAAAACTTTACTTAGTAAGTAGAGTGCAAAAACAGGTAAACAAGAACTGCTCCAGAATCTATTGCCAGTCCTTCTGAAAACAAAACTTTTTTTTCCCTCAGTAGGATCAGAAAATACAAAGAAAACAGGATGCTCATCTGGTCTGACCTCCAGCCTAAAGTAAGGCTATAAATGCTTCTTGAACTTATTATTTCATGTTACATTTTTAGAAGAGAACTGTTGTTAAGAAAGAAGGCTAATATTAACTTAAAAATAACATCACTAGTGACTAAGAATCCATTTCAGCCATGGGTACAGAATGAAAGTTGTTCTCACTCATTACTAAACAATATAAATTTAAATTAGTTAAAAGGCACGTGCTTCCACACACTGGACCATATTATTTCTCAGATTGTATTTTTGATCTAGTAAACTTTCTTTTACTTTGGTCTTCTAGTGCCAATTCTTCCTAACTGATTGAGTAAGTAAGAGATTAACGTTTTGGTAAACTCAAGTAGATTGATGTGTTGGATTTCTACTTGGGGAATATTTTTTACACTCTTCTCACAAACCTGGCAAGTCAGTGAACTCAGTCTCAATAAAAAACTGTATTCTTTTGTTCATATTTTAAAAGCTTTCATTAACCCTATCATAAGCTTCACACTGGAACCAATTAGATTTGGATGATTATGCTTTATCACTGCAATCAATGACCATTCTGAACTCCAAAAGTAGAGCTAGCATTCTCTATTCCTTGATGTGACCCTACCTCTTCAACAAAGTCAAAGTCAGACTGCTCAGCAAGCAAATAGGCACAAGCTCACCTTATACTAGTGATGTACGCTTTTCATCATTTAACATTCCCCCATTCTGGTATCTGCTCATTTTCTCAGGGATTGACTACTTATGCTATACAAAAATACTAATAAATACTGACCAATGGCTGAACATAGAGAAAGTCCAACAGAATCCTTTAACACACACCATGTTTGCAACTACTTTGAGAGAGGAAAAACAGCTTAGTGTGACTCTGTGAATGAGGTAAAACAAACAACTCTCCTCAAGAGAGTGCATAGAGTACTCTACAACATACAGCACTCCACATCAAGCAGCAAGGTAAATGCCTTACAAAAGCTAATACATATCTCAAGAATTAATATGTGCAAAGTTAAAATTTGTGAGTTTAATGCAAGAGTCTCCCCAAATTCTGTATGAATATTAATACTATTACCTTTTTTTTTTAAATCTGCATTTAATGGAAAACTATATCAACTATTGCATTATATTATCTTAGTAGTGTCACTCTGACAAATCTGAAATTATTATGCAGGAAACTGTATTTTTATTCTAAAAAAACTGGCAGCATTTCCAGCATTGTTAAAAAAAGGCAGACCTAATGTCTTAGCCCAAAAATCTCTTCTGGCTTTTCTACCCCTATTCCCTCCCAATTCCTGGTAACAAATTCTTCACACATCGTTACTTTTCTATGCTTTACATGCCAGTAGTCGGAGTTTACCATCACCATTATTAGTCAACATTAATGCAACAAAATTATGTAACCACCATCCTGTGATATCTACACAACCCTTGCTCTTCCCATAAACAAGCACTGGTTTCTAAACGTCAATTTCATCACATCCATCTCATGAAGGATTAATATCACTGTAGACTTTTTGCTTCTAGTTTATAAAGAAAAAATGCAACATACACACACTTTGTTTTCCCTTCCAAGCTCTCTAGGAACGGATTCTCCCTATAATTAGCTGGCTTTTTATTGTTTAGCCTTAAAAAAAATCCCACCTGGCTTTTTTTAAGCCCGTATGTTTTTATTTTTCAGATTAGTTACCTTCACTTGTCCTTCAATAAAATAACCACCTTCTCTCTATATGGCTAGAAGGTCTTAAAAAACCAATTTCTTAATACCATTTAGTTTTCTGCTTTAAGTTCTCTCAATATAGTCTGTTTAGTTATGTTTCATTTTAAGTCAGTCCTTTCAAAGCACACTGTAGTGTTTTTCTAGCTCAGACAGATGCCTATATGACACAAACCGAACCGTTATTTATGGAGAAAAATTGTATCCACGTGCAGTAGGTTTTTGTGTTTCTTCCACTAAAATAAGCACAAACACAGTATCTTACCTATAGGCTTTACTAGCTTTTACTGGGGTTGCTTCAAATCCAATTGGGCAAAAATAATGGTTTTGGCAATGGTAGATGTAGGCCATTGATTCGTCTTTCAGTCCACGTGTTAGCTTTGCTAGGGCCCCTGCAGCTACACAGAAAGATCAGGTTACAGGCCAGGGTGCTTTGGATCCTGTGTAACACAGTCAGCAGAAAGAAAAAAAAGACCTATTTGACAACAAAGTAGTTATACTGCTTTTTAAGTGGGAGAACATAACCTGACAGGCATGCACAAAATACATTTTTGATTTCGAACTTATTACTTTTTTGTACTGGGCAGGAAATTAAGTACTATCTGCAGCACAGTCTGTACCAGGGAAATATAATATAAAGTATGCTTTGTGTTTAGATCAAAATCAAACTTAAAAAAAGAACCAGAAGTATCTCTTAACCCAGGAAATAAACACTGCAACAGAATGCAGTCCCAGCTGCCCTAGGTCAGATGTGGCACACATTGATGATAATACTGAAACCACTGAAAACACTCAAACATTTTGGTATCATGAGCCTCTTGGAGCTTCCTAATCTCAGGAACACATAGAGGCATACAATGGTTTATAATGTGACCACAGTGCTCAGTTTCAGGAGAAGACTAGAAGAGGCACTGAAACATGACAATTTTCAAGTAGGATGTCAAGAAAAAAAAAATTCATTTTAATAATATCTAAAACTTTTCAGCATGATTTTGTGCTTTCAAAGAACCTTTCAGTTAGAAGGTAATTACCCAGACTATACTGAAGGCTAGTAAACTGTGCATGAAAGTAAAATTTTCTACACAGCACACCTAAAAAGTAGACAAAAATGCAGCTTCATAAGCTAACTGAGAATAAATCACCTAGCTTTAGAGAGAGATGTTAGCTACAGCCAGGCAGAACAGGAAAGTTCATTACTTTTAAAACTGGGCTTTTTAAAAGCATAAAACATTAAGTAAGAATAAATTCTTTTTGCTCTCCCAGTGGATTACAGCAAAGAAATCTTCCCACACACGAACGCAGAACTGGAAATGCAGTTGTTTTCCTGGATATCTTAAAATTCCAATTCTGTGACAACAGAATACATAGCACAGAATGCATTTTATCACAATAAAAGTATAAATGAAATTTTTAGCTAAATAAGAGAAAAAGTAAAACCAGAAAAATCCGCCAACTTGGAGCTATTTGACACCTTATATTGGGCTAGAAGTACTACTTACAGACTTCGTCCTGTCAAATGCTACACACTGCAGGATTTTTCAATTTACACGCTGTAAAATGAATACTTTAGCATTAGCTACGTACCAGTTTCTCCAGCTGTCTTGTTCTTCCCATGAGGTTTATACAGAACATATGAGCATCCCTTGATATGGAAGTGATCATTTATTTGCCTAAACCATCTGAAACAATAAGCTTAAAGATTGTAGTAACTCAAGAGTTATTAAATGCAATTTCATTTCTCACACTTTTCCTGTGCTTTGACAGTTTAGGAAAAAAAGTCTTGGTGTGCTACTGAAGTACCTACCTCACTAATATTTAGATTGTAGATGACCACGGCACCCAATACAAAACTTAACATATCCTAGACAGAGAAGTAAATACACAGAGCCTTTTCCTTCATTTTGCTTTTCCTGACTTGACATAGATACATAATAACCAAAGATCTGGATGTGAAATGTTGGTCCTACTGTATTTAACCCAGTCACTCCTAATGTTCAATTACTCAGCCTTTAGAAAGACACACACATTCTGAGGTGCCCAACTTCAACTGTGATTTGCAGGGTACATAAATGAAATCTAAGATACCAGAAGGGACCCTTGAAGTGAGACTTTCTGCTTATCGTGTTGGGTTTCTCTCACCTAAATTTCACGAAGCCTGAGCATTACAGGAGCCTCCTACTGCAACTCCTCACTGCAGCACTAAGTGAGGACAGGCCAGAATTAGAAGATTCAAATTCACACGTTTAGAGATAATACCTCAATCATAAAGCTATGTTGGGTAACATGGCTGGCTCCCAGCCCTCCTGTTTCCCAGTCCATCAAGCACTTCAAAATTATTGGACAAGGCAGGAAAAAAAAAAGAAAACAAAAAGATGGGTAACTTCTCTGCTGCATAGAGAATGCTCAAAGAGGAAATCAAAGAAGAATTATAAGTTTAACTTTTGTCTGTATAGACTGTTGACACGAAGAGACAGAACATTATATCAGCTTGGTCTTTAAGAGTTGCTATACCCTGACATACTCTTGAAGAGATACAAATTCTGGATCTGAATTTCCTAAAGCAGGTAAGGAAATTTTCATGACGTTTTCCAATGATCTAGCCATTATGCTAGATGGAGAATAGACTGCTGCCACATTTTCAAATCCAGCACAACCCTGATCTGCCAAATACTATATATTGCCCTAAAAAAATTAACTAAATCAAATACAACTCATGAAGCAAGCAAGAATACTGCAAAAGCTTTTAATCTCACCAAAAGATAACACTCCAAATCCCTGTCAAAATGTTCAGCACTCTAGTATAATATACCTCTTGGCTCTGTTTAATCCTTGAATGTCTTATTAATTTAATATCAAAAAAAAAAACCTACAAAGAATTTAGGTCCAACCTTTAAATATCAGGAAACAGTGAAGCAGAAGTGATAAAAAATTTCGAAGTGTTCTGTGACTCCAGCCCCATGTTTTTGTTCCTGAACAGCTCCATTGCAGCAAGGATTCAGCACTAACGCATTTTCAATTCTTAAATTACATTTTACATTAAGCTAACAGTGTATCAATTGTCTTTTCAGGCCATTTCAGTGATATTAGCAAGCATTTAACATGCACTTTCAAAAACAGGAAAATACGTATAAAGAGAAAGTTTTCTAACCAGGAGACTAGACTCATAAGACTATTATACAACCATTACACAAACTGAACCAAAAATCAAATAGAATTTCACACTGACCTGACCTGTGTAACAACATTACACCATTCAAATTGGCCAGTGCAAATAACTCCTTAAGAAGTTTCGTTGTCAGAGTTCTCAGGTATGCTTCATTATTTTATGTCTACAACAATTCTAAAACTTAAGAGGATTAACATGTCAGCCACTTTGTTTTTAAATACATGAACTACTACTGAATTTTTACAGGTTCTACCTCTTAGCTGCATCAAAAGATCCAAACATACCTCATTAGAGTTGTATTTCCAGTGAAGGGACCAAACCTAATCTCCTCAAATGGGGGCTGAAAGCCCAGTATATGCAAGGCTTCTTCTTGAGTGATGGGGGGTAAACTTAAAAAAAAAAAAAAAGTGTTGTAATTAGAAACAGTTTTGACACTCCAGAGGCAAAGCAAAGCAGTCTATCTGTGACTTTACCTTCCAGCTCCCAGGGTACTATATAAGAAATTCCAGCAAGACACTAAGGATGAAATTCCACAGGAAGTCTTGTATTGAGGTCGGCTAACACAATACCTTAAACAAAAAACCTCAAACATATTAGTAACACAATTTTGACTCACGTGTATGACAAACCTGAACTACTTTTTTGTGTGCCATGTCACTAAAGTGCCATGTTATGTTGAATGTTTTTATGTCATCTGTATTAAAATAAAAAGCAAACAAAAAATCCAAAACAACTGTATCCTTAAAAACAAAAATTAAGCAAATATGTTAATCAATTTCTTTGCCAGATGCCACCACCCTATTTCATATAAATCAGTAAAATTTATAACAGCCCCATGGGAGTTCTGTACAAATGATCCTGTAGGAAAATATGATTCTGTACTAATATATGGTTTTATCCAGTCCCTTCTAACAAGTGCACTTGTGGCAAACTGCATCTCTACCAATTTACTAATGAATGTCATTCTGGGCCACAGATTCCCTAGGTTAACTCCAGCTTTCTGGTGCCACAGACATAAAGTTAGAACCAGACAGATGCATTAAACTAATTGAATTAGTGAGCTATATTAATACAATAATGGTTGTATAGAAGTGACAGATTCTGACCAAGTATTTCCCAATGAAAAATAAAATCAGAAGTAAAACATATCAGTGGTACATTTAAGGTTACTTTTTGCCTGACTATGCTACTGAACTTGTATTTTGTTTTGCAATGAATCACCATGTAAGTTTTTCCCTTTGCTGAAAGCAAAAGGAATGTTTAGAAAGAAAAATGTTTTGAGAATTTCAACAGATGGGAGGGAAGCTCTAGTTTTTCTTCTAGAATGCATGCAACAGTGTGCGTATGCTTAACATCTCTACTAAAAAAAATTACAAAGACATTACTGAGAAGTTTGAAATCAGGTAACTAGCAGCAGTGTTTAATGAGAAACTACACGGTTAGTGTAGTTCATAAATTCCTAACTTCATAAATGAGTTCATAAATACTACCATCTCCGAAGGTCCAATACTTTTCTCTCCTTCACGTCTTCAAGAGCTGAACGCTGAGGACATTCCCTGTATTGTTTGCTTTTTTTGTCCAGAGATTTTTTCTTTGTCCCTTGTTTCTTCATGTTGCCTGCAAATCAAATTTCAGAATCAAATTAATGTCTAGTTTGCCATTCACAACTTTCTTCTTAAATAATTTTAGTGATAGCATACAGCTCAAATAGAGACAGCGGTTGTGTTAGAAAGCCTAAACTGGGACTAAACATTAACTGAAAGAAGAAAGCTCAAATACATAATCTAAATTGTCAACAGGTTTGTAAAGCTGCTATTAGCTCTGTAAACAACATGGTGTTTAGATCATGGACAGAATTAATGATGACCTGCCCAACTGTTTAGAGAGATAAGTCAATCTGATTATTCTAATGCATTAAATCACCCATCCCAGAAATAGACTCTCAGTCCAACATGGACCTCCCATCTCCTAACATTATGTAGGCACGGAACATAATGAAATGCTTGTTTTTCACTGCCAGCCTTACAACCAGCTACAGCTTCTGACAAGAACTTATATGCAAATCCATTAATAATAATATACTCCCAAGGTATTTTCCTTTTCATAAGCCACTGTGACAGTAGAAAATGGAGAGTTGGGCCACGTGCTACAGCAGAAACATTTTTGTCCTCTTTTGAAGCCATACATCCAGATGCATAATATACTAGGTCCTACTAAAACAAATGAAAAAAAACATTCCCACAACACAGGGGGAGGGCTGTGGGGGGAGGATACCAGAAACCAAGCCAAATACTACACAGTTAAGCAGAAGTCAGCCTTGCTTTGGATCCACTTCCCTTGGCAGTTACATTTGACTTTCACTCCTTCTCTCTCTCACTCTCTCCTGTCCTGATGAGCAGGTTCCTTGAAATGAAGTACAGGCTCTTCTATGGCACTTCCTCATAGGACACATGTGCTGGCCAGCACCCTTCACAAACAAGCCAGAAATATGAAGCCTTTTTCTTTCACATCAAAACTTCACTACCTCACCTGCTTTGCTCTTCAGATTTGAGTTCACGCCATTGAACTCAGATTTGTCTATTTCCCATGCCAGTGGAAGCTTTCCAAGATTGCCAGGCAGGCTTTCCAAGTTAGCATCTTCATTGTAGATAATCTCTGAAGCACCAGTTTGAACGCTGAGTAAGTTAGGTGTGTTATTTCCAACGTTTAAGGCAGCACTACTTGATAGGCAGGCACTAACTGAAGCACTTGGACTTTTACAAATAGATGTTACTCTGTTTAAAAAAGCATAGTCTGAGCAGATGGTATAAAACTTCTCTCTTGTATGAGTCACAGGACATCCCCATGGATAATGCCCATCTTCCCTAGACACCAAGGACGCAGTGGAGGCGTCTGACATGCAGTATGGCTTCACAGGATCACGAAGAGAAGCTTCCGGGGATTCTTTCCCAGGTCTGTTTTCAGTGTTTCCATTATTTCCAGAACCATTTTCTTTTTCATCTTCTGAAATAGTAGGCATTGAATGATACTAAGAGTATTGTACAGCGAAGAATACTTTTTCTTTATGTTTTAATTACAACAGGGTTTTCATCATTGCCTCCATTGCCTCTGCAAGGTATCAACGAGGTACCTGAAAAAAATGTAAACTTAGTACAAGAGTCTCATCCAACATAAAATATACACAAAGCTTATCTTTGAACTCATACCCAATAAAAGCTGAAATACCCTTCAAGATACCACAACCCACGTGGTGTCTTTCCCTAAGCATCTCCAGAACTCTACAATTTTTACATACACTTTTTATCATTTGTGAGGTGCCAACAGCATACACCACAGTGATATCATGATGAGGACACAATAAGTAATTACACTTATAAACCATAGGTTATAAGCATACAAATAAAAAAAAAATTAAAAACTTTCTACATGTTCTTGGTTGTGGTTGCTCTCTTCTATCCCTTACAGTCACAATACACTGTGGAGTACAGAATAATTTATACAAATTAATAAATCATCATACAGCAATTTAAGGTCACAATTTAAGATCTTCATTGTGCTGAATCCTGCAAACTTTTGCTGCAAGTGAAGTTCAAACATACAATTACAGTAACTATAACCGTATCAATTGTAAATTGACAACACCACCCTCAATCTGTTCCAGTGCTTTCCTCCTATAGCTGTTAAAGGTTCCCTTTTATTTTTACGTGCTTCTTATTCTTCAAGACGCGAGAAAGAAAAGCAGGTTTTGTTTATGGCAGCTAAGAATTACCAAAAACAAATTTAGACGGCTGGCTGGCTTGCTTTAAATGATCATTTTTAAAGGGCAAGCTGACAGCGTGTGTGTTATCTGTCATCCCAGCAGCTCGCACGTCTGCAGACACGCGCCGCAGATGGGAACCTGGCGCGAGGGAGGCAGGAATTCCGGTCCACAGACTCCTCCTGCAACACTGGCTTCGGGCCGCTGCCCCGCACCTGCAGCGCCCCGGGAGCGCCTCTGGCCCCTCAGGGCCGGCCGGGTTCCGCTTGGCGGAGCGCAGGGACACATCCAAGCACCCGCCCCTCCCCCCGCGCTGCCGCCAGTCGGCTCCAGAGCGAACAGCCGCGGGCTGGAGGAAGGGGCCCCCCGGGACCGTGCGCTCGCTCCCCTCCTGGGCGCCTGCGAGGGGCAGCAGCGGCGGGGCCGGCGGGGCTGCCCCCGGCCCGTGTTACCTGCGCGGAGCGGGGCTCGCCAGCGTCGCCTCCCCGGCCGCGGCGGAGCGGGGACG